>LPNX010674841.1:0-350797 GCA_001517045.1 Pseudotsuga menziesii
TATCTTTCTCTCTTCGAAAAAAGACCAAATGTAGTATGAGAACCAACAAGTTGAGAGAAATGGATGCGCTCTCCTCTACGCTTCTCCACAGCTAGGGTTTTGCCCTAGTTGCTACAGAACTGTCTCCATTTCCCCCCTACAAGTTCACACCATGTCATCCATGGAGTCAAACTCCCTCAAGCCTAGATTGCCCAGCCAAGGATTGATACCTTCGAACCTAAATTAAGCTGCTTCTTTCCCATTCACCATCAGTCCTTCAGTCGTTGTAAAGGGAAAATTGTCATTTAAGAATGTTGTTTCATCTTCAGACTTACATAGCTTTGCTCGGTGCTCTGTTTCTGTGGAAAAGGATGCCACAAATCCCACACAAACTGATTCCTATCATAAGCATGGACTTGTTTGCCGATTTCTAACTGATGGCATACATTGATAGATCTGCACAGCTGGGCTTATCAAATCTGGAAGCCCCTTCTATCGGAGGAGGGCTTATTTCTACCCATGTCCACCAGATTTCTCCATTGTTGAGTTTGATGCAGCAGCTGATAGGGATCAGCTGCTCTCTAAATGAAGCCCCAGTAACCCACCTTTAACACCCTAGTGAATTGTTTAACCTCAGTTCCACTGTGTAAGAAAACCCTAACCTTTCCCTACAATTCTGGCCTCTTGAGACACTGGCGGAGATTGAAAATGGCATAGGCAAAGTTCGTTACTGCAGACCTGAAACAACAGAAAGACAATGGACAACCTCTGCAAGGATTTGTGTTGAAATGTTTCCAAAATCCTTCCTGAAGTGATATGTGGAAAGTTGAAACAGAAGCTTGACTATGAGCACGTTACCTTCTGTTTCCAATCTTGTTTTGTTGTTGAGCACACAATCACCTCTTTCCCTAATCACAAACCTGTTCATGACCTGGGGAAGCGAAGCAAGGTAGACCCCATGCCAAAAGGAAATCCAATCAGAAGCCTACATGGTGGAACAATGCCAATGCAAACCACCAACTGATAGAAATGGAGAATGAAGTGGAAAAGGCCTGCCCATTACTCCACCAAAAGGCAGCCACTCTAGAAACTGCGCTCAAAGTTGCATCGATTCATACCAATTCTAAAGCAACCCCCTCTCAGAAAGAATCTAGCAGCCAAGGGGAGGAGAGACCTATGGAGAAAGTAGAACTTGCTACGCAGGACAAATTACTCAATACTCCAATGGAGAAACTGAATATCATTCCAAGGAACGCAGCTAACCCTTGGAGAAAGAACCCAAGTTCCAACTCACTAGCAAGAAATCCAAAATGCACAATAAACGACGACGCTGTCATTCAATACTCGACTCGATCTCAAAAAGGAATTTACCAAAATGTACTGTCAAAGTGTACATCCCGCAACCTAGTTACAGCTGTAAATATGATAATGGCTGTCGATACTATAAGACATTTTGGATTTTGCATGCATTTTCACCATATGGTTAATGTAAGCGTCGCTTAAGCGACGGTTCCTAGCGACGCTTAAGGAGCCTACATAATCATAGTGAAAAGGTGAAAGAAGGTTGTTTCTTAATCGATGGTTATGAGAATATCCGTCGCTTAAGCGACGCTTGTGGCCACATTTACAAAAAAAAAATTATCCTTGTGATTTTTTATTAGTTTAAAAAAAGAAATCCACGCGCCGTCGGATTTTGGATCGAAATGTAGTAGTGTAAAAAGAATGCTACTAACTGGTAAGCATTTTAGGACCAGAGTAACAGGTGAATATGATACTGCAAGTTTAAGGGTTCCATACAGATTCATAGCCTTTATGCTCAACAGAATATTTGGACGAGCTCATTGCAGGTTTTTCAAACTGGAATGGATACCCATCATATTTCATGTTGCAACCCAGGGGACATTCTTCAACTGGGCCAGCCTTGTATCGAGCAGTATTTCTTCTTGCTTGGCCGCAGCCTTGGGAGGAGAATCCTGAAAAAGGTCCGAATTCTATATGAGTTCAATACTGATAGACTGCATATTGTGCAACCAGCCTTTCCTTGGTCTCAGGTGCATCTGGAACAGGGAAAGAATTCATGTTTATGATGCTTACAAACCATTGTGGGCACACTAGTACCACAGCCATTACAGAGAATTATGTGAGCACCTCATTATGCCACTATACACGCTCATTTTCCAGAAAGAGTGTGATTGTATGTCAGAGGGGGCCGTGCAAGTAATAGAGGATTATGCAGACTACTTCTTGACAGAAAATGGCATGTATTTCAGAATGTTTGGTGGTACGAGAGCACCTTCTCTTCTGCCCAAATACACAACTGATTATGTTATCCACAAGGAGGAAGTCAGACAAGTGTTCCTGGATGGAATAGGAAGTTTTCTGTTCGAGCATAAGAAGACTGCTTATCCTCCCTTGCCTTTCAAACTAGGAAGTTGCAAGTTCACTAAGGTGAAACAAGCTGATGAATTTGTACAAGAACTGGAAAAGTTCCATTTTGGCGAGATGCCTTTCCGGAGAAATGATACTCACGGGAAAGTAGCTGAGCACTGTAAATAGAATAAGGTACATTTTGAGTATACCCACCATTTTGATAGGGAAGAATCTGTCTTCCGGAACGCCCCGAACATGACAGCACTGAAGAGAAGATTCAAGAAGAAAATCACTACCATAGGTGGAAAAGGGGATGAATAGGCTAAGGCTGAGGAAGAAGCCAAAAGGAGAAATGAAGAAGCCCAGAGGTTAGCGAAAGAAGCTACAGAAAGGCTGCATACAGAAGGAGAAAGAAGAGCTGCTTAGGAAGCAGCTGAGAAAGCAAAGGAAGCAGCCAAAGAAGCAGAAGAAGCAAAGAGAAAGCTCGATGAGGAGCTCCAAAAGCAAGAAGCTGAAAGAATAAAGTCGACCCAGTAGTCAGCTTCTGAAACAGCAGCAGGGCAGACCCAGGAGGTGGAAAATCCTGAGGTTCAGACCTCTCAAGTACCTACTTCCAACACACCCATGGTCCCTGCACTCAAGCTGGTCCCTTTTGTACAGGAAAAGGGAAAGGAAATCCCTGATTTCAACACTGTATATTATGATAAGGTAACAAAGAGAATAATAAAGAGGACAGAGAGGAAAGTTGAGGCGGAAGGTCTACCTGGTAAAATGATAACGGATACGGCTGTTATATTAGGAACAGACCAAGATCCGAGATTTACCCTAAGAGTCGGGTCTGCATTCATCCAAGCTTCAAAGGATAATGTAAGCAAAATCATGATTGACTTGGAGCAATCAAAGAAATCTTCTGCTCAATTGAAGGATACATTGAGGCATGAGAGGGAAGAGAGGAACAGGCTCAAGAGGAAATATGAATACATGCAAAGGGAAATGAAATCTTCAAAAGCTGAGATATAGGCCCTCCAAGTAGAAATGCAAGTCAAGGAAATAGCACAGGAGGCCCTAGAGAAAGTGCAAAAGGAATGCCAAGATCTAAAGAGTGAGAAGGAACAGCTACTGGCAAAGGTGGAAGAGCTAGAAGAGCAGCAGAAGATCCTCTTGCAGGCCAATGATCTGCACACCCAAGAACTGAGAAAGGAACATCAGGAGTAGATTTCTTCTTTGACCACCGCTTTGGAAGTGGCAAGAGAATAGCAAGTTAATCTCCAGCATTTCAAGGAGCATGTATTGACCCAGAAAACCAAGATGCTATAGCTTCAGACTGCTGTGGAAGAAGAAAGATGTAGAGTGTTGCAAATCGATGGCCGGTTGGAGGAGATCCTGGAAACTGCATCCTACTTTGTGGACCGATCCCAGGATGTCATAGATGTCCTGACTACAAGAATGGCAAATTTGGAGAACAACGAATAAACCACAGCGGATCTACCTTCAAAAGACTAGAAGGCCCTCAAATGGGACTATAACCTAGTGGAGTTTGCTATTAACACCACTGAAGACTTCAAGAAAGCAGTAAAAAAGACAAATGGATTATGCACCGAGTTTTTCAGAAGACTTCTTATTACCTACAACCGGTTCCAGACAGAAGCTGAAGAGAGGCTTGAAGCTTTCCCAGATCACCATGCCTTTGTGGAGCTATTACAGAAGAGATTCCAGGAGGAAGAAGCTAAGGTACAGGATATCAAAGCCCTGGATGATCTGTTCTTGAGAAGCGAAGTAGATCATCCAGCTGTCAGTGTACAGCTTCTGGAAGATCAACTCCGATTTAGTACATCCAGGGTCGAGGCTATCAAGAACCAAGCTGAGAAGTTTGAGATAAACATTCAGTTTTTGGAGCCTTGTGCCTTTGAAGGTATCGCTACTGAAGCTGCAGCATGGAAGAAGTTTCTCGACAGCCAAGTGGGGCCCTCCTCGTGAGGGGTTGGCCACCTTTGTATTTTGTAACATTTTATAAAATCATTTAGGGAAAAATAAACAATGGGAAATGAAGAGTCGGGAAGCCCAAAGGTTACCTTTGGGAAGCCCAACAGTTACCCCTTTTTTTTGTATAAAGATAGAAAGCTTAGAAGGGAAAAGGACTTTTTCCCAACGAGACTGGTGAAGAGATATTGTAAGAAGAACTATTTCCTTTTGTAATAATAAATTACAGTTGGCCTGTTGGAGAAAGCTTGGTGGAATATTCTAATGATGTGCTATGGATTTGTTGAAGAGGAACTATTTCATTTTCAGCTTTATGTCCATTAACCATGAGACCGTTCTAACTCTTTGAACCTACGTTCTTGCATGAATGTTTTCCGGTTTATTTTATGAAGATTTCCACTATGAGTAATGAATGTTGTTTATAAACAATTGGCTATATGGTTGTGAAATATCTTTAATTGTTCATGCGATATGGGAAGAAATATCAGCTAACTGTAGTTTCTCTTATGTTGCATGCACGCTTTACATTACTCATAATTAAATTCAATTTGCTCCCCGGGGATAGATAGATAGGTAGTTAGTTTCATTTCATGGCTGCAAATGTGATTTAGATGTCTGTGGGCTTAAGACGAGAGGTAAGAACCTATGCATCACATTGTCGCCTGCGAATTTCCAGGCCTCAACAATTCTGGTGCTAGAAGGAGGGCTTCCAGTGAATGGCTGGCCATGGAAACTTAGTTTTTCCAAGATTACCTTACCAACAGATATTTGAAGCTTTTAGCCTGACCCAAGTACTTACAAGTTTCGGTTATACCTTTGAAGTAAGAAAGCCTGTTCTCACCCTACGTTGCTCTTTGCTCATATTTTGTTCTTTTGCCTGTACTCATGGCTGGTGTGATTGTGAACCAGCCCAACCCATTACCTGCTTGGAGAGCTAGATCCCCTTTGAGCCTTACGCCTCCATTGCATAACTTACCTCAAGGTTTTGAGAAGTTGCTACCTAAGTTTGACCCTGAGGAAAAGACCGTTGTAGATGATCACTTGCAGAGTTTTTATTTAGCAGTAGAAGGGTTAAGGGCTGCGGAGTACGAAGATGTTGTCTGTAGATTATTCCCTCATACCCTGAAAGGGGCAGCTGCTTCATGGTACTTTTCCCTGCCCGCAAACTCTATCCCAGACTGGAACTCTTTCGAAAAGGTTTTCAGGAGTAAATATACAGCCCAAAAAATGCATGCCTCATTAATGAAAGGTCTTGGTTTGTTAAGAAAAGAGAAGAATGAAAAGGTACATAAGTTCACTCAAAGATTTTCATTATACCTAAAGAATTTTTCTGAAGCTGACAGACCCTCAGATAAGGTCTTAATTGAGTATTATACATCTGCCTTAGGACCTAAGTTGGCTATGTTCACTAAAATGAAATCCAAGCCTACATTGGTAGATACTTATGAAGAGGAAAGAAGGGTAGAAGCTAAAATGGAAAGTGTAGAAGATTACCCTGACTTACCTAAAGAGAAGAATACCGAGAGAAGAACTGTACCGCTGTCTAAACCTAAAGAGGATCACCCACACGATTATCAGGGAATGCTGAAAATGATGCAAAATTTATCCAATAGAATAATAGACCTGGAGAAAGGGAGGGAAGCTCAAAAAACTCATAAACCCCATTATCCAAAAAGAGAGGATAATAACCAATGGCAAGTCCCTCCTCCACATCTACCATCAATAAACATAACAGAAGTAGGGGGTGATAATTTCTGCACTTTTCACCAACAGCCTCATTTGGAAAAGAAGTGCCCGCAATGGTTGAATTTGATAACGCTGGTTATGAATCAGCTGCAAGATTCTAAAGTAACCAAGAATAGTGCCAAGGAGGATAATAAAAACCAGGCTATAGAGAAACAAGATAATGACACTATGCTTTCATGGAATGGTATATCTCTGTTTGACACTGAAGAGAGCACTCTCAGAACTGAATGCACACCTACAGCGACAAAGGATATAGATTTAACAATTTTGAAGATCACAAGACTGCAAAATAATGTCAAGAGACAAGTCGAGATGAAGGTTGAGGACAAAACACCTAGAGCCAATACTCTCAACCAGGAGGTAGAGCCAATCACTGAGACTGTTAAACCTGTAGAAGAACTGATAGATGTTAGTGAGGAAAACACCAATGAAATTGGAGAGCATGAAGAGGATTTGCCTTCTCAAAACCAACCAGGAGAAGAAGACATAGAACCAGGTTGGGAAGAGAAAGCTGATACCCCACCTTTTCTTTTGACCCTAGAAATGCTGAATCACAATGTGCATAATTGCTTGGTAGATTCTGGATCAGCGGTGAATGTTATGCCCCTGGAGATTTGCAAAAAGATTAATGGAAATCCAAAGTCCACATCTTATGAAGTAACGCAATTAGACAGCTCAGGTGTCAAAGTAGTGGGAGAAATGGAAAATGTCCTCATTCACTTATCTGCAAACAACAAGATCTGCCAATTTATTGACATTACTGTGGCTGACATACCTAGTGGATATGGGCTTATTCTGAATAGGGATAGGTCTGCCAGGTTAAAAGGCTATTTTGCTTCGGATTGGTCTCATCTATTATTTCCTCTCAAGGGTACCCCGAATAAGATTAATATTTTGAGAGAGCCTTATATGAATTATACCATCACTAAGCTAGGGGAAGGAAATGAATCTGCTGATTCTGTCCTGGGAAACTATCTGACTGAGTGTAAGCTGAGACATCATACCTCAAGCAAGGCTAGTCCTATGACTGATGTTCAGCCTGAGCTCCTTCAACTTCTTCAGGCTGTAAGAGATTATTGTAGGATAGTAGACATGGGTTCAGTTTCAAAACTAGCCCAGCTAGACCATGGTTAGATATCTCATGTCTATGATCCAACCCGCCCTTTAGCTCTCTAGATTTAAATTTTTTTAGGATTGGGCAAAAATTTTCTTTCTTTTGCTTTGTACATAAATAAATTGTTTTGTGTTCTTTAATGCTTTGATGCTTTTTCTGTTGATTATTTGATGTGATGATGTTTTCCTTTATTGCTTTGCTAGCATTTCTTTTGGTTTTGGATAAAGAGGCAAACTTTTGGTTGCAAATGGAGACATCAGGGTTCTTTATTAACTGAAATCTTGAGCGAAAGACTGTGCTTTAAAGTATGAAATGTCTTCTAGTAGCAGTGTTCCTAACTGGCAATGCATTCATTGAAGTCTTACTTAACCCCTGTAAATAACTCAGAAGTAAAAGACGTCTGGAATACTATTTCGAGGCTCCATTCATTTCACATCTTAAGTATCCAAGGGGGTGACAGCAAAAGACCCACGGAAAGGAAGCAGAGTTAAACAGTATATCATATATAAATGATCCCATGTCATATATTCAGAAAAAGAAAAAAAGCTATCTAGAGTCAAAACTCCTTAAAGAAAACAATACATATCAAAGCAAAATATCAAAGCATTAAGTACTAAATGGCCACAAGATCCTCTCCGTCCGTGAACTGGAATATGAAGTACATTGTTCACACAAAAGGACACTATGGGATAGAGGATCCTGAATTAAAATTTAGTAAGAAAGGCCTGCAAGAGGACTCATATCAAAAGAACTAAAGTTCAAAAGGCACAAAAGTGAAGTTGGCATGGGGATGAGGAACAAAAGGATAATATTGTTTACTCTCTGTTACAATCTTGTGGTGTCCAAGCTGTAAACTACCTGAGGACAGGAAAAATAAACCTCACTTATTTGGCCTCAAAAGAGTTATTCAGACTTGCAATATTTCTGATGTTACCATTTCCCAAAGAATAGACTACTTCTCAATGATTTAAATGCTTAAGTTGGCCAGCCCGAGGATAAAGACATCTAGAAGATTTCAAATTTTATTCAGATGGTCTTGCACTGGGAAGGAGTTAATTCAGAAATCTGGAGTTCACCAGGTAGTCGGCAATTGTTGCAGCTGCAACAATTTCCCAAAATTCTAAAAAATTTTAGGACCCTCCTTTGCTTGAATCAGTTGGATTTTCTTCTTGAAATTGGTCTAAGAGATTTCAGAAAGGCTTTGCTCATGCTTGGATTGAGCTACCCATTGTTTTGATTCCTCCTTTGATGCCTTAAGTAATCCACTTTTGATCAAGTTCTATCGCTGCCCTTAAGCGCATTTGAAAACATGCTGGAATCGGAGGATGTTTTGTTTTGATTTTCCACCATTGCGAGTGGATCTTGGCTTTGATCTTCCGCAGTTGCGGATGGATTTTTGTTTTGCGGAACGAAAAACCTTCTGACTTCCAACCCGTTGTTTTTTTTTTACGTCGGATGCTTTTTGTTTGGCATCGGAATCTTTTACGATCATTTCTTCCGTCGTTGCGGATGGGCTTTCGATTTTCACTTTCAGTTTTCTCCCGATTCGAGTGATTTTTTCGACTGCTTTTGAGTTTTGAGTCGAAAACTTTTATCATGTTAGTTTTCCCCGTTGCGGAAAGATTTAAACTTTTGTCCTCCGATTCGAAAAAACTTTTGACGTCCGATCTCTCAACTGCTACCCGATATGTATAACCGGACGTCGGAAGGCTTGGCGCTTTGATCGTCCGCCATAGTGGAAGAACGTTCGCTTCCATCCTCCGATTTGAAAACCTTTCGATGTCTGATCTTATGATTTTTTTTTCCCTGTCATGCATGTCTCCACGGCTGGGTCTACATTTTGGTCGTTCGCCATTGCAGAAGAGAGATTACTTCCAACCTTCGATGCAAAAGCTCTCCAATGTCTGATTTTTTCAGACAAGCGATCAAATATATATACGGGGACGGTGTATTGGTTTTCTATTGTTATTTTTCGTGGAGCACTGTCACCATCGAGCTGTCATTTTCTTGAGGAAGTGAAGGTCCCCGCTATCGGTGTACCTACATCCAGGTGGCAACTGCGGAAGCTTGACCGTCATCGACCTGCCATACTCGTTGTATTTCCAGGTAGGCTCCTTGTCGTTTTTCCCGTTCCATTTGAACTGTTTGTGGTTTTCTACGGTGGTTTTTAGGTCCCCGGCCGTTTTCCTCATCCCACTAGGTTATACGCCTATATAAGTGGAGATTTTATCTTATTTAACCGTGGGAGGGCAGTTTAACCATCAGAGCAGCTTTGATTTTTCCACCACCGTTCATTTTGATACCCTGCGCATAGGGATTGAAGGGTTTCGGCGCAGACGGCCGTTACGCCATCTTCACCAAACCGCCCTGCATAGTTATGATAGGTAGGAGGTAGGTTTTCCATGGACTGCTTTGGGGGCTTTTGGGGCTGTTTATCCTATGGTGCGCTACCCATTGTTGAAGCCCCAGCCGTTTTCACCTATGCGGTTCGGTGCGTCCTCAGCGAGCTAAATGTCGAACCCGTAGCCTGCTGGAAGGAGTATGTCTTTTCTATTGATGTGTAAGCATGTCGCCATTGAGAAAGCCTCATAGTTACTACTGTTGTTTCCCGCACCGGTTAAAACCCATCCGTTTTTTATCTCTATACTTCAGGCTACCCCGTAGAGCTCAGCGGTCAAGCCTCAGCCTATGGGAGGGAATATATCTATATTCTTAGTTGTTCACCAGAAGGACGTAGGTTTGGTTTTGATAAGGCACCGTTGAAAAAACTTACAGCGAAAGGACCATGGCATGCATAGAAAGGCCATGCGACATCGAATTTTCTAGATTTGCCTCTCCTTCACAACCACATGCGCACTATAGTAGAGACTAATGACACTCTAGTTGTCAATTTTCCAACCTTACATTTAGTTAAGAACAGGTTGCTATGAACCAACCATCCATGCGCAGTTTGCAACCAATGTGGTCATTATTCACACCATTGCCTAAAATTTCTTGATTATTGGTCACTCGTTAGTGACCTTCGCACACAATCCCATGAGTCTAGCATTGCTATGCTTGAGGAGATCCACCCTTCGACCTCTTCCTCATACACCAATAATACCATTTACACAATCTCTACTTCCAATAGTCCTTCCTCCTCATCAACCACGGAATATCCCATTGATCTATCCTGACACCACTTTCATGAAAATGGAGAGATCCTTAAAACCACCACCAGTTTTACCCCATTTCACTTAGTCCATGGTGTGGAATCGGTTCATCCCATTGAGTGCCAGATTCCTTCGCTCCACCTTTTCATCGAAATTCTACCTAATACTTCACTGTTAGAACAACGCCTACTTATGCTTGAACAAACCAATGAGGACCGTCGTGTTTCTCTCCAAATGATCGAAGCAATTAAGACTCGGTTGAAGTCCCAATATGACTCTCATGTTCACCCTCACACATTTAGTGAGGGGGGTCTAGTCCTCATTTACGACCAAGCCAATGATAATATAGGGAAAGGGAAATTTAATTCCATGTGGTATGGCCCATATGTCATCCATCGATGCCTCGACAAGGGTTTATATCTCCTTGCTGAATCTGACGACCACCTATTGAATAATCCCCGCAATGGGCTCTGCCTCGATAGGTTCTATGCCTGAAGTCACTCACCATGAGTACCCTTGTTTCATAGTTTTTTTTTCATTGTTCTTGCCACGAGTCTCACATTTTGTTTCCTTGGTTTCTCCAAATGGATCCTACCTCACCTTGTGATGTTGGTTTCACTAATGGATAAAGTAGATGGTCTCCTAATCTCACCTCAGCTGCGTGGGTCATTTATTCCCCGTCACATTAGTTGAACCATATCGATGGAATGTGTGTTGGTTTTGCTACCAACAACCAGGCTAAGTATGACCATGTCATTGGTCTCATTACCGCTGCCCTCCACTTGGTTGTTTGTCACCTTGATGTCTTCTTAAACTCCCAACTGCTTGTCTCCTAGTTGAATAACTTCTATTGAGTATGTGATCCTTGCCTCTTTAGAATTTCCCGTGCACTAGACACTTGGTTAGACATTTCAAATCAATTTCATTCATGCATGTTCCCAAAAGTATCAATAGTGTAGTGAACCAAATGGCTAATGGCATTATAGAGTGGTCACATTAATCATTGCATATAGGAAATAAACCACATCATGTATCATCTATAGTCATGCATACATATGTCATATACATCATATAGGCATAATCATAATAAGACTCATAAAAACCCTTAAAAACACAAAAAGGTGCATCCACATGCATATATATATATATATATATATATATATATATCATATCATATCATAATGTTTAGTACAAAATGAGAAGCTCCACATGCTTTCTCGACTAATCATACATATCATACAAAAATCCCCATGCTCAAATGCATTGGGGGCATCATCACAAGTTTCTAGTCTGAGTCATCCTCCTCTGACTTTGTGTCCTCATCTGAGTCCTCCTCCTCATCAGAGCTCTCCTCCTCCATTAGCACATCAACCTGTGTGTCTGCTCTGACCTACTCAACATCAACCATGATCCTCCTCATGAGAGAGATTCACTATGGAGGATCCCTCTAGATGCGGCGATCAAATCGTCATCAAGGTACTACCACCCATCGTCGGTAATCCACTCGAGCAACCTCTCCATGTATACCCATAGTGAGTCGAATTTTGTACTCCATCGTTTTCTATTCCCATGAGTGGGTGGATCTAAACCATCCACCCTGCCCCTGCGTCGTTGGTACCCAGATAGAGGGTGTGGTCCCACGTCTACACATGCACATAGTATATCATCAGTATCTATCACACACATGATCTATCTACCACTAATATAGTAAACTATATATTTATGCAACCACAAAAGCATCATGTATATGTACCATCAGGCCCCCAGGCCTGCTTTGGAGGTCGAGGCATCTCTGGGTCTCCCCAGTAATCCATCCCAACATATGAATAGTCCTCTATGAGGACTGGAAGATATTTTCACTACGTAAAAATATCCCAGGTGAAGAAGTGACCCACCAAGCCTCATCCCTCTCTAATCATCATCTCACACCACCTCATCATGCGGGGCTCGTGAGGTCCCCCCTCACGCACCGCCAGATGCGGTCACAGTATAGGTAGTCACTCAAAGAAAAATGAGCCCAAGAAGGAGGGGAAAAAAAAATCCCCACCCATCGAGCTAGCACTGTTTATCCCATACCGAACCACAGTCAAGTACATCTGGGCCCACCCATAGTAGGTGCCCCTCAGCATACTCTCTACCATCAGCAGTTGATCACCTGAGATCTTGTGCGGCCTCGTCGATCCTAGTATGCACAACACAAAATATGCCATTGCTCAAGTATCCAGACTCTCGGTGCCACATACCAGTATGTACGACTTGTGAGCAAATGTCGAGGCATAACAATGCTTAGAGAATAGTTCATCCATCAACACCCACCTTGGGAGATTCATCGTAGTTTTGTCGATCACACCCAGTAGTGGAAGGCCAGTAAGAAAATACATATCCTAGAGGGTGATCTCCAAACGCTCACCATAGATGATGAAGCACTTGGTGTCTCGGTCCCAGTAGTATCACAAGCTTGTCTAGCAATAGTTTTTATGAATGCATCAATGGGATATGGAAGAAATTTAATAGCCCACATCAGGTGAATGTATCATGTACCACCTTATCATCATCCACCTCCTCTCGTAGGTCCCTAATGTCTCTCTCTTGCCATGAAAATCGAGGCATCCTGCACATACACAAAGTATTTGTCAGACCTAGTCATGCAAAAACCCTCATTTTGGGCTAGGTCATACCTGCTTAACCTTTGTGTGTGGGCCACATCTCTCAAAAAGGGTTAAAATGTGTGACTGTGTCTCTCTTATCCCCTGAACAGGTGCAACCTGGGTCACAACTATCTCCCTGACATGTGCGATTGAGTTGCACCTATCTTCCTGATAAGTGTGACCTGGGTCACTCATTTTCCCTCGAAATGTGCGACTCAGCCCCAAGAGCCCTTCGAGCTCATCTAAGGCCCCTAAAGTGAGGAAACCCAAAAAATGCACCACTAAAACTAACAGGCTCAGTGAGAGATCTTACCTACAAGTCACGGATTGAAAAATCGTCAATCCAGTCAAAAGAAACCAACAATTGTGTTTTGTGTCTCTCCACTCCCACTCAGCACTACACAGCAAAAATGGCACATGTCATGTGGTCCCCCATGTTTGTAGGACTCCATTTGGTCTAGTTTTTCTTTCATGCACCACAGCGTCAGCCGACATCTATTTTGTACATCGTTCACACCATCGGGTTTGGTTTTTCATCCTCTATCCATTGCCAAGATCCACGTATCATGCTCTCCTGTTTATTTTTTGTTCCATTTCTCAGATTCACTTTGATTTACATGCCACCACGCGAATCAACCCTTGTACATATTGGCATGTCCACGACCCATTTGTTCCATCCATATTGCAAACTTGGCCTTGTTTTACTTCCATCTATCATCCTGCAAGGAGGCCCCATCAGTGTTCCACTGTTATTCCTATCAGCCATGTTCACAACATAACCTCTTTTCATACATATAACACTTCCTTGTTTGACTAACCATTACAAAGTTTCTATTAATCTCTTTTCTGAATCCTAAAAGAATGAAAATATTGTTGAGAACACTTCCATCCTTTCACGCTCGTTAAAGTATTTGAAAGGGTGTCTATTTGGCCTCTTTTATCTCCTTTTTTAGGACTACGTAGACTATTTAAATAAAAGGACCACCCTAGCACCTTGCATGTAGGAACGTTTCCCTTCGTATCCTTTTATGCTTTGTCGGACATTGGAACCATAACTTACAAAAAAGCTCATTTATGGGTTGTATTTAAGCTCTTTTCCATCCCTCTCATAAAGAAAATATCACTGAGAAAACTTGGTTTCGTTCATGCTCATAAAATTACTTGAATGATCGTCCAGTCAGTATAGGTTTAACCTTTTATGGCCTTCCTGGACTACCTACGGTAAAGAAGTCTCTCTACCCCTTTCGGTTGTGAGAGCTTTCCTTTGTACACTTTTATCCTTTTTCAGGCTTAGGAGACTACCATACGAAAAAGAGACCAAACTGGAGTCTTCTTCTTATTTTCATACTCTCTAAACATGAAAGCACCATCGAGAATTTACTGTCTCGGGCTTGACAAAAATCCACTAGATAGTATCATATTGAGCATACTTCTATCCCTTATTTGTGCTCCTTAAACTATGAAGAGGGCCTAAATGGGTGGATCTCCTCAAAGACAGTGATTTCAGACTCACATGAGTTCATCGAAGGTCACTAAGGAGAGATCGGTACTCAAGCATGTTTGGGAAATGATGGGAATAATGACCATATAGGACACAAACTGCATAAAAGTGGTTGGTTCGTAGAGATTTGTTCTTAATCGCAGGGATGGTTGGTACATTGACAACTGGAGCGTTGTCAGTCTCAAATATTGTGAGCATTTGGGTATGAAGGATTGGAAAATGGTGTTATTGACAATTTTTTATCGCATGGCTGAGGACATCACATAAAACACAAGTAGGAGGTGGACGTGGTTCTGATGGGGTTTTGGGTTCCTTTCCCTCAATCTTCGTGGGAGGAGGGGGGGGCAGGGGAAGTCGGTTGGGTGAAAGGAAGTAGGTGTGACACCATCTCAATAGGTTGTAATGGTGTCAGCATGATATGTGCTGTCAGGGGGAGTTTGGGAGGATCAAGGTACCACACAGGAATACCCAAAGTGATGCCAAAAAAGTTGAGAGTAGCCACAATTGGATTACTCACAATTCGAGAAGGTGGAAAGAGGAAGAGGATCATGTGAATGGGGGATGAACCCCAATAATTGTCCAGGGTGTTAACACCATTATTTTGCAGGGGAGCAAAGAGACCATGGTGGAAAGAAAGTAATGGTCGCTTGTCAAAACTTTGGTTAAAATTTTATAGCATGAAAGCATGGTAAAAGGCGAAAAACGATGATTTGTCAAAGGATCTAACGGTGCGGAGTAAGGATATGAAGATAAATGGTCTGTATTATATCCACTCCCTAAAAGATGCGATGAAGATAAATATATGCGAGCGTTAATGTAGTATATGGATCAACGGTCGTCGATCCAGCCAAATGAGATCTATGGTCTAAACAAGCTCCGCTTTGGCAACCCGCACACTTGTTAAAACAACGGAGCCCGGCGGAATCGAGTGCATGTCACTTGATCCAACGGTGGAAAAATAAAGGCAGATTACATCTACGATTGTGGATGAATCCATAGCAGGAACTCGCACGATGGATAAGACCACGACGCTCAGTGGAATTGGATACGTGCCACCTGATCTGATGGTGAAGAAATAAAGGTGAAATTGATCAACAGTCATAGATAGATCCGGAGCAGGAAGGTGCGCGGCAGATAAAGGTAAAGAGCGGTTGCAGAATATAAACCACTGTCCACGTGGCCAATCGTGGTGTAATCCGGAGGCAAAAGCAGTTTAGAGGAAACCACCAAAAGGACGCTCTGGAGTAGGGTCCTATAAAAGGGAAGTTGACTTGTTCCGTGGTTATTTTATTGGCGCCGGACGAGTGAAAAATACCTGCGGATTCGTCAACCTTTCGACTGTCAATTTCAATCCCATGCAGCCGCAGTAAACAGGTAAGGCTTAAACACCCATAATTCCTCACTCTAATTGCCATTATCAAGTGAATTATGGACCAAGAGAAGGAATTGCAAGGGTCTGGTCGAATTATAGATGACAGGGAAGATTATTTACTTGATAGAGACAGAGGCATCTGCGACCCTTTTCTGTCCATAGGAAGCGTGTCAGTCAGTAAAGAAAGGTTGTGGCACTACCATTCACAGGGAAATGATGTCTTGAATGTCTGTAAGTCCTTTTTATATTATTTCTCTCTCGAACAAACCTTGCATTTTCCAGAATTCACAGAGTGGTGCGTGGTCAATTATTCCCCTTCTCAAAGAGTCATTGTGAGTCAGTCTACTTCTCGAATACTCTGTAAAATCAATGCCAATGTCGTCCACAAAAATTTAAACCTGCCGGATAGTTACCTTGACAACCGTGAACCTATAAATGAGTCTATTCTTGCTGAATTGTACAAAAGTTGTACCTCTGAAGTCCGTTGCAAATTTCTGTCTAGTATTTTGAAAGAGGGTCAGTCATTAGACGGTCTTTTCCTGCCTTACCATGTCCATATTTTCAAAAATGAAGTTCAATTAGTGGTATCCCTGGTCTGTCAAATTTTGGGTCTTGACGATGATTGTCGCGTAACTGAAGTCATCCTTGGTTTTTTGTTAAAAATGAGTTCATTTGATTTAGAGTCTCAATCGGTTCCTGTACTTAGTCTAGATGAGTACCTGGCGGAAGAAATACACCTTCAGTTAAGTGAATGCCCGAAACTCCGGTTCTTTAAATTTCAAACTTACCTGTTGAACATGTTTCTATGTTCAAATGTCACTGAATTACAGTTTTTGAGTACCATCTTCTCTTCTGATTTGCCCAAGCAGATCAGCATGTTTAGTTTGCTAATTCAATCATGTCAAAGATATATAAAATGTTGTTCGATGAAGCGCTGCCCCGTGTGTTAGAAGACATGAAATGTCTGATGTAGGCCTCGCCTGAGGATCGAGTCGGAGACTAGTTCCTGCATAAAGATTGTACTGTTTTGAGGATATATGGATTCACTGGGGAACCATATAAGTTACCTGCTTTTCTCACTCCCAGATTTTTTACATTGGAATTCATGAGGCAAAGGTTGCACTTAGAGGAAGAACATTTTGGAGCCTTTAAAATATCTTCAAATATCAAATTCCCCCTCAAGGTTGGCTCCTTTATTTTCAAAAATAAAGGTGCCTTAGTGTTTATTGAAAGGTTATTGGGAAACATGGAATTTCAAAAAGAGCTGAAGGAAAATTATGATCCTCACCACATAATTTCCCTAAGGAAGCAGGCCAACAAAAACAAACCATTTGAACATCAGTTTATTAAAGGATTGAATGAAACAACAAATTTGTTGCAGTTTATGGAAGTTCAAGGGACCAGTGGAAATGCAAGTACTTTACTAGTTATAGTATCACAAGTGTCAGAAGGTCCTAATGTTTTGATTAAGAGGAGCTTGTCTGAAATTGAAAGCATGGAAGTAGATGAAAATGGGTCACACAAAAAGGCAAAATTGTTACAAGTTGGTGGAGTTTCAAGTGAAGAGATTTCTGATGATTTTAAGAGAGTTGCTTTAGTTCCAACAAAATCTGTACAAATAAATCAATTTTCTTTCAAGGATGTAGATAGTTCAGAACCAAGATTAATTTTTAAGTCCAAAGAGGAACTCAAGGCCGGTTACATGGAGAAAAGAAAGCAGTCTCTGGAAGAGACAAGAAGTTTGCTCCCATGGGTAAGGAATCTAAGTAATCCAAAAACCTCTTTGATTTTTGCCCGACATAAAGAAAGAAACACCTTCAAATTGGACATGGTTAATGATAAAAAGATGACAGAGATGGAAGTAAGGTTGGACAAAATTAGTGTACCTGACAAGATACAACTTCATAAGCAAACAAGTGATATTATTTATTCAAATCTGCTACAGGCTATGATGAGAATCAATAAACTACAAATTTTGGTAGATAAGTTAGATATTCAATTGAAACATGAAAGAGTTGAAAATATGGCCAATACCATTCAGATTAAAAAGCTACAAGCAGATATTATCGGTTCAGGCAATGTAAGAGACAACACTCAAGCTGTCAGAAGAATGTTAGAAGAAAAAGACAATGCTCTCCAAGTTCTGAAGAAAAAATTGAAGATCCCAGGTTCTGAGCATGTTCAATCATCTGAACTATTGGCACTGCAAGAAGAGAAAGACAAGATGCAACAGGAGATGATGGAGCATAAAGGAAAAGCTGTCGAGTTACAAGAGAAAAAAAATAGATGGGAAGCTGAACGAAGTGAACTGATATCTCAAATTGCCTTGCTGAAAAGGGACCAAAACAAAGAAAAATAAATCATGGAAGAATTGATGAGTTAGACTCCTATTGATGAGGACCTGTCCATTGTAAATATTGATAAACCATTGAATGACTTTTCTGCGGATGACTTGTCAATACCTATGTCCCAGGTCAGCTTAAAGGATGAACAAATAAAAGAGTTAAAGGTGGAGAATGAAAAGATCAAGTCTGAATTGGCCAAAGTAAGTGAGAATAAAAATAAAATATTGCAAGACAGGAATCAGCTGTAGAAGAAATTCAATGAACTAAAAGAAAGAAACATTGGGAAAGGTCCTCTCCAAGGGGCAAAGCACATCATTTGGGACACCTTATCTATAGAAATCACTAAATTCAGGCACCATCTGAACTTTATCGATGATCAAAATATATTGATCAATTTGGCTCACCAAAGACTAAAGTTAGTGAATGAACACATGGAGAGAAGACCCCTTACCACAGCCCAGAACACACTGAATTTTCTAAATTCATTGACATACCAGAAATTACATAATATGGGAATAAAAGATAGAATATCAATAGTTCTATGGGCTAAAAGTTTTATCCACAAGCACCATTTAACGAAGACGGTCCAGGACAAGGAAAATGAAATGCTTTCAGAGGTTAATAACTTCAAGTAGGTTTTCAAAGATCTATTTGAGGACGGGCTACCATCCTTTTGGGACGAGGAAGGACATATGTTCTCTCAGGAGCACTATCACAGCTTGTTAGTTCAAAGCCGCATGGATCATTCCAAATTTGATGATTTGGAAAAAGGCCTAACATGGAAAGATATTGTGGACAAATTGACAGAGGATTTTGAAATCTTACAAAAGTTCCTAATCATCACAAGAGGATTGCCCAAGGTATCATACGAAGCTTACATGGAGTTAGAAGTATCAATTCAAGAAATGATGGAATATGATACCCCAAGCGCGAAGCAATGGAAAGCTATGGAAAGGTTTGGAAAGACTAAATACATCCTTCATTCATGAGAACAGATGGTATGTGCTGAGGAGTGTCTGGACGATGACCTATTACCAAGTTGATTTTAGCTTAATGATTTGTTAGGATTGAAGCTGTAGTTTATTCCTAAAAGTTAGGAATTTAGTTACAAGACTTTAATTAAGCATATCATTCAGTTATGAATCTTCTTGGAAGATCAAAATATTTCATATATATATTTGCATCTATTTTATGAGATGGGGGTTGGAACCCATTGTATTGTTGAATATTTTTGAGAGACATATATTTTTTGAGCAAGAAGTTGAATGCAAAGAGATTATCAGAGATTCCTGTGCCATTTGTATTACAGTCTATGCTTCTTTCTTTGTGATTTTTTTTTCCCGTGTTCACTCCATTCTGTTTTCTTCATATTTGGAACAAAGTGTTGAATGATTGGAATTCATATTTATTATGCTCTGGTCATTGTTTTAAATATTTTATAAACCTTTATAAAGTCAATATTGAATTCATATCTTGATGCTCTATATTGATGGACTGTGCCCTACTTCTTCTGCTCCAAATGGATTAAATGAATGACTATGATTAGATGGTTACCTTGCCTCTGATGAGCTTCTGCGCATATGATTTTATGTTATTTATTTATATGTGACCCCATGCCCAATGGTTATGTGTTGTTTCAACCATTTATACAAATTTTTGAATGTTAGCTATATTTGGTCTCGTTAAATCTAAATTGAGAGATCCCTCTCTGGAAGAAAAACATGTTTCTTTCTAAAGTGGTTTTGCTGTTACCTTGGGATTTACCTTTACAACCTTGGGTACATTCTGAGTGCTAACACAGGGTATGTGGTTGGGGTTGTGACTAAGGTTGCAAGGAGTTTGAAATGTTACTGGATGTGATAGTTCACAAATATGATATGCCAGCCATCAAAGGAGGGGGTGGGAGGGATAGAAGGTGTCCTCCAAAGGGGAATTGGTAAATAGGCTTAGACCAATGGTATACACGGAAGGGATAGAGATGTTGTTGATGGTGGTGTCGATAGTAGGGAAGACATATTCGAGGGTGATCGGTCCTATAGGATCGTAATATATCAATTGGTCGATAGCCACGATCTTCCCATCATCGAGGAACACCAATATTTAGAATACGGTAGAAGAAACGACTCACATTGCATACATGTAACTACATCCAAGGAGGAGTTTGTAATCGAGTTGGGCATTGATAACCTCAATATCAATCAACATGGTTTTTTCCGGTTAACTCAATGGGGGCATTCGGGAGAACACCTTGTGGTTTAGAAGTACGACCATCGTAAGCACGAAGGGTGATGGTTTAGGGTTGAATGGTTGGGGATCCGATTTTATGCTAAACGAAGGTTGACATAACACAAGTGGATGATACCTTAATGATGATGCATCAATGAATGGCCGAATTCTGAATAGTGATTATAACTTGGAAGGATACGGATGATGGCATATGAGGTTCTCCTTGATCCAAGTCGAAATTGATCAACCTGGAATTAGAGGGGTCGATGACACCTAAAGAGAATAATAAAGCTTTGCATTGTGAAGGACAAGTTCTGAGTACTTCTAGAGAGAACATGGTCAAGGGAGACTGGGACAAGTCATCGATAATACTGTAATTAAGAGCGGCTCTAGCAGTGGGCTTGTTTGCGACACAACACAAAGGGAACCTAGGGACTTTGGCAATCCCATCTATGGGGGTTCTCAAAAAATATAAGGACATATAGAGAGCGGTGGAGGTAGATGTCATGGAGGTATTAATGGTTTTTGTGGTGGAGCTATACTGCTTTCCTTCAGTTTGTAAGTTGACAATAGATGACAATTTCATAAGGTGATGGACACCAGGATCAATGGGTTGGCCCATAGAAGTGGGTGCGGTATTTTGTGGTACAAAGGGTTGAGTTGCAACCATTCCTTGATTTGGTAATGGGTTCTATAGCACCATAGGTGGAGGACCTTATGGTGTTGGGTTTGGTTATGCCGTAGTGGCCGCATTGGGGTCATGTTGATTGTCGGCTTGTAACAAGTGGCATAATCGATTCATATGGGGGCACTGATGTGTATAATGGTCGTAAGTATCACAAATGGTACATGGATGATTATTCTACAACTGAGGGTTATTCCTAGGTCAAGGCGAAATTTGGGGTTTTGTGTAGGTGGATTGGATATGTTGTTATTCATAGGGTTGGGTTGTTGGCCACCCCCTTGAGGTTGGTTGTTTCCCTAAATCCTACCTCTCTATTGTCTTCCCTTCCCTTGTTAGTTATTAGGGGTGGGTTGATTAGGGAGGTTCTGTTGAGAATATACATGTCCTTGAGGAACATGAGGAGTTGGGGTTGGAGCAGGTGTAGGTTACTCTGGCGATGGGTAGTAGGCAGGAGGGGCGGCAAAGCCTACTGTTTGTCCATTACATGTAGGTGCCAAGAAATTCATTCTATGAACATGAGTAAAAGGTGCAGGAGACACATATGAAGGTGTGGCTCCATACTGACCCATTGTGCGTGAAAAATTAGTGGCATTTACAAGTTGGGAAACACTAGGGGTATTACCAAAATGAGGTGGTGGAAAAAGAAAGGTCGTGTACAAGTGGGGGTGTTGGGTAACGAAGCTAATGAATCCATCATGTTCAGGTACACAGGGTACTCCCAAAATACCGAACACCTTGAGCAACCACTTCACACAAATAGATCACAGATCAACACACCGATGTTTGTCATGTGGTTAAAACCCTCGAGAGGGAAACAGTCCATGGCCCTAGCCAAATAGCTACTTGGAGCAATTTATTATGCAAAAGAAAGAAAGTTACATGAGATTCTCATAATCGATCAACTATCCAAGGACCCTCTATGCTCTTTAAATAGAGATCATAGACCAACCGGGTGTTAAGCCATGGATCAGCTTAATCAATGGTAGGTATGATCTAAGAGAAGTTGAACCGTCGAATTACTCTATGTCTAGAACATATCGTAACCGTAGGATTAGAATATTTACAAATGCATACTAATGAAACACACTTTTACTTAACAGATATATTACACAAGTTGATCTTAACTAACGCCTAAGTGTCTAAATATCCTAACATCCCCCCTTAAGAACAACTTGGGATAGGATTGAAGGATTTACAAAAGTGACACTATTAGGAGAAGGAAGGAGGCATTAGAGCCTATCCACCCTTAAGGACACAGTCTTGAACTCCTAACATAGACCGAAGTTTAGAAAACTTCACTTCTGTAAGAGACTTGGTGAAGATGTCCGCAACTTGATCATCTGTTGGTAAATAGAGAACTTCAATAACACGATCATGAACAAGATTTCTGATGAAGTGCATGTGTAGCTCAATGTGTTTGCTATGCTGATGTAGAACTGGGTATTTGGAAAGCTTGATGGCACTTTGATTGTCACACCAAAGTGGGGTATTCTACTACTGTTCAAATCCAAAATCTGAAAGGATCTGTCGAAGCCATAAAGCTTCCTGACTGGCATTAACTGCGGCTCGATATTCTGCTTCTGCTGAAGAAAGAGCAAGAGCTTGTTGTTTCTTACAAGCCCAAGTGACAGGTCCAGATCCCAGATTGAAAACATAACCTGCAGTAGACTTTCAATCATCAGGATCGTCGGCCCAATCTGAATCAGTGAAACCAACCAACAAAGGTTTTCCCCCTGTACTGTAATGAATCCCAAACTGAATTGTACCTCAAATATATCGAAGTATTATTTTTGCTGCTTTCCAGTGACTTCCATGAGGAGTTTGCATATAACGGGAAACACGACCAATGACAAAGGAAAGGTCAGGATGGGAATGAGTCAAGTATAAAAGACTACCAACAAGCTGACGATACAAGGTGGCATCTACTTCAGGGGAAGTACAAGTGGCAGAAAGTTGACTCCAAACTGGAAGGGAGAAGGGGCTGGTTTATAATATTCCATGTGGAAGCGACGAAGAAGGTCACAAGCATACTTAGACTAGGAAAGAAACATTCCTTCTTTGGTTTGCAAGACTTGGAGACCAAGAAAATAATGCAAATGTCCTAAGTCTGACATTTCAAAATTTTGCTTAAGACTGGATTTCACATGGGTTATAAGGTTATGGTGACTACCAGTAAGGATAAGATCATCAACATAAAGAGCAAGTATGATGAGATGGTTTCCTACTTTCTTGGTATAGACATTGGGGTCAGATTGGCATCTAGAAAAACTAGTGTCAAGGAGAAAGCTATCCATTTTGGAATACCAAGCTCTAGGAGCTTGCTTAAGGCCATATAAGGATTTCTTAAGGAGACAGACAAGGCTAGAGTTATCCTGAACATATCCAGGAGGTTGTTCCATGTAAATTTCCTCCTGTAAATCACAATGTAAAAAGGCAGACTTGACGTCCATTTGATAGAATTCCAAGTTATGTAAGGCTGCAAGGGAAAGAACAAGGCGGATGGAATTCATTTTTTCTACAAGGGAAAAGGTTTCATTGTATTCAATCCCTTCAACTTGGGAAAAACCTTTGGAAACTAACCTTGCCTTAAGTCTTTCAACACTTCCATCTGATGCATACTTAGTTCTATAGACCCATTTACATCTAACAAGTTTTCTTCCTTTTGGAAAAGGAACAAGATCCCAAGTATCGTTCGCCATTACGGAACGATATTCTTCATCCATAGCTGCATCCCAATTTGGATTTCCTGAAGCTTCTACAAAATTTTATGGATCATGATTCTCGAAAACTTGAGCCAAAAGAGAAGAGGCTCTCTAAAACTGAGAACGTGTTCAACGTTGATCTCTAGGATCACTGGCAAGATCACCAACTGCTTCACATGTTGAATGGACCCATCGAGGAGGCATTGGTGCTGGTGCAATTGGAGGAACATGAGCAGGTGGAGGTGGATTTTCATCCTCACTGTCATCATCAGAAACTGGAGTTGGAAACTTGTTAAGGAAGATGGAAGAAGAAGAAGAAGGCACAATCGTCGAATCAGGCTCGCAGGCCAAAGATGGCACACCCTCCAAGTTAGGCTCGCAGGCCAAGAGATTTTCATCAAATTTAACATCTCTTTTGATGATTATATCATGAGAATTTGGTTGAAGAAGTCTATAACCTTTTACATCTTTAGAATATCCAATAAATATGCATTTTTCACTTTTAGGCTGCAATGCTTTCCATTTTTCATCCGGAATGTGAGCCCATGCTTCACAACCAAACACACGAAAGTGACTTACATCTGGTTTAATTTTACTCCATACTTCTTCCGGTGTTATACCTTGTAAAACTTTTGTGGGTGTGCAATTAACTATGTAATTTGCACAATTTATGGCCTCAGCCCAATGTTGAAGACTTAGTCCCTTAGATTGGATCATACAATTAGCCATTTCTTTTAAAGTGCAGTTCTTCCGTTCAGCTACACCATTTTGTTGTGGTGTATATGGAACAGTGTGTTGTTGTTGGATTCCTTGTTTAGTGCAAAAAGTAGTGAACTTGTTGTTAACACATTCTCCTCCATTGTTAGATCTTAACTTAATAATTTGATGACCAGATTGTTTTTCAACAAGGGCCTTGTAGGCCAAGAACATGTTAAAGACTTCACTCTTAAGTTTTAGGAAGTAAACCCAAGTGCGTCTGGAGTAGTCATCAATGAAAGTGAAGAAATATTTGAAACCAGAAAAGGAAGCAGATGGAAGAGGGCCACACAAGCCACTATGCACAAGCTTCAAGGGAACCGAGGTGTGCCAAGAGGCACGTTTGTCAAAACTGTCCCTATGATGTTTTTCGAGTACACAACTGGAACAAACACCATCCTTGCAAGATACCAGCAGAAGACCAGTCACCATATTGTTTTTACATAGTTGTTGCAATGAGCGATAATTTACATGACCAAATCGCTCATGCCAAAGTTTGCTCAAGTTATCACTATGAGCAACAAAAACTGAAGGAAAAGGTGATGACCCAAAGTTGTTAAATTTGTAGAACCTGGTAATATCATCAACAGTTCCAATAGCAAGGACATTTTGAGGATTTTTAAAATCCTTGATTACAACTTTGTGAGGTGTAAACGTCACAGTTTTACCTTCACTCGAATAAGTGATTTGATAGACTAATAACAAATTGCAAGAAATTTTTGGAACACGTAGTACATCATTGAAATGACCATTTTCTGCTGGAACTGTTCCAGATCCTACAATACTTTGAGATCTATCATCACCAACAAATATTTGTTTGGTGTTACATTCATGCATAGTAGAAAAGATGGCTTGATCCTTAGCCATATGATAAGATGCTCCAGAATCAATGACCCATTCATTTGAAGTAGAAGAAGAAGATGCAGTATAAGAGTAACCAGAAGCACAAAGTGCATGTCCATTAGAGTTAGATTCTGAAGACGAATCTAGGCTGATGTGGTGCTTCTTCATTGCTACTTCCAAGGCTGCCATCTTCTTAAAACATTTAGATTCATCATGATTATCTTTCCCACAAAAATTGCAATGACGCTTAGTCTTGTTTCCTTTTTGCTTGGATCCTTTGTCATTTTTTAAAGGAGGAGTTGACTGAGAGGGTTTGGGACCCTTGTTGTTGGGCTTATTATTGCGAAAAATCTATTTCTTGGGAGGCTTGGACTTTTCTTTCTGTTGGTACAATAAGGCTTTCCCAGATGTATCTGCATTGTTAATTATTCCAAGATGAATGAGCTTATCTTGCTCTCTAATTAAGGAATCACAAAAGGATTCAAGGCTAGGCTCTTGATAGCTAGCTACAGTCAAGGATTCTTTCATGGAGTAGAATGTAGATACAAAAATAGAATATGCAGGTCCAAGTTTGGAAAGAATATGATAAATACATTGTTTGTCTTCTTTCTTAATCTTGTATTCTGCACATAAGAGTCTAAGAGTTTTATACTTAGATAAATAGTCTTGAATGCATGAAAAATTATTTGGATTCAAGGAAAGCAACTCATTTTCAAGTTGATGACCCTGAATTTCATTGTGTTTACCAAACACATATTCCAACTTTTCCCAAGCGAGATTAGGTTCATCAATTCCAGATATGTGGAATCGCAAATCAGTAGAGATTGACATCCCAATCAATCCATGAGATTCATCACGTCGATTTGCCCATTTAATTTTCTTATCATCATCAGTGGGTTCTGTTTCTTTCCCTGAGGTTATCCTAAGAAGTCCCCTACTTCGCAGAACATCCTCCATATGAGATTTCCATGAGAAATAGTTAGAACTTGTAAGTATAATATCACAAGGGGCAGCCATACTGTAAAATAATGGCTCCAAGAACAGAAACTAACTATCTATATGCAAAGAGCTTGAAAAGATATGCGATTTAAAAAAAAACGGCACTTAAAACTGATTCTGGATGATGAAGTTATGCTTGATCAAAGAAAATGTTGAAGATGTCCCCAATACTGACGTGGCAGATATTAATTTGACAACTAAAAAAAGAAGCCCCCTCTTCCCAAGATCAAGCTTTGACAATCACTTTTACAATAAATTTGCTTTGAAGTGAATCACTTTTGTAAAATAAGTGATATTCATTTTTACAATAAACTGACTTTTAAATAGTGCGGCAATAAATTAAAAGACTTAAGTGACTCACTTTTATTTTATTTTATTAATGTGAGATGCACTTTTACAATAAAGTAACTTTAAAATAGAAATTGCATACACTAAAAAGTAGCTTGATAAGACTTGAACTCAAGACTTATCAAGTTGTAAAGCAACTTTGGACCAAGTGAGCTAAGTTTAAAAGGTACGTAAAAGTATGGAAAGAGGAAGGGGACTTTTTTTTTTTTTACTCTTCTCTCTCGTTTTCCGTGCTTGCTTTCTTTTCCTGCAAATCACAAAAAAAACGAAAAACAAAAACAAAAACAAAAAACTTTTTCCACACAATGGGGTTAGATCTTGGTTAGGTTACCCAGAAAGTCTACGTTTTCAAGTTTTCTCGCTGTTTTTTATTTCCCGTGATCGCACAAGGTGCACGACAAAGAGCATACGTAGCCGAGAAGACAAGAAAAAAAAAATTCCCTTACTGTTTCTGATTCGCCACGATCGCGCAAGGTGCACGGCAAAGAGCATACACAGTCAGAGAAAACAACAGTTCGAGACTAAAATAGAAAAGATCTAATAATAAACTGATAAAATATGAGAGATTTTAAAAAAAAAAAAATCCATCACTGTAACATTATACCTTCAGATTTACCGAAATGGGTGTTTTTGGAGCAAACAGAAACAGTTTTCGATGAAACGAAAACTATTTCCCAATGGAAACGACGCTTTGGATGCAATGGAATAGCTCCCATAGGCCAAAAATGCATAAAAAATCCAAAAATAAAAACCCTTTCAAATTTTCGGCAACACCAGTTCCATATCTAGATCAAAACCGAAAGCGACTCTTGATAAAAGCTCTGATACCATGTTCGGGTACACAGGGTACTCCCAAAAGATCGAACACCTTGAGCAATTGCTTCACACAAATGGATCACTGATCAACACAACGATGTTTGTCACGTGTTTAAAACCCTCGAGAGGGAAACAATCCATGGCCCCAACCAAATAGCTACTTGGAGCAATTTATTATGCAAAAGAAAGAAAGTTACATGAGCTTCTCATAATCGATCAACTAGCCAAGGACCCTCTATGCTCTTTAAATAGATATCATAGACCAATCGGGTATTAAGCCACAAATCAATGGTATGTATGATCTAAGAGAAGTTGAACCGTCGGATTACTCTATGTATAGAACATATCGTAACCGTCGGATTAGAATATTAACAAATGCATACTAATGCATACTAAAGAAACACACTTTTACCTAACGGATATATTACACAAGTTGATATTAACTAACTCCTAAGTGTCTAAATATCCTAACACATCAACAACATGGTATGCCCTCAGTGTTTCTCGACGTGAGGAGATGACATTGATAGCATATGGTATGATGGTATAAAGATAACCCGATTAGGCATAGATAAAATCAAATTGTTGTGCTTTGAGGATTTCTTCTTCCTTAGTTTGTGGGAGCTTAGATCCAACATCCTTGGATATAGGGGGGGTAAGGTTTTAAGAAACCAATCCAAGAAAATCCTATCATCTAACTAGATTTTACAAATCTTGACAACGATGTCAGTCATGGATGTGATATGTGATATGAGTATCATTGTTCTATCTACATGGTAATAGGATTCCCACACCCTCATCATAAAGGATGGTTAGCTAGAAGTACTAGAGAAACATCAAGGCTAATGAGAAAAAGTATGGGTAAGTGGCATGGGGTAGTTCAATGTACCATTTGGATGCAACACTAGTGAATTTGCGATGGAATAGCCATCATCAGATAGAGTCATCCACTATGCTATTGGAGGAACACCATAAGTGGAAGGACATAACATGGTTATGAGTATCCTCCCTCGCCTTTCCCTCAAACTTATGGATGTCTGAAGGGAGTTTGGTATGCATGGGAGGCCACGATGGGTCATGACAAATGGGGTCATTTGTCAACTGTGCCAATTCAAGAAGGTTGAGACTAGCCATGAATGGTAGACTAGGACCCGGACTAGATCAAGGAGGGATAACAATGGTGTTGGGACCGGTGGGCATGTAGTTGTCTCATGTAAATGGGGGTTGGTAGGGATAGCTTCTGATAGTAGGAGATTGGAGTAGTCATTAGAATGGTGTGAATAGCTAGAATGGTGGTAGAAGGGCCAATGCCCCCATGCATAAATGAAGGTATGGTGTGAACCATGGTGGATGGAGTAGGGCCACCACTAGTGGGTAGCGGTCCAGCAACAGGGTGTGCGAAGGCGAGGATCCCACTAGGACCAGGACATGTAGGTCTGGCAGAAGGGATTCCTAGTATGACGGGTGGAGCAGTCACAAGTCCACCCCCCCTTGGAAAGGGTTGGGAGGTGCACTAACCATGGGGATATATGGGGTAGTGAACAAGGTAGGTTTGGATTGATAGGAATCTGAATCTGAATTATATGCAGTGTATGGCTCTGACGGTGGGGAACACTGCTAAATATGGATTCGATGATGATGGTTCAAGGAACCAAACTGAGGGGTATGCCCCCTAAGTCTCTAGGAGTAGCATGGTGGAGCAATGATGGTGTGAAGGTGTGATATGTGATGAATGAAGGCTCGAGCATGGAAAACACAAGCTCAAAATTTCAACTACAAATGAGTTTACAGAATGAGAGCTGGTAAATGGTGGCATGCAGGCCAAAAATCAAGCTCGAAAACTAAACTAAACTAGAATGTCAGAGCAGGAAAGCCTACAACAAAGAGGCCAAAAATCCAACAAGAAACACTACCTATAAATAAAATGACACACTGACCTATGGGGTATAAGTGTAAGAAAGATTCTATTTGCAATATGGAAGACCCTCACAAATCATATCCTTTGTTGGGTGGTCAAATCCACATTCAAACAATATGAAATGGAAGAACCAAATGCTAAGAGAATCCCACTACCAAGAGGGAGCTAGGGTAAAATATCCCTAATAGGCTGGAAAATAGGCTTCCTTGTTCAAGACACGTACGGGATGGTTTCCTGGTGCTTCATCCCTTTGGTCATCTACACTCAATATGGTCCTCAACATGCACTAGGAGGACTATAAAGGGTTGTTCTTTGGTATAGAATGGAGTGTGGTATTCCACCCTTACTTATGGAACCCTTGCGTCTTAGCCTCGTAGAGTGGGAGTCCCCCTGATAAAATGGTCGGGATTGTGTCAACAAATACTAGAGGATATTGGTTCCCTATAAGAGAACAACTATGTATCATATGTAAGTGACAAAAGGAGTTTATTTGGTTGTTTATCCCCAGCATCCTAACTTAACCACAATATTGTTTTGTTCCTCAAATGAGGTTACAATGTTGGTTGATTTAAGTTAAATTTCAGGCTCATCTTGGGGTCATGAACCAATCATTTTACTTTAAGGTGTGAGATGTGTGCACAAGTGAAGTGTAATTTTGTTGGCGGGAATTTTTGGGGTAAGTTAGTTGTGCAACATCGTCGCTGTTGAGCAAAGTCAAAGATGTTGTGCAAGGTGGAGGATGGCGCACAAAGTGGATTTATCATATTTTATGTATTTTGGTCATTTTGACCGCATTATGTGGATTGTGGTCATTCTTTTGTAGATTTTGGTAAAAGTAGTTAGGAAGTTGACTTAAGTGGACCATCAATGTAAAGGTGCAAGCCTATAAATAGATTTAGAATTGCAAGTGTAAGGGGCTTCTTCTTGGCTTTTGTTTGGACTACTGTGAAGGGATGAGACTTTTCTATATTGGTGTATGTGAATTGAAGAACTATTTTGGAGAACTAGTATTTTACTGCGAAGGTTAATATGACATGATGGAGATTGGGAAGAAAAATTGTGTCTTTTCCTTCTTTTTGTTTTCCCGTTTTCTGCGATCTGAATGTGAATGAAACCTATGTCTGTGAATGATGCGATGCTTCTGTGTTATGAATGATGATATCTGCATATATATGTTTATGCTTTGATGTATCTATTGCAATATAAGTACATTAAACTGATCCAATGAATGATGATATGAATATGATCCTGTTAATGTATAAATTGAATATCTAGATCTGTTAAGTAATGTTGTGATGAGTTAACAGTATATGCACGGTCCTCCTTCTTACTGTGGAAACTTGGTTTCGACAGTTCTCCATTGAACATCTTGGGTGAGAATTCATCTACTTTGCATGTGTTTTTGGATGGGGGAAAACCTGTCTGGGCCGGTGCTGAAGGAGATTGCAGTGTTTTGGGTGTCGACAAAGAAGTGAAACCCTATCGACAGGTTTTGTGTCAACAAATGTTTCTGTTTTCGGGACCCTGGTGTGAAGTGGAATCATGACATTTTTTAGCATCCGACGCGACTGAAAATCCAAGATTGGTTTGGCCAAAAATCACGGGAGTTTGCTCAGAAAGAGAATCAAAACCGTGGAGTAACGATAGAGAAGTGGTTGGCGAGGCACCTGTATTGTGATCTACAAAAGTACTTCTTATTTGAGTTTTTGATCATCTTGTACAAGTGGTTGGTGCGATTGACATATCAGAGACACATTTCTAAGGAGGTGAACCAACTTCCCTGACTCCACAATTGATCCAACAGTTGCAGGAAGCAGACAAAAAAATCAAGGGTTGTTGAAGTCTAGCTTGACAGTATCTTGGAGGGTTACATCACTAAGTTCGTGGTTGACATAGTTAAATCTTACAACAATGCAGAAAGGGAGTTTTTCAATGGACCAAGAGTTAGGTTCCTGTTATCTTTGTAGTTGTCTATTAAGATATGCATCTGCAAAAAAGGCATATTGAAAATGAAATCCGCCGAGTAGAACCCTGTTGTGCGGAGGTTGCGGGTATCATGGAGATGAGCGTTGGATGGAATGATATGGGGTATATGGATGGAATTTATGATGGGACTGTGAGGGAAGGTGAGGAAGGAAGTGGTCTTACGAGAGGAGGAGCAAGGTTTTGGCAAGAGAAGAGGTAGAGGACAGGAGAGAGTCCTGTTGCGACCGAAAGATGATACCGCGAGAGAATACCACATGGGACGAAGTGACCCTACAGTGATGAAGGAGAAAACCATGCTATTCCTAATCTCGAGTAAATACCGACCCAGAGAAATGATGTACCCACACCTTTGTGCATTGCACCGCACTCAAGAAGAAATACTATCTCGACGCCAACTTGTCTGATGTGTCAACAACACTCTAATAGTAGAGGATCAACGACTATAGGAAGAAGGCCCATGATGGAGGGAGACGATGTGAAGTTACCTATATTTCACAGGAATGGGATTGATGGTCCTGAGCAATACCGGTTCCTATGTGAGGCAGTGTGGACTGTAAAGCAAGCTTAGGATGAAGATGTTAGGAAGGGCCAATTGGAGACAACTCTTCGAGGTCGAGCACTAGATTGTTATATGAAATTTGTACAAGTTCCCACAAGGACTCCAATGAAGACTCTAGAATAAACTCGAAAGGTATTGATTGAGGAATTCAGAAATCCAAAATATGAGGCGCAATACATCATTGAATTGAAGGAGATTACGCAATATCAAAATGAAATTGTTTGGGATTTTGATCAGCGATTCAAGACGTTGATGGAAAGAGTCAGCTTTGATATGAGTGGTGTTCAACATAAGGAATGGTTCATCATGGTGTTGGTACCGCAAATTAGAATGTCATTGATGCAACGAAAGATTGTGACATAGAGCGAGGATTTGTAGATTGCGATGAAGTTGGAAGTTTCACCTGTTGGCGAGAATGCAGTCGGTATGAACCAGATTCAAACACAACCTGTGAATCTGACACTCCAGTTGCAAGATATCAAGAAAGGAAAATAAAATCGTGAGGAAGTTTGGTGTACTAGATGTCATGTAGAGGGAACCACAAGGATCAGTGCCCAGATTTTTGAAACTACCTATTATCGGGAGCCCCAAACCCATTAAGTTATGGCGGCATGCCATGGTGTCATATCTGTCGATTTTATGGGAATTGACATGGATATTATGGATATATGCAAAATATGGTCACAAATCCAACGAAATTATACTGCACATTTTGTTGGTCTATTGGGCATGAAGATAAGGATTTTTTGCGCATATGATTTACTCCAAGACAAAAAAATGAACATGTACTATGTGCAGAGACAAGGCCATTGGATGTTGCAACAACCGCAACAACAAACATAGGTGGTAAAGCCACCACCTCAGCCACAGTTTGTACTGCAGGTGCCACCAAAGCCGTAATTTGTACCACAACCGCAACCACAAATGCAGTTCATTCCAAAACCAGAGTTTGCTCCACCACCTCCATAGTACAACTAAATGAAGATGGCTCCATAGAAACTGCAGTACACTCAACCACAGTATGTGTAACTACAGTAGATGTTAGATTTTTATCATTCAAGCTAGAATTATGATCTTAGGATCTTTAACTGAGAGAATAACATGCAAGCAATAAAAACACAAGAGACAAGAGACACAAAGAATTTTCCTCGGGGAAACCATAAAGGAGAAAACCCCGCAACTTCCTCAGAGATAGAATCAGCACCAAAAGTAAAACCCAAAAACATAAAGATGATCTCCCGACAGCAACAATCTCTCTCTTGTCCCAACAACTTATCCTCTCACTCATGTGCCCCGATGAGTGAATGTGTGTGTGATAAATAGAGAGGCTCACTCTCTATTTATATTCTTTCATTCACTTGAATCCCACTCCATCATGTCGGCCTCACTTAACAATTACTTACTATATCCGACATCTCTAGGAGTGTCTAATAACCCTCGTGCCCCACAACTTGTGGGGACTTTGCCTCCTCCGACCAACAAGGAGGGTTATCCTTAACACAATGGTGGGGACTATTTCCCTGACTTACAATGACTCACCTAGGGTCAACTTCTCTAGGATAGTCTAATAACCCTAGGGCCCCACAATTGTGGGGACTTTAACCCTTGACCAATAGGAGGGTTACCCACAATGACTTGACATGACTTGTTTACATTATAGAAACTTCCCAAAATAAACATCGGGGTATGACATGACTCAAATACATTACAGACACATCCCAAAATAAACATTGGGGTGCAATACATAAGATATACAGATGAATACATTCTGAAATTACAATTACATCAACACTCCCTCTTAACTAGGAAGATATTCTCTCGACACAATTTATCATCACAAGTCTTCTTCTCTGTATCATCTAGATCATCATTGAGTTCTCATCATCTTCATATTCACGTCATATTCATCTTCAAGTCATCTTCATCTAGATCTGGATCATCACTGGATCTGGATCATCATCACTCGATCTGGATCATCACTCGATCTAGATCATCATCACTAGATTTGGATCATCACTCGATATGGATCATCATCACTATTGGATCATCATCACGGGTGCTATCTCATGATTCTTCTCGTCACAGGAAGTTCTACAGAGCTAGCCCTTTTTCATGCTGGTTGTAGGCCTAGCCTCCATGTAGGTATTCTTCAGCACTTATATCTGACCCTAAGTCAGAATGGCCCACCCAGCACTTATATATGATCATGTAGGAACCAATCCTATAATCATATCAGAAAGGCACACCCAACACTCACATCTGACCATGTGGGAACCAATCCCACAACCCTGTCAGAAAGTCCTAGCACTCACATTTGACACATGCGAGGAACCAATCCAACATACATGTTCAAAAAGGCTCTGCACTTACATTCGACACATGCGAGGAACCAATCCAACATACATGTTCAAAAAGGCTCTGCACTTACATTCGACACATGCGAGGAACCAATCCAACATGCATGTTCAAAAAGTCTCTGCACTTACATTCGACACATGCAAGGAACCAATCCAACATGCATGTTCGAAAGGGCTCTGCACTTACATCCGACACATGCGAGGAACCAATCCAACATGCATGTTTGAAAGGGCTCTGCACTTACATCTGACACATGCGAGGAACCAATCCAACATGCATGTTCGAAAGGGATCTGCACTTACATCCGACACATGCGAGGAACCAATCCAACATGCATGTTCGAAAGGGCTCTGCACTTACATCTGACACATGCGAGGAACCAATCCAACATGCATGTTTGAAAGGGCTCTGCAATTACATCCGACACATGCGAGGAACCAATCCAACAATCATGTTCGAAAGGGATTGCACTCACATTTGATCAAGTAGGAACCAATCCTACAGTCATATCATAATGGCCCCCAGTCCTAGACTGAGCTATTTGGTAACTGACCAGGTGCCTCCATTCCAAGAATGGAATTCAACGCTTACTTCTAATCATGTAGGAACCAATCCTACAGTCACATCAGAATGGCTCAGCACTCATATCTGACATGGAAGGAACCAATCCTCACCATGACAAAATGGCTCAGCCCTTACATCTGACCATGGAAGGAACCAATCCTCTCACCATGTCAGAATGGCTCTAGGTCTCATCATTGCCCTTTAGAGGAAACCTTGATCTAGAGAACACAAAGCTTCTCCCTGAAGTACTCGAACTTCACCCTAGCCAATGGCTTTGTCAACACATCACCTATCTGTTCCTCAGTCGCAACATACTGGAGCTTCATTGCTCCCCTCTGCACCATATCCCTAATATAGTGATACTTGATCTCGATATGCTTTGACTTGTCATGGAACACTAGATTCTCTAACAACTTCACGCAACTCTGGTTGTCACAATGTATACAAGTAGCATCCATCTGGAGATCAAATAAATCAGATAGTAGCTTCCTCAGCCATACTTCCTCACAACTATCTAAACAAGCTGTGACATACTCTACTTCAGCTGTACTCAGTGCCACACAGGATTGATTCTTGCTAAACCAAGAGATCACACCTGATCCCATACGAAAGCAACACCCTGAAGTGCTCTTCCTATCAATGGCACTTCCTACCCAATCTGAATCAACATAACCCTCTAGGTTAATCTTCTGATTCGCCTCATACTTGAGCCCATAATCAACTGTACCCCTCAGGTACCTCAGAATATGCTTTGCAGCAATCAAGTGAACATGTCTCGGATCTGTCAGGAATTGGCTCAAGGTGTTTACAGCAAAGCAAATGTCTAGTCCCATGTTCATCATGTACATCAAGGACCCAATCATCTGACGATACATCGTGGAATCAACCACTTCTGATGAAGCATCACTCAATAGCTTCAGGTTTGATGCCATAGGTGTGGTCATGGCCTTGTAGTCCATCATCCCGAACCTCTTCAAGATCTCTACTGCATACTTCCCTTGTTCGAGGAAGATTCCATCCGCATTCTGCCACACCTCCATGCCTAGAAAATAGTGCATCGACACATAACAGGAGCATCACTGGTCTTCTGACTTCAACCTTAAAGCAAAGGTTGGAATCCACTTTACTGTCAGTAAAGCCTAGAGTCATCAATAATCTATCCATCCTGTCATACCATGTCGAACCTTAGGATCTTCTACAGTCACTCCCTCTGAAGTGGAGCATCATACTCCCTCTGTCTTTCATACTCTATGCACTAAAACATTCTGTACCAGAGTGACAAGTAGCTTCCTCTTCTACTAATATTCTATGTATCCATCTAGGATCACTAGATACCAAGATCCTCTATCTTGAAATTTTTCAAAAAATTCTTCTCACATCCATCTATGAGCTTGTCATCCTCTATAGGCTTTCATCTTCAACCTTGTAGCAAAGTTTAAGATCTTCATGAAGCTCATCATGTATGTATTATCCCATGGGTGTCTTCCAAGCTCATACAAGGCTTTCTTTCATTTGCACACATGATTCTTCCTGTCATGTGACTTCACTTGTAGTGGCTGGAAATGTCTCTTCGTAGTCTATGCCTTCTTTTCATGAAAATCCTCGTGCTACGAATCTTGCTTGTATCCCACAATGTTTCCATCTACTGCATGATGGAACTATGAACTTTCCTTCATGTATTGATACTACATCCTAGACATCATTCTTCTTGAACTGGTCTTCCCTTTCTTCTTGGTTACTTCTTCATAGTTTGAAGGTTCTGTATCAATGATGTCGTTGTATTTGTCATATTATTCTTCATCTTGAATTGCCGTCACTTGTTCTTTGGAACAAGTCTCATCCTTCTTTGCTTGTAGGCGATTATGTATGCGATCTTTCCTACAAGTCAAATGCATTTGTGTGATTAGAAAAATTTCATAAGGAATATTCATACTGGCAAGTTCTTATGCATATGATCATGCAACTACTTTAGCCAATACAACATTCATCCATATCTCACGGAAACTTTTCTAGATGCCTTCCATCTCTACCACGACAACATTGATATTGTGCACTAATCCAATATGTCAACAAATAGGTTTCATTCTAGAGAAGTAGCAATGGAGAGTTGTATAGCACCATGAGCTACTTACCCATCACATGCATATTAGCAGTATAATGTCATTAATGCAAACATTCTATCATGCATAATACATTAACTGAATATAAACAAATGCATAACAAAACAATATCATGAAATGACAATTGAATACTTATCTTTATTTGTTTTGTGGGTAGACTCCTCCTTGAGCCTTCAGCTTCATCGTCTTATTTTTTCATAATAGCATCATTTCTTATCCAAATGCTAAGGTGGATAAGAGGTTCTTCAAGAGTTGAGTTCTTCATATTCCTCATCACTTGAGGGATCTTCTTTGAATGGTGAGAGCTTGATCTTTAGTTGCTCCCATCTTCTTTTCTCTTATTATTAGTTGAGCTTCTTCTTGCGTGTGCTCTTCCCAGAGTCTGCTGAAAGTAATCACTTCCTTCTAGCACACATTATTCGAATGAATGAATCCCATCATTCAAGGTGGTTATCACCACTTATGCATTCTCCACTTCTTCTTCTACCGCTTCAAATTGTTCTCTGATTTGAGAGACCCCCGTAAAGTATGACTGTATGGTCTCTGCATTCTGGATCTTCACATTCTTCAACTATTTTCTCAAAGTTATATTATGATTTACGTTCTTCCCTTCAAATATATTGGTCAAGGAATCAAACATCTTCGGTGTCTTTAGGGAAGACACTTGTGGTACAATGTGATCCGTGATTGAATCAACAATGATCTTCTTGGCCTTGACCAAGTTCTTCTGGTGTAAGGCTTTTAGCCTCATCTCCCTCTAGAACTGGAACCTCTCTACTCATGTAGGTGTCCAATTCATTTTCTTCAGAGAGATAAAATAATTTTCATGCTTGAAATTTGTTAACTTCACCAAGATTATCATCAAGCTAATGTGATAGATCACTTTGAAATGAGAACCTCAAATGCAAATAGCAAAAGATTAGATCTTACCGATTTGAGGTGTTCACCCTGGTTCCAGAGCTAGCTGATCTAGAGTTTGTCAGAGAAACCCTAATTTTAAAAAATTGGAATATTTCATATATGATTGGATAGAAATATAGATCTCTTCAAGTTGAGCTGTCTAATGTACTCCTTTTCTGAAAATAGTGGAGGGAAGCTCCTGAAACAGGAAGCCCTAGTTTTCCAATTTCTTCTACAGAAATGTATGTTACTGCTTCTGTAGTATATCTGAAATTACTACTCTATGTCTGAAACTTTGCAATTAGGTAGCATCACATGTCCCTATTCCAACACCATAGGTTTCATTAGAATTGGTTTTACCAATTGGGACTTACGATCATTTTCCCAAGGTGACCTGTTACAGGACTGTTCAAAACAGCGAAGTTGTACAGACTTCCACGTGTCACTGGTTCATCTTCTAAGTCTAAAACTTGGACCACAAAAATTAAAGTCTGTTCCCTTTCTGGAACATCTTCAGAAAATTTATTTGGACCTTTGTATCCCAAGATATAGCAATTATCCCCAGGTGTCATGTTTAGGGATGAATTCTGGAAGAGGCTAGAACCCTAACTTGGAGGGATCATATCTCCCAAAATATAGGGAATCTGAAGCTCAATTGTGGGTACAGTGTACATCAGGATTTTATCTTCGACCTCTACATTTTTCCACTCATGATCCTTCGCAAATCCTGAGATATAGCGAATGTACCAAAACTTATCAGTTTTAGTATTTAGGGGTTTTCCAGCTCGAGGTCAAACTAGGGTTTGAATTTCCCGGAGTTTCACCCAACCAAAAATATTGACCCAGGTCTCTAAAATTTGATTTTGATGAGGAGAGAAATCCTATGCTGGGCTCACTAAAAAATTCCTCTTCTATAAGAAGTCCTAATTTCCCGCAGCAAAAACTAAAAATGCTCGAAATCGAATTCTGCTTCGACAAAAAGATGTGCCCTTCAATTGAGAGTGATCCTAGCATACTTTTGTTGATGGATTGTGGAGAGAGACCCAAAAAGTAAGAATCCCTAGCTTCTACAGCTGCGCAATTTCTTCTTCTCAGGTTAGCTCTGATACCATGTTAGATTTTTATCATTCAAGCTAGCATTATGATCTTAGGATCTTTAACTGAGAGAATAACATGCACAGCAATAAAAACACAAGAGACAAGAGACACAAAGAATTTTCCTCGGGGAAACCACAAAGGAGAAAACCCCACAACTTCCTCAGAGATAGAATCAGCACCAAAAGTAAAACCCGAAAACATAAAGATGATCTCCTGATAGCAGTAGTCTCTCTCTTGTCCCAGCAACTTCTCCTCTCACTCATGCGCCCCAATGAGTGAATATGTGTGTGATAAATAGAGAGGTTCACTCTCTATCAATATTCTTTCGTTCACTTGAATCCCACTCCATCATGTCGGCCTCACTTAACAATTACTTACTAGAGCCGACATCTCTAGGAGTGTCTAATAACGCTAGTGGCCCACAACTTGTGGGGACTTTGACTCCTTTGACCAACAAGGAGGGTTATCCTTAACACAATGGTGGGGACTATTGCCTTGACTTACAATAACTCACCTAGGGTTGAATTCTCTAGGATATTCTAATAAACCTAGGGCCCCACAACTGTGGGGACTTTAACCCTTGACCAATAGGAGGGTTACCCACAATGACTTGACATGACTTGTTTACATTATAGAAACTTCCTGGAATAAACATCGAGGTATGACATGACTCAAATACATTACAGACACATCCCAAAATAAACATCGGGGTATAATACATAATATATATGGATGAGTACATTTCGAAGTTACAATTACATCAACAGCAGAATCCCTCGCAGCAGTAGCAATTCAATCAACTATAGTATCAACAGCAAGGAGGATTCTGTGGAGGATGAGGTGGAGGTTTTGGTCAAGGAGGAGGACAAGGTCGTGGGCTTGTACAATGTTATAATTGTGGGGTACTGGGAAATTATTAGAGAGATTACTCACAATTGCAAGAATAGTGTACTTATTGTATCGATTTTGACCACACTCTTGAGAACTTTCCATAGCTGATCGTGAAGTGGAAAGAAGGAAACGTCCCACAATTGCAGAACTAGAGCCAAAACCAGTTGTAGAACTAGAACCAGAATCAAAACCAGGATGCAAATCAGAATGTGAACCAACCAGTGAACCTGCCACCAAACCAGAATCAAGGACCAACGGTTGTAAAGATCTTAATAGAACCAAGAATTCAGGACGTTGATGTTGTTGTCATTACTCATGGAGGTGCGACGACAGGGGATGATAGCTTGTTTCCACAAATTAGGTTGGTTGGGAAGGAGAAGGTGCAGTTTGATGTCGATGTTGAAAGAGACACATTCTTTGAAGCACATGATGTGATAAGAAGAGATCCGGGTAAGTTACATGTTTATGAGATGCCAACTGATTTTGATTCAACTTTAGTAGAAGGACCATCGCGACAGCATGGTACCTTGCAGAACTTCTTTGAAAGTTATTTGTCATTGGTGAAATATCATTATGCCCTCGTTGAGATTGAGAATTTATTGCATCAGCTAGAGAAGGGATGGAAGGAGTCCATGGTGAACTCTTTGCACAAGATAAAGACAAAAAAATAGATGAGAATGAACATTCAAATTGGGGACTATGAGGTAGATTCAGTCATCTTGGATCTAGGCTGGGACATCAACATTATAACAAAATAGAAATGGGAAAAGATGGGGATTCCATGGTTGGTCTAGTCCCCGGTGCAGCTACGACGGGCTAACCAGGCCAGAGTAACACCAATTGGGCGAGTTCTGTCACTCGCAGTGGAAGTTGAAGGGATGAATACTTACACTGATTTTGATGTTATTGAAGTTGTTGATGGAGGAGGCTCATATCTCACACTCATAGGGATTGGATGGGCCAATGACAGTTTAGCGGTGATCAATTTTAGAAACGTGTCATGACTTTTAAGAATCGCAATATTAGAGTCATCACTTCGATGGAGCCAACTGAAGGATGAAGATATGTGGAACCAGTTAAAGAAGAAGTTGTAGGAGGATGGGATCATGCATACAACATCTCAGAGGACTACATCCATTTGATTGTCGATGGCGAGCTCGGTTGGTGCAGCTCTAGCTCTGCGTCCTTTGACTATGATGATGCTTTGGAGAACTGGTAGATAAAATGAATGAAGCATCGCTTAAGAAGTGTGGCTTGATTTCTCAGTCGTTGTTCTGAGTTGCAACATAAACCATTGAGTTATCAGTGTACAAAGGATTTCCTAAGTTTTCTGAGTTTCTAATTGAATTTGAGGATAAAGTGTGAGAACCTCAACAATTGTTGGCGTTGGATGAAGCATTAAAGGCTACCCCAACACGTTGGTGGGTGACCCATGAGTAGTCAATCACTGGGTGGTCGCAGTGTCACAAGATGATGATAGTTCAATCTGGTGAAGCATAAATTACCACGCCGAGAGATATGGTGGGAGGAATGATCTGAGCGGTCATCTGATCGCATGTCAAACCATGTGGGACTCGCAACCAAAGGACGAATGGGTACATGCATTTTTACACACGTTGGATGAGATGCCACGACAGTGGTATGTCTTATTTGAATTGTGCAGAGAAATTACGACCTGGGAGGAGTTGTTAACCTGTTTCAGTCATACATTCAAGTTTGCATATGCAAACCCAGCCATTCATAGTGTGTTGCAGCATATCCTCAACGTTGTTCTGAAGGTAGTGCCAATCGTATACCAGGCGAATCTCCAGGAAACACACACAATGCATTCTATGATGGAATGCTACAACATGATAGGAGGACCAAATGATGGTTATGATCCATGAAACATCAATATTCCTGAGACAGAAGGCATTCGAGATGTCACAGTACTTGAAATATCGACAGATCAAATGAATCAACCTTTAAAATTTGGAATCCCAACATTGGGATGGAGGAGCAGCTAAAGTTCACGAATGCTGGGGACTACTAGAATGAGGAAACAATGGTGAAGATCACTGACCTATTTCATGAATTTCAAGGTTTGTTTCCTACAAATTTTTTTGAGATGAAGGGGATATTGGGTGATTTAGGAGAGATGAAGATTCCATTGAAACCAGATGTGAAGTCGGTGAAGCAACGGTCGTATCACTTGAATCTGTGATACAAGGAGAGGGTCAAACCTGAGCTCAATAGAATGTTGAATGCGGGAATAATAGAACTAGTTGAGGAATCAAAATGGATCAGTCCCATGTTAGTGCAAGACAAGAAGAAAAGTGAGGTTTGGATTTGTGTTGACCTCAGAAAATTGAATGATTCGTGTATGCATGATCCATTTTCAACACCATTCATTGACGAAGTACTAGAAGGAGTGGGAGGTCAAGAAATTTATTCATTCATCGATGGCTTTTCTGGATATCACCAAATTAAGATTGTCATAAGGCAATCTTTGTTACTGAATAGGGATGTTTTCAGTACACTATGATGCCATTTAGACTGAAGAATGCACCTACAATATTCTCTAGAATTGTTGTCGCTACATTCAAGTATTTTATTCAGAATTTTTTGACAGTTTACATGGATGAATGGACAGTTTATGGATTAATCAAGGACCACCTGGAAAACTTGTGATTGAGCTGGAGCAATGTTGACAGCAACAGATCACACTGAACTCGAAGAAGTGTTTTTTCTGCGCAACTTTTGGGATGTTGTTGGGACACCTTGTTTGTAAGCAAGGACTGTTGGTTGACCCATCCAATATTGCGTTGATTTTCAACTTGCCACCACCTACAAATGTGAAGCTTCTTAGACCGACACTAGGAAACATAGGACACTACCGCAAGTTCATCAGAGGTTACACCGCGATCACAAACCCATCATAGGCTGCTAAAGAAGGATGTGGTATTTGTATGGAGCCAAGAGTGTCAAGGAAGTTTTGATACACTGAAGGCCAAGATGGATTCTGCACCAATAATGGATTTTCCCAATTGGAAGAAGGAGTTCCATGTTCATGTTGACGCATCATAAATTGCACTGGGAGTGGTGCTTACACAGTCAAGTGAAGGTGATATTAATCACTCGGTCTCTTTCTCTAGTCGAAAGTTGTCATCTGCAGAGAAGAATTATACTACAACAGAGAGGGAAGGATTGGTGATGGTATATGCACTACAGAAGTTTCAACACTACATCTTGGGAGATCAGTTCAAGATGTTTACAGATCACTCTTCTTTGAAATACCTGGTGAATAAGCCTGTGTTCAGGAGGAATATATTTCGATGGCTGCTTCTCTTCCAAGATTTTGATTTTGAGATAATTGTCAAGCCGGGTTGCTTGAATGTTGGCCCATATCACTTATTGCGAATTGAGACAGGTGAAGAACCAACAAACATTGAATATGGGTTATCAGATGCGCAACTATTCAGAGTTGAGATGGTTGATGACTACTATGAGAAAATAGTTCAGTTTTTTGTGATCGAAACAACACCAGAAGGACTTACTACGAATCAGAAGATGCAGTTGGTGGTCCAAGCCATGGATTTCCAGTTGATTGTTGAAGAACTTTATAAACTAGGACTAGATGATATCCTACGATGATGTGTCCTACCACATGAATAAGGAAAAATATTGGCAGAGGCACATGCAAGATTCACAAGTGGACACTACATAGGTCTCCTTACTGTCAGGAAGGTGCTCCGTGTAGGGCTTTGGTGGCCCACTCTCAATGGTGATGTGACATACTATGCACGGACTTGCAATGTCTGTCAAAGAAACAGGAAAGCGTCAAGGAGGGATGAGATGTCATGGGTACCTCAGGTGACGTTGGATCCATTTGATAAATGGGCGGTGGACTTTATGGGACTAATCAACCCACCTGGGAAGAGAACCAATGCGCAGTACATCTTTATAGCAACAGACTATTTGACAAGATGGGTGGAGGCCGCACCTATTATAGATTGCACTGTTGTGACAACAACGAGGTTCCTGTTTGACAACGTTGTTACTTGGTTTGGGTGTCCAAAGATATTGATGAGCGACCAGGGGAGTCACTTCATCGATCGGACGGTCAGTGCACTGACAAAGGAAATTCAGATACAGCATAAGAAGAGTACCCTATATCATCCATAAGAAAATGGTACAGTGGAGGCGTTCAACGAGGATTTGGAGCATGCACTCACAAAGGTAAGTAATGTGAACCATGATGACTGGGATTTGAAGATTCCAGTAGTCTTGTGGGCATATCACACCACTTGAAAAATATTAACATGCCAGACACCGTTCAATTTGGTGTATGGGAAAGAGGCAGTCATGTTGATGGAGTACATTGTTCCAAGTTTGTGCATAGTAGTAGTGACATGCATGGATGATGAAGCAGCATTAGAAGAACACTTGTATCAGTTGGTGCAGCTAGAGGAAGACTACTTTGTTGCAGGTTTTCACCAGCGCATTGAGAAGGATCGACAAAAATATTGGCGCGATCGTCATATCAATAATAAACATTTTTCAGCAAGGAAACATGGTACTGATGTATGACAACAAGTTAGCCAAGCATCTAGGTAAGTTACAGATGCATTGGCTAACTCTGTATGTTATCAATTCCATTACTACAAGAGGCTGAGTACAACTGTAACAATTAGATGGAGCGATGCTGCCAAAGCTTGTGAACGGTAGCAGGATGAATCCCTACAGGATGTGCCAAGAACCGTGTGATACTTGAGGAACTGTGTGAAAAAAAAAAAATTTACATAGGATGGTAGTTAGGAGGATGGCGCACCAAGATGAAGTGGATGCTCAAGTAGAAGAGTCAGTATCGTAGTTAGGGAGTTATAATGCGATGGTCACAGGGCCACGACAGAGTCAAATAAGTAATAAATTCAGTAGTTAAAATAGTTAACCAGCGACGCTCTTGGACGAGACGCGTATTAATGGAAAATCCGACCATTGGATTGGACGAATCAGAGACAGATTCGGGTGATTAATGCATGATTTGGTCGTGATGATTAAAAGGGTTTGTAATGATTTGGTCATTACGATCAGGCAATCGACTCGATGCTATAAGAAGAGGACGGATGTGGTCAAAATTCACCATTTTGAATGCTTGAGTTGTCGACAAAGTTGAAGAGTTGTTGCAGTGAGTTGTGTTGCGGTGAGTGTTTGTGTTGCAGAGCAGAGTCAGGTTGAGGTTCTCGTTGAGAATTTGAGGCACTTGTGCGGCATGCCGAGTGAGAAGATTACAATAGATATTTCAAGTGGGAGGGACTCACCATTTATCGGGGTGTCCATCGAAGAAGAAGTTGCAAGCATGCCTGTGGGTTCATCATCGATTCCAAAGAAGAAGAGGGGGGCGCAATGGCCCAAATCCTCATTTCATAAGAAGAGGTAGACTAGAAATTCTTCACGAGAGCAGGAGGGGGCACCTGCATAAACGCGTCCATTAACTTCAGGGGCTTAAGAATCATCAACCCGAAAAGGGGTATCCAATGTGGATATCCTTGGATATGTGCCTCCCTATTGGCCTGATGCGAAGCCGAGGAAGATTACAAAGAATCAAAAGTACACGGTTAGGATTCCAGCAATACTGCAGGGCATGGTATAATGTACCATGGACATCATGCCCTCGATCATGAGGATGAAATATGAGGATCATTATATGCTTGTGTCACCAGATATTACTACTGACCTGTATGTACCCTAGACACATGCAGGAGGAGGCCCAGTATCACCCATTCCACATGACTGGGCATGTAGTTTGGAGATATCAGTATTGTTGGGCCTTATCAACATGCCACACTTTGGGTAGTTGACAGAAGCAAATGCATGCACGAAGTAGCTCTTGGCGTGCTTCCATTGTGGCATTATGTGGCTGGATCGGCCAGTCGCAGTCATTGTGGCAATCATTTCAGACATCACAGGACTACCCATGGAGGGCCCCGACCCAACGCGGTACTTTAAGGGGAAAGACAACGATAAGAATTTGGCCGCAAAGTTGAATAAAATATATAATCTACAACGTGGCGGAAGGGAATACTGCATTGATAATATAAATGATCAAGTTGTTCGCATCGCAGCAAGAATTCTGGCTACCAAGATAGTCAAAAAGAACTGACCCAACCAATGTAATTCAGGGGTCATCAGATACGTGGATTAGTGTGCACAAGGGTGCAGATGAACTGGTCATTTTTCCTAATGAATTATTTGATAGACAATGCACTAGCAGTCTAGGTAGGGAAACGACCATTCAGCTATAGTTGGCTACTCATTTTGATTGTACTCGTGGCTTGGATGGAGTTAGAGGATAATCAGGGGATGGATGTGGACACTACGAAGGTTTGTAAGGGAGTGTGATACCAGAACCTATGGTATGTGAAGGAAGCAGAGTGACTTAAGGACTATGCAATTCAGTTCTATTTATATTGGGAGGCACTGCAGACTACAATAATGAAGGTTCTGTGACTTACGGAGGAAGGAGTGGTGAAATACCAACGTGTCATTCAGTTTTCAATTGGGTTGCATGCCATTCATGTGTAGGCACGGCAAGAACCAAATAAATAGTGGATGCCCACAACATATAAGGTTCCTGATGTAGAGCTGGAAACTATTATTGTTGATTGGCCCATGGAGTGGCGCGAACCTATCAGTGTTGAGGAAGTGTCGAAGGGTTTACCATCTAATGCACTGGTGGATCCTCTACTTGACATAACGAGTGACCATTATTACAATGAAGCATCGTCGTGGACTCCCACTGATTAAGAAGCAGAGCGGTTATTTGAGGAATATCGCCTGAAGAAGAGATAGGACGAAGGTGCGACTTGCAGTGCAGCACCAGTAACTAAGGAGCAATTGAGTCATATCATTGTGTCCATTACAACAACAATTGATGCGATGGGAGAACATATGAAGAAGAAAGTGACAAACATATTTGGTGAGGTAAAAACTCACCTCAATTCATTAATTGATGCAGTATTAAACAAGGTACAGAAAGCAACCACTGTGTAGAAGGTTGGTTTAATCAGCACTGGGACGTGGATTAGGAATGTACAAATTCCACCGCATGCAATTGAGACCAATAGTGAGGACCTCAACACCTCGCTTCAACAATTACAGGAGGTTTCAATAGACATCAATGTGCTATCAACCCATAAATTGGTGCAGTTACAGAGAGTTTCCAATCAGGAGTTGGGGGATAGGGAGAAAATAATTGGAGACCACCTGTTGAGGTCGTAGGAGAAAGAGGTCGAAGCGAGAAAGGAAATTTAAGTGCTCAAGAAGGATCAATATCAACTAGTAGTGGAGAAAATGCAACTCTGGGACCACAGGGTGCGGTTAGAATAGGTATTTTTTGCTTCCTATCAACAAATACCTAAGAGCATAGATGGTATGGACGTAGAGTCAAAAGTGCAAAGGAAGAAAGGAAGAGAACCATTGAGGAACAGGGTACAAAAAGGAAGAGCACCATTGAGGATTTTGTGACACAGCTGGAGGAAATGGAGCAAGAAGCAAAGATAGTCACTGATGCGACTACACAATTTTGGGGCAGTGTAGTCCAGGATGTGTAGTTGGAGCAACTGACCACACCGTTGCAGGAGGCTAAAGGGAAGTTGGCCACACTGAGGAAATCTCTTAAAGTGATGCCCCCAGTCGTACATATCACAAAGGAAGCAGAGCTTAAGGACTTACAACAACAAGTTGTAAAGGCCATGGAGCATCAATAAAGGCACACAACACGGTTGGATGAATTCCAAGATGTTGGTGCGCACCTCTCTGTGAAGGAATTTTTAGTGTTGTAGGAAGTTCAAAATGGTAGAATGGATGTCACTGCAAAGATATTCGAACACCCATTAGAGCGAAAAGTGACAGAATGTCGGGGTACTACTGAGAAAATCAAGGAATAGGTTAAGGATATCACCCAACCTTATGAAGACTTCAAGGTGAATATCAACGGATACACCATTTCTAGCTAACGTGGCTCGAGGGTGATCCACAAGATTGTGTTGGGGGCCTGTTGGCAGGACGTTTTGGGGTAAGTTAGTTGCGCAACATCGCAAATGTTGCACAAATTCAAATATGTTGCGCAAGGTGGAGGATGGTGCACAAGGCAGATTTACCATATTTTATGTGTTTTGGTCATTTGGACCGCATTATGTGGATTGTGGTCATTCTTTTATAGATTTTGGTAAAATTAGTTAGGAAGTTGACTTAAGTGGACCATCAATGTAAAGGCGCAATCCTATAAATAGATTTATAATTGCAAGTGTAAGGGGCTTCTTCTTGGCTTCTATTTGGACTACTACGAAGGGCTGAGACTTTTTTGGATTAGTGTATGTGAACTGAAGAACTGGTATTTTATTGCGAAGGTTAATATGACATGACAGATATTGGGCAAAAACATTGTGTCTTTTTCCTTCTTTCTGTTTTCCTGTTTTCTGCGATCTGAATGTGAATGTGACATGTGTCTGTGAATGATGTGATGCTTCTGGGTTATGAATGATGACATCTTCATAGATTTGTTTATGCGTTGATGCATCTATTATGATATAAGCACATTAATATGATCTAATGAATGACGATATGAATATGATCCTATTAATGCATAAACTGAATATCTAGATCTGTTAAGTAATGTTGTGATGAGTTAATAGTAGATGCGTGGTCCTCCTTCTTACTGTAGAAACTTGGTTCTAACAGTTCTCCCTCGAACATCTCGGGTGAGACTTCATCTACTGTACAAGTGTTGATGGAAGGGGTAAAACCTGTGTGGGCTGGTGCTCAGGGAGATCATGGTGTTTTGGGTGTTGACAGAGAAGTGAAACCCTGTTGACGGGTTTTGTTTCAACAAATTTCTAAAACCCCAATTCTCGCATGCCAGAGACGCATATGTGAAACAATAATGAACAGTAAATGAAAGTAAAATTTTCAACAGCTAAAAACTAATCCTTCCATATAACAAAACACACATAAGTAAATGAGCTCTAAGGAACTTCATAGGTTGTAGGAAACACATGGGGGGTATCAACTACCAAGCTCAACTGAGGGGGCTCACCTATAAGGAAAAAAGGACCAAAAAATAAAACAAGGGGATATAAGGAATCTGATCTAGAAGAAAATAGTCAGGGAAGGGGTAGAACACAAACAAGGTGTCTGCAAAGGTTCTCAAACACCTCAAAGAGTTGGAAAAATTGTAGATCACACCTAGCAGTAGAATAGGTGCATGTCGGGTCACATAGAACTGTAAAATATTCACGACCGAGATGAGAAATTAATCAAAAATATCGGGTCACACTAAACAAGAGTTTTTGCATGACAAGTCACACTAAATTGGGTCATAGTAGCAATCAAGATCTCTCTGGAATCCTAGACAAGTGTGATCTAGATTTTAGGTCCAGGTTGCACTTATCGAGACAAAAGGCATGAACTAGGTTGCACTTATCAGGAATAAAAGGTGCAACATGGGTCGTACCTTTCTGTCAAATAGGTGTGATCAGGCCGTAACTGTAGTTTTTTTAAGCAAAAATTGTTGGATTGGGTTGGAGGGGAAGGAACTGTGACAAGACTGGTTCGGATCTACTATAGGTGGGTCATATATGTGATGGTTGAGGGTACCCAAGTAGAAAAAATCAACAAAAACACCTACAAAAACAGATATCCAAGGGGATCGAGCCAGCAAAATCGCCAAAACTGTAATGGGGATTTCTCCCATTCTATGTGCAAAAATCACCTCCCTTAGATCAATCGAATCTAAGGGTAGAGTTCATGGTGCAAGGAATATCTCAAACTTGACTTACAATAAGAAATAAAAAAATATTTTTATGATTTTTTATTTTTTTTATCTAACTAATGAAAGAAAAGAACAAAGTTACCTTTAAATTGGTCCACTATAGCCATTTGAGGAAATGGTATGTAGCCTCCCATGATCTTGGTCTCCGATCTTCTTCGTCAATGGTTTCAAAAGGGAAATGGATCAAGGAGGGTATGGAGCAAGATCAACATACATTATGGTATGATATGGAAAAAGTATGGGAATGATTACGGAATCAAAAGTACGACTACAAGTTGGGAAACAAGTATTTATCAGGAGACCTTCACAATGTATTTATAGGATGATCCAAGATTTTCTTACCCATGGTATTTTATTGTGCATGGTATTTGTCCATGGTTTTTTACCCATTCTCATTTTAGGGTTTTTTGGTCCTTTTTGGAGAGAGTGGGGTTATGTTACAATAAATTCCCAACTTCTTTGTATTTATGGGGGAAGGAATACTAATGTTTTGGACCAATTTTGGTGGAATTTAATTGTGAAGGTCAAAATGGAGGGAATAATGATGGGACTATGATGTATAATTATGTTTCAACCATAGAGAGCTATGTGGAAATTTTTTGGTGTTAACACATTCTCACTCTCACCATTATGTTCCATTTGTACTAGTTATGCCTCAATAACCAAAAATCCCTTCTGAATTATTTTTACCTTTTGTCCATTCCATCCTACTTGACTATGCCCATGTGATGTTATTCACATCAATGTGTTGGAAAACAAGTGGATGGAAGAAGTGACTATCTATGAAGTCCAAGAGACAAAGATGGTGTCAAAAGACACCATTACAATACTAAAGTACAAGTTATCATTGTTGGTGAAGCCCACAAACAAAGCTTTGTCGACAGGGGTTCCCACTCTTTCGACGCCCTGCAGTGCAATCTCCCTGAGCACTGGCCTAGATAGCTTTTACCCTGCCCAGCAATGTCTACAGAGAAGACTAGGTCTCACCCGAGGCGTTTAAGGGAGAGCTGTCAGAACCAAGTTTTCGACGGAGGGATACCATAACTTATGCAACCATCACACAGTATCACAATATCACATCATTATTCATGGAACATCATTACTCATAGCACATCAAACAGTTACATAAACATGGATTGCATCAACATAAAACCAACAGATCGCATCACTATAGCAGAAAGAGACTGAATCACATCTATATTATGCCATTGTAACAAAACAGAGTCGCAACATCATAAAATATCTATAACAACAGACAAGAATTGATCCATACTCATCGCATCATATATTAATCTTGCGTAAATGTACCACATTGCACAATTCTTCTCCAAAACTGGAGGCTGCATACACCAGGAAGAAGCCCAAATAAAATCACAGTTAAGACAAAAAATTATCCATAAAACAGATCACACCAGATCTTATCCCATACAATTGCACATACAATCACATACAATCGCTCACAACTGCATCACGTGTGACTCTCTTCAATTCCCCAAAATAGATCTATAAAGAGGCTTATGCCTTTACATCAAGGTTCCACTACTAACTGACTTCTAACCGCTACTGACCTATTGCAACAAAACTTGGTCAAAATATACATAAAATATTCAAAAAGTGGTTATTTTCACGCTTATCGTATTGATCTTCCCTTACACGGTACCGTGTGAGCTTGTGCAGCTACCACAATGCTGCACAACTCACTTGCCCCAAACCCCTTTCCAATAGGCCCCCAACACAGTTTTGTGGCTCACCCTCGAGCCACGTCAAGTCGATAGGGTGTGTGCCAAAGTCTTGTCCTTAGAATCTTCAAATTGCTGCGTAATTTCACGAAACTGCAACTAGACTTTACTGGCGATACTTTGACAATTAGTAAAAGTTTGCTGGATGGGGTGCTCCTCACTAGTCTTGTTGTCGACCATTTGTCGATACTCTTGAATGACCTGGAGCGTGGTGACGGCCTTAATAGCCAACTAGCCACCGATTTCTTGGAATTTGTCAAGCTGCTCACGGCGCTTTTGTTGGCATTCTTGTGCCCGGGAAGCTCGCTATTGTAGGTCCTTCATCTCTGTGACTCGGGTGATCTGCACCATCAGCAGCATAGCCTTCAACAACGTCTTCAGGTTTGTCAATTGGCCCTCTACCTCTTGGACCTGCTTAGTCAGTTGATCAAGTTGCTCATCCTGAACAATACTTTTCCAAAATTGCGTGGTCGCCTCCATAATAGTTTTAGCCTCTTGCTCCATGGTGCTAAACTAAGTGGCAATTTCTTCAATGGAGGTCTTGCACTCCGCAACCTACTCCGGTGGCATTGTGGGTTGTACCTGGGCCTAGAGGAGCAAGTTATTGTCATGAAGTTGAACCATATTTTTCCCCAATCACTTGGCCTTTTTGACTGGGGTGATCCCTGCGGTGTTGTCAAAAATGTTTTGGCAGGCATCAAAAATAGCCTACTCAAATTCACTGCACCAGGAACACAGCTGTGCCTACTCAAAAATCAGGCGGTCTTGCGCCTTCTTAAGGTCGGTAATCTCTTCAGCAACCTTCCTCTGCAACTCGGCCTATGTCACCTTCAGCTGGTTGATTTCTTGTAACTTCTCTTCTGCCAACTGCATGCAGACTTGGTGCAGCTCCTTTGCTTCCTTCTGCAGCCTCTCAGCGGTATTTCAGGACTCGACATAGCCCTTAGCCAAATCGTTTTTCCATGCTGCCAACTCTAATGCTGCGCCATGCTGCAACTCAACCAATGCGATAGCTAAAAATTTGTTCAGATCCAAATTCATGCTCTGGATTGGGTGTAGCTGCTGGTGAACTTCTTCATTGCCAGTGTCGATCGCAATCGAGGGAACTTGCACGTTCCTGACCCGGGGCTCAGTGTTGATCGACGAGCTGTCCTGCAACAGAGGTCTTTCCAATGGTTGTTTGGAAATAATATCAAAAATGGACTCTAGTCTATCTCTTACCGCACCAAATTCTTCATGGTTGGATTCACGAATCGTCGTAGTCGCAGATGTAGATGAATTAGTGATGGCTTTGATAAGCTGTTGTAGCTGGTCTTCCATCCCCGATTTAGTACCACTTCCTACCTTGTACTCCTAACACCACTTGGTGCAAGTCTCCTCCCACATAGGTTGTGTTGCATCTTCGGGATCCGTCGAGGACCCATTATTGAAGTCATGGGTGCTCAATTCAAGTGGGGAAGGGTCTTCAAGTACCTCCAGGGGTAGCTCCTTTTCTAACTCGTCTTGACTCACCGGGACGCACTAGTCCCCTAGCCAATCTTGCACAATGGCATCCAAATCTTTCGTGGTGACTTTATAAGGAAATGGTAGCCACTATCGATCAGGGTCCCACCTGGCCTGAATATAAATGGAGTGGGGTCCAATAGAAAATCAAAGGATGCACTGATACTTGGCTGCGATGTAGGGAGAAACTCTTGGAATAGCAATGGCAATAGCCTGTAGTGCTTCCCAATAGATCCCAAAATGAATAACATAGTCTGTTTGGCGACTGGGTTCTTCGACCCACCATAGGTTCTGATAGCGGGCACCGCGTCAAACCTTGACTGCCTCAACTGCCATTGGTTGGTAGTCCTCAGGTTCCATCCAAGCAACAAGAGCAATAAGAATCAACATCCAACTATAAGAAAAGCCTCTCCTGGTTTGAGCAGCAAGCGCATCTGCGAGCATCCGATTCAACAAAAATAAAGACCAATTCATTTGTACCCCCTCAGCACTTTTTTGGGCACAGGCGACAACACCTGAATTGCATTGGACTGGGTGATTGTCACGAACAACCTTGTTGGCCAGAATTCTTATACCAATGCGCACCATCTGTGAGTTAATACTATTAATGCGATAAGAACGACCATCCAGTTATAAACCGAAGCTCTCCTTCAGCTGCTTTGCAAGTTTCTTATCTGTATCTCTTCCACGAATATACTACGTCGGGTCCTCCCCAGCCTTAGGCAAACCAGTAATGCTTGCAATCAAGTCGATGGTGACAGGGATCAGTGTATTCAGCCAAAGCATCCCTCCATGGAAACATGCCAACAGTTGCTTCACACACGCATGTGCTTCATTCAAACGGCCAAAATGGGGCATATTGATGAGCCCCAATAACCCATACTTATCTAACCCACTGGCCCATGGTTTTGGAATTCACTGAATGGGGCCACCAGGAGCCGTAGGGACAGACTCATATGGCTCGTCCCAGACATCCTTAAGTAAGAGCAGGGCATGATCGTCGAACTTGAGCCTGATTAATGCAGGGATAATATCGATTGAGCATGTCATCCCTTCCGTCAGCACTGGAAACTTGGGCAGGTACTTCTGATTCTTCGACATCTATCGCGGCTTGGCTCTTGGATTCGTAGGAGCGACATATCCCAAAATATCATGCACTGAGACACCGCGGGGTTCCACGAACTCAACATCTCCTGAGCTTAATGGCCTAGTCTATACAGTGCCTTCTCCTCGCATCTTTGCAGATGTGCGAGTTTGCCTCTTCTTTGGTGGCATAGACTTGGTCTCTAAGTCTACCTCTTTCGCTTAGGAATGGATGACAAACCCATAGGAATACTCATGATTTATTCTTCCATGGTAATGGGCCGAATAGGGGACTCATACTCACTTGAAATTTCAATAGAGTGAAGGCCACTCAACATCCCTTATCCCTCAGAACCAGAAAATACACTCAACAGCTCGAATTGCACTTCACTCAACACTCTGCACAAAATTCACAACTGTAGATACACTCAGCACTCTCGCAATTGAAGAATGCCATCCTCTGCATCCCACGCAGTGTTTTATATCCACTTCCAATCCAAATCCATCATTACCAAATATAACTTCACCATTATTGCCAAATCGGGTATTAATGACGCCAAATTCGTCGGCGATTTTATGCTTCTAACGATCGGATCACCCATTAATGTGGGTCGCTTCAACAAGCACCACCAGGCAACTGGTTTAACTACCTGCATTTATTACTGGAGTTGACCACCCCATAGCCCTGAAATTGTCGCAATTGGTCAACCGACTACCGCCAACGATTCTAACCTTGCGCAGGCTCTCCCTCAAGGCTCGCCTTGCGCTGCTGAACTAAAATCCTAATTTTTTTTAATTTTTATTTATTTTTAATTCCTCAATACTTCATGTGGTGCACATCGCCAGCCCCATTCTATAGGGCTTCAAGTGACTCCCATTGATGATTTTTGGTGACCTTGCGCCATCTAACTATTGTAACTGAACTGCACCGCCAAATGTAATGGACTGAACCAGATAGGGACCTAACCAGTGCATTTGTTACTTACCTGGATGCTTGATGAACTTACTGTTGTATAACAGCACCAAATATCCTGTCAAAAACTGTTTATGCTTAATATGGTGATCATGCCATGCCTTCTGTCGATCCTTCGCTACCTGTTGCTGGAAGCCTTCGATGAAATGATCTTCTTCAAGTTGACTCAATTGCGCTGCGCGTTCTTCTAATGCCTATGCATCATCCATGCTCGTTGCTACGGCAATGCACAAGATGGGAACAATATAATCCATAAGCATGACTGTCTCTTGCCCATAAACCATCTTAAATGGTGTTTGACCTGTTATCCATTTGCAAGTAGTGCGATAGGCCCATAGAATTGCAGAAATTTTTAAATCCCAGTCATCGCGGTTATCGTTACATAACTTGGTCAGCGTTGTCTCCAAAATTTTATTGAAGGCCTCAACAGTACCATTTTCCTATGGATGGTATGGTGTACTCCTCATATGTTGTATCTGGAGCTCTTCAGTTAGCACTTTTACCGTCTGGTTGACAAAGTGACTTCCCTGGTCACTCATCAGGATTCTAGGACACCCAAATCACGTCACAATGTTCTCAAAAATAAACCATGTTGCTATCGCAGTGGTACAATCAACGACTGGTGCAGTTTCCACCCACTGAGTCAAGTAGTTAGTTGTAGTAATAATATAGTGGGCACCAGTGTGCTTATCTGGTGAATTTATAGGACCCACAAAGTCTCCAACCCATTTATCAAATGGTTGCAGAGCCACCTACAGCTCTAGCGGCATCTCATCCCTCCGTGATGGTTTACCAACCCATTGGTAGACATCACAGCTCCTTGCATATTCTGTGGCATCATTATACAACGTGGGCCACCATAGCCCAGCACGCAAAACTTTTTGTGCAGTAGCGTAACCTCCATAGTGACCTCCCGCGATTCTTGCATGTGCTTCTTCTAGAATGGGACCCTGCTCATGCGGTAAGATGCACCATCACAATATTTCATCTAGTCCAAGTTTATAGAGCTGTCCAGCAATTAGTTGAAAATCGGAGGCTTTTACAACCAGCTGCTTCTTTTGACTAATCGACATGTCTGTTGGGGCGACACCAATAGACAAAAACTAAATTATTGGTGCATAGTGATCATCTGCGACTTCAACTCGAAACAATTGCGCATCTGGCAAGCCATCATCAATATTGGTTGGTTCTTCACCGTTCACAACACACGATAGATGATCTGGACCAGCATTCAACCATCCTGGCTTTCCTACTATTTCAAAATCAAACTCTTGGAACAAAAGCAACCACCTACAGATTCTCCCCCCCAACACAGGCTTATTGACTAGGTATTGTAAAGCAGAATGATCAGTGAAAATCTTGAAATTTTCTCCCAACAAATAGAGCCTGAACTTTTGTAGAGCATAAACCATTGCTAGGCCTTCCCTTTCGGTCGTGGTATAATTTTGTTCAGTAAATGATATCTTCCTACTGGAATATGCTATTGGATGATCCAAGTCGCCTTCGCCTGGATGCGCAGTAGAAGAAGCATCCACATGCACATGGAATTCTTTATTCCAGTCAGGAAAAACCAGTATTGGTGCAGAGGCCATATTGGCCTTTAGGGTGTCAAAGCTTCCTTGACACTCTGGAGGCCATTCAAATGTGGCATCTTTCTTTAACAGCTTTTCCATGGGAGCGCTAACCGCAGCGTATCCTCTGATAAACTTGCGATAGTATCCTGTATGTCCCAGAGTTACCCAGAGCATCTTTACATTAGTTAACGGTGGTAAACTGAGGATCAACGCAATATTCGCCGGATCTACCAACAGACCTTATTTGCATACGATGTACCCAAGTAGCATGCCAAAGGGTGCACATAAAATACATTTTTTTTATTTCAATGCAATCTGATGTTGTCTACACCGTTCCAGCATCAATCACAGATTGTCTAGATGGTATTTAACCAAGCCATAGACGATCCAGTCATCCATATATACCTGTAGGAATTTTTGAATAAAATCTTTAAATACAGGGACAACTACGTGGGAGAATATAGCTGGTACATTCTTCAGTCCAATGGCATGACTGTATATTGGACACAGCCCCACTCGGTGACGAATGTAGTGTTATGGCGATCCTCCTTCGCAATCCGGATCTGGTGGTATCCCGAAAAGCCATCTGTGAAGGAATATACCTCCTGGTCACCTACACCTTCCAGTACTTCATCTGTAAAAGGGGTTGGGAACAGATCATGCACACACGCATCATTCAACTTTCTCAGATCGACACAAATGGGGATTTCACCAGTCTTCTTATCTTGGACCACCATCGGGCTTATCCACTCTGATTCTTCTACAGGTTCAATGATCCCAGCATCGAGCATCCTATCGATCTCGGCTTTCACGTGATCCTTATATCGCGGGTTTAGTCTATACGGCCTCTGGCGTACTGGTTTTGCATCTAGCCTGAGTGGAATATTCATTTCCCCCAAGTCTCTGAGTATCCCCTTCATTTCTGAAAATCGCGTTGGGAAAAGGTGTTAGAATTCGTGTAGTAGAGATTTTGGCCATCATCTCTTCGCTCCAATAGTCTCCGACATTAGCAAATTTAGTATTCTCTATCGTCCCAATGTCAACTTTCTGAATCCTCAGCTGATGGTTCATCGAGTCCATCGATATGTCGTGAGCTACGAAACCATGGCTTCCTTTGGACTCTGGAATATTAACATTCTGTAGCTCATCATCATCGTCGGGTTCCCCAGACAAGTTGTAGCATGTCATCATGGATTGGATGGAGAAATTTGCATGAGGATCAATGGGGTATGCAATAGGGATGAATTTTAGTACTACACCACGGATAATGTGCAAAGAGTTACATACTTTGGGGTTGGCATACTGGAAGCTAAATGTTTGCACAAAGCAAACTGAAAACTCCTCCCAAGTGGTAATGGTTCTACACAATTCTGCTGCCACATACTAGGATCTTGGCATCTCTTCTAGAGTATGAACAAAAGCGTGAACCCACTCATCTCTGGGCCGTGATGTACTTCTGACACTCGATCAAATTACTAGTGGGGTAATTTCATCCATCATATCTCCCAGCATGATAGACTTCTACATCGCCAAAACGGACCATCATCAACCTGCGGCACTGCTTCTAGTCATGGATCATCTATTTGTGTGTCACCCACAATCGAGCCGAAGTAGCCTTTAGTGCTACATCAAGAGCTAGTATCCTTTGCGGTTCAAACACTTGTTTTTCAAATTCTTGGAAGAACTCAAATAGTCCTGGTAGTCCTTCATAAATGGGTAACTCAACAGTCTCAGTCACAATATGTCGGAGAGACTATGTAATCAACCTGCATTTTCTGAATGATACCTCATGTAACCAATTCTGCCAATTTTCTAGTGCATCGTTGGAGTTGGAGGACGTGGAACTTGTGCTGCATCATCCAAGTTCACCATCGACAGTAGGATGGATATATTCCTCAAAGATGTTATAAGCATGATCCCAACTTCTCTCGACTTCGTCCTTTATGGGTTCGATATATCGCCGGAACAATGACCCTAACATCCTGGTTTTCAAATATCAAAACACATTTTTTGAAGTTGATAACTACCATGGTATCATTATCCCATCCAATTCCTAGCAGTGCGAGATAGGAACCATTATCTCTGACCACTTCTATCATGCCAAAGTTAGCAAGTGTTTTCATACCTTCAATGTCGACAACCAAGCTTGAAACACGACGAATAGGCTGAACCTTCACCTGGTTTTCTAAATGCAGCTGTACCGGTGACCATCCCAATGCTAGCTTTCCCATTAATTGCCAGGTTTTCTTTGTCAAGATGTTTACATCCGATCCAAGGTCCAAAATGACCGAGTCAACCTCATAATCTCCAATCTGAACATTCATCCTCATCTCCTTGCCAGTCTTCCTTTTTTTCAAGGAATTCACAGCATAATCCTTCACTGTCTTATCCGTGAGGTGCAATAATGTCTCAATATTGACAAGGGAATCTGAGTCCCTCACTAGTGATAGACAACTCTCAAAGAACTTGCATAGGGTACCATACTGTCACAATGGTCCTGCCTCTACAGATGGATCGAAAGCAAATGGCATATCAACAATTGGTAACTTACCCAGATTTCTCTTGATTTCGTTCTTTGCGTCAAAGAAGGTATCTTTCTCTGTCGCAATATCAAATGCGACCTTCTTCTTACCAGTGATCCAAATTTGTAGCCGTGGTCCATCATCTCCAGTTGTCGCACCAGCACGAGTGACAATCCCAACGTCGACATCCTTCATCTGTGGCTCGGCCTATATAGTGGCAACTGTCGATCCCTAGTTTAAGTTCAAAGGTGGGTTCTGATTCAATGGTTAATTCATCTGTTGGTTTTGTATCTAAGGTGGGTTCTGAGTCTAAGTCTGCAGTGGGAACTAGTTCTGCATTATCAACTAGTTCTGTACTTGGAATGCAGGTGGATTCTGATTCTGCGCATTTTGTAACTGAGGAATTTGTCCTGCCTGCCATTTTGCAATCAACTACGGGAAACTTTCAACATTGTGATCATTGGCTACACAGTATGTCCACTGCGCATGAAGGCACTCCCTCTGGTAATGCCCAAATACTCCATAGGTGTAGTACTGGACTGATTCATGACCTCGTCCTCCCCCGCGGCCAAATCCTCCTCCTCAACTTCTGAACCCTCCACAGAATCCTTTTTGGACTCCTCCTTGATGAAACTGCAGTTGGGCCATTTGTTGCTACGGTGGGTTAGGTTGTTGCTGTACATATTGCGTGGCTTGAACATATTGTGGCTGATTATACTAGAGTCGTGGTGCTTGGTTATACTGTGGTTGTACCACCATTTGCAGTTGTGGTGCGAACTGCAGCTGCACCATAAACTGTTGATGTGGTTACGTAGGGACAAACTGCAATGGAAGTGGCGGTGTATATGGTACCTATGTCGCTGTTTGTACTACTTGCGGCTATGCTTGTGCCATCCGGGGGTCCTCTCCTTTCACAAAGTATGAATCGTACATCCTTTCTGGAGCAAATCATAAGCGCGACAGTTTTTGTTGTCATGTCCAACTGACCGAAAAAATGTGCAGTACAAACTTTCTACTTTGGTAACCATCTTCTACATGTAATCACAGTTCTCGTGTCGATGCCCATAGACCTAGCAGATGTGACACCATGGTGCACCAGCACCACTCAACGGATTGGGGGCTCCTGACAACAAATAATTCTGAAATGTCGGGCAGGTATCCTTGGTATGTTCACTTGCATGGAGACGGGTTCAACAAAGATCATCGCGATATTCCTTGGCCTTTTTAATTTCTTACAATTGCAGTGTCAAATTGGCCAACTGGGCCTGAATCTGATTCATTCCAACGACGGTTTCCCCTACTGGCGATGCCTCCAATTTCATTGCGGTCTCCAGAGCCTCACTCTATGTTGCAATATTTTGTTGCATTAATGGTTGTCAGATATGAGGGACAAGCACCGCGATAAACCATTCTTTATGCTGAACGTCACTCATCTGAAAATTGACTCGAGCCATTAATGTCTTAAATCGCTGATCAAAATCCCAAATCGTTTCGTTGGGGAATTGTTAGATCTCTTTTAATTCAGTGATGTACTGAGCTTCTGACTTCGGCTTCTTAAATTCCTCAAATATCCCTATTCTAATCTCATCCAATGTTTTTGTAGTACCTCCCTAAGGCACCCGTGTTAATCTCATAAACCATTCCAATGTGTGGCCCCTCAGAGTAGTGGTTGGCTGAATTTTCTTTACATCATTATCGATAGTTTGTTGAGTAGTCCAGATTGCTTCACATAAGAACCAGTACTGCTCTGGATCGTCGGTTCCATTTCCATTGAATATCGGAAACTTCATTTCATCTCCTGCCATTCTAGACCTTCTTCCTCCTACTGGTGCTCTATTACTACACTGTTTCTGACATGTCAGGAAGGTCGATGTAGAATGTGTATTCCTTCCTTGTGGTGGAGTAGTGGACGAAGGAGTAGACACGTTACTAATGGGGTTCGATCCTGTCATTCTTCCGGGAGTAGCCTGGTCATGTACGTCCTCGTCATCACAAAAAGGTCACTTCGTCCTGTGTGGTTGTTCTTCATGGTATCGCACTTCGACTTCAGCAGGACCTTCTCACGTCCTCTGTCTCTTTTCTCAAAACCTTGCTCCTCCCCTCGTACAACCACTTGTTTCTTCGACAACCTTTACATTCTCACCAGAACTCATGCCCATCTACCCCTTACTTCCTTATGCATTTCCCCCCTTTCTGTCGTAGTGCCTACATCCCCTGCACACCAAAGTCCACTACTCTTGGTCCATCTTTAGGATACCCTTTTCACAGACTAGTTGCTTAATCCACAGTTGTAGCGAAATAAGAATCTTCCTTGAGGTCCACTAAAAAATTCCCTTTCTGCTTCACTAAAATATTTATTAGTATCAATGACAAACTTAGTGATGTATCCTTATAAGATACTATCTAACCATACCTCAACTGCCCACGATGCCTTGTTGTTGGCTTCTTACAGCACCTGGATCAATTCTGGGGTCTAGGATGTCAACTCTCCTCCTTGAAATTTTGTCTTCTGCTTAGCGAACTTTGCCAACCATTCATGCAAGAGTATGGGGAATTCACAAAATAACCATTCATAGGGACCATCGTGGATATATCTATCCAACCAGTGGCTCGTCGATAGCTTAGGATTCTGGTTTTTGGTTTTAGTGAACTCCCGCAACTTCAGATCAAACCATCCCTCAATCTTTGATCGTGTCAGATTCCAGAACATATCCCCCTCCTATTTTCAACTTGATCTCAACAACGGAACCATTTGTTGGCGAAGCCCACCAACAAAGCATCATCGACAGGGGTTCCCACTCTATCGATGCCCTGCAGCGCAATCTCCCTGAGCATCGGCCCAGACAGGTTTTACCCTGCCTAGCAACGTCTGCAGAGCAGATGAGGTCTCACCCAAGGTGTTCAAGGGAGAGCTCTCAGAACCGAGTTTCCGACAGTGGGAGATGAGGATATGGGGATCCGACAGAGGGATACCATAACTTATGCAACCATCACATGGTATCGCCATATCACATCATTATTCGTGGAACACCATTACTCATAGCACATCAGACAGTTACATAAACATGGATTGCATCAACATAAAACCAACAGATCGTATCACTATAGCAGAAAGAGACTGAATCACATCTATATTATGCCATTGTAACAAAACAGAGTCGCAACATCATAATAGATCTATAACAACAGACAATAATTGAGCCATACTCATCGCATCATATATTAATCTTGCACAAATGTACCACATTACACAATTCTTCTCCAAAACTGGAGGCTGCATACACTAGGAAGAAGCCTGGATAAAATCACAGTTAAGAAAAAAAATTCTCCATAAAACAGATCACACCAGATCTTATCCCATACAATTGCACATACAATCACATACAATCGCTCACAACTACATCATGTGCGACTCTCTTCAATTGCCCCAAAATATATCTATAAATAGGCTTATGCCTTTACATCGAGGGTCCACTACTAACTGACTTCTAACCACTACTAACCTATTGCAACAAAACTTTGTCAAAATATACATAAAATATTCAAAAAATGGTTATTTTCCCGCTTATCACATCGATCTTCCCATGCGCGGTACTACGTGAGCTTGCGCTGCTTCCACGACGCTGTGCAACTTACTCGTCCCAAACCCCTTGCCAACAAGCATACCCCATATAATTGAAAATCCATCAAGCCCAAGAATAACTCAAAGTTCTTGGTTCAACCCCCCCCCCTAGGTGAGGCACACTATGCTCTATTTATAGTTTTACTAGATTTCATCCTTGAAAGTGGGGATGCATCGCTTAAAGTTCCTTGTAAGTGTTTCCTTGTCAAAAAAGTTGAGCTCCTCAATTTTAAAAATCAATAGAATATCTACTCTTTATTTTAGTCAATAAGAATAAAACAATAGGTCATTTTATGACTTATGTTCACAAGGATGCATTAATTTGTGGTAAGATCATCACAATGCGGCAAGAATGATTTTTGTAAATAGATGTAGAAAACTTTATATGAGGAGAGCCAGGATAAGACGAGTGTTGCATTAGGATGAGCATTGACACCATGATGCAACAAATGGATGCACTAGTATAAATTGTGGCATGTTCAGTTGCATGAGTCAAGAAACATTTTTCATAGAGCTAATATTCTCATCTCATTCAAGTAAATTAATGAGTAATAATGTATTCATGGTAGGAAAAAGAAAATTATTTTTCATAATTAAACAATAGTTATTCAATTATTATTTTTCAAGTAAGTATTAAATTTGTGAACCATTGATCTATAAGCAAATATGAAATTTGTAGGAAGGGAATTATGTAGTGGAATAATCAAAGAGAATGTACACTGAAAAAGAAATACATGACACAAATTTCAGATAAATCGAACAAGAATTTCTCAGATAATCACAACATTAATCTTCATTCATTAATTAGTAATACAATGGTGTTACAATAAGTAGAATTTGATTCATGTGGATAATATTCAAATCTACCAACTAAACCTAATTGATTAGCTAAATCAGTGTGTCTAAATCACTGCATGGAACTCACTAATCTAACTCCAGATGTCTAAATCAATCTACAATCAATTAACTAATGGGGTAGGTGCAAAAAAGGTGCCACTCTTTCTTAAATCATGCAAAACTCGCGCTATGCTAACTGAAAGTGATCCAATTGATTGTAACTATACGTAAACTTAGCATAACTACTTACCAACCATGACCAATTGATGGAGGCTGCTGGTGGCACTCAGAGTGGGCTCCTTTAACGTAGGGATTGGTCTCATAGGCACATTAACTCATGCATGCACATGCAGTAAGTGGAAGATGACCTCTATATGTGTTCCCCACACTCTAGTACAGTAATAATTACCCCCTAAGTTAGGAAAATATACCAAATAGACTTTATATGACAAATGAGGATTAATTAATCCTAACAGTAAGATATTGTGTCAATGGTAACTTGTAGAGTTGGAAAACATGGGTAGATAATATAGCCTATACCCTAGTTCAAGCCTATCCATGTGACACACTTTTTCTTGTATATGTGGTCCCACATAGACAATAATGGTTGTATCTAGGTGTGAATCTTGGGTGTCCTTGACATAATGGATACCTCCCACTCACAACTACTTAGTTGAAAAGCAACTAGTTTGAATGATTCTCAAGGCTCGTTCATGATGCTAAGTCTAGACGTGTTAGCCTCATAGTCATATATGGAATATTATATTTAAAAAAAAGGTAAATTGGACAAGAAAAGGTATAAGGTTTTCTTAAGGGAGGGGATGTATTAGCTTTTGTCCTAGTGATATTGTTATTGGGTGTTATGCATATATATTTGGATATTTCCATCCCTTGTGGATACATAGACACACCTTATACATTTATTAATATATTTACTATCTTATAATGAATATTTCATTAAATTTAGATTTGTAGCCTATGAACTAAACTTTCAAGTTGTGAATATTGGACTCCATAGTGTGATTGGATTGGATTCTGAAAGTGGGGCTATCAATTTCTAATGGTGTCGACATCAATTTTCAATACAAATAACAACAATTATTGATGTATTTGTTTTCATATTATTGTGACATACATTGTTGGGTCTAATACCAATTACAACATGTTTGCAAATTAATTCATATAGTTAAACATATTAAACATAAGGAATGGCACGCAACAACCTCAACTCATTACATATAAATTACTTTAGAAACCACTCTATTATGTACCTAGGGGAGAATAATATAGGGTACCTAAGGAGGTACCTAAGGGGAATAAATGATGTAATGGGTACCTAAAATGGAATAAACTATGTAATGCGTACCTAATGTGGCCATTAATAATGCAATATGTTCCACATGGTGGTTGGGGGTTAGTTAGAAGAAATAATATAATAATAATACATAGACCTGTAAGCATACTCATGAGAAAGTATAAATAGATATGAATATCATTGTATTAGTCATGTTGGGTATTATTATTGTACAAGCATGGCTTGTGGAGTGATTCCTTCCTTAAGGAGTATTTTATGGTGTTACCCTACCTTAAGGGTTTCTCTATATCTTGGTGTTATTATTATGGTGAATGTATTTTGGTTAATTTTGAAGTTTAAGTGTTCTAAATCTTTGTTGTGATTCAATTTATGGGTTAGGCATCTCTACACTCTCTCCTGGAGGAAAACTAGAAAACTAGTGAGCTTTCACTCATCTATTAATGAAATGCTTAAAAAACTTGTGTTCACAATCATGACTTGCTAAACCACAAATCACACTGTATTACATCCAACCATGATATTGTACATCATGCATAGCCATTACATCTTATTTATAGATGCAATAAAACCAATTATTGATTGATGACAATCCATAACTTCCTAATTGATTTCATCTATTATGTTACAATAAACCTGACTAGGTTAACTTTGTCAAATTTCCCATTGAGCTTCGATCATTATGTTGACTTCCCATCAACCAGTCATTTACCTTTAATCAAACAATTATTCTGGTTGGTCAATCGACCATACTTTCACTGTCTTTCACCTCTGAATCCAATCAACTTAAACATGTCGACTAATAACTTTTCCAGTTGATCCACATGCAAATAATATTATAATATTCCTTACATACATTAGTCACTATATTAATATTGAATAAAAGATCAAATGGAATCTAGTGTAGTCATTGCATTGAAGAAGTATAAATTTTCATTAATATTTAAAGTAAAGTGCAATACATATGGTTGTCAGTGTTACCAATGTAAACATGTAAGATCCATATATAAAAACTAAGGATTATGTATTATTCCTTCATAATAACTTTATCATCTTATCAAGAAAAAGTATAACTAGACTACTATAGGAATATTCACACAACCAAATTTATGGTATGAATAGAAGAGGGCCTAGGACCTTCAATAGTTTTAACAAAATTAATAAATAAACAATATCATTGAATAATTTAGATTTCATATAAAATCTAGTCATTAATAAAACCATGAGTATGGAAGTAATTTTTAATAAAATTCCATTCATTGATTTCATTCTCACTCTCACCATTATTTTCTATTTGTGTTAGTTATGCCTCAAACTGCAAACCTCTTTTCAATTATTTTTATCCATTACATCTTAAATTTGGTGACTATGCCATGTGATGTCATTCAAATCAATTTGTTTGAGAGAGAAGGAGTTGCATAAGTGATTGATTATGAATTCCAAGACAGAGAGATGGTGTCAAAACATGTCATTACAACACCGAAGTACAATTGAGCATACCCCCGATAATTACAGTTTCCTGAAGCCCAACCATAATTCAAAGTTTTACATATTTTAGCTTCTATCAATGCCTTTGTAAAGATATCAACAATTTGATTATCTACCCACAATAAACAAGAGACGCAATTTTGTATTCTACCAATTTTCTCATACAATATGCATGAAGCTCCATATACTTCATTTTACTATGATCAACATGGATATAAACTACTTTCATTGCATTTTTATTATAAAGTACACTAGATTGGACTTCCCAAAATGATATTGAAGCTCACTCATAAGGTTGTGAAACCACATTTGGGGAGGCAGGTGCAGGGGGGATTTTACTCGATCCCGGAGGTCAAGCGACAAAATCATTCGCTTGGGGGCTGGGACACAAGACGAACAATGAGGCTGAGTGGATGGCGCTTATGCAAGGCCTAGAATTCTTAGCCGCAATAGCCAACTCCAGGCTGTTAGTCTTTGGGGACACGTGAGACATCATTCTCAAAATGATTATTGGTTACTCTATAGGCTCCGACAACTGCAAAAGGCTGTACGACAGAATTTCTCTCCTTCTCATGAGAAGAATTGAATTTTTCCACATACTAAGAACCAATAATGCTCAAGAGGATGCTTTGGATAATCAAGGAGCATCCCTCCCTCAAGGTCATATCTGTATAAACAACCTAGACTCTGGCACTAAACCTATCCCCTAAAATGCCTCGCAAGATTCCTCCCTTTTGGATTTCCCTTAATCTAAAGTTTTCTCTAGTTAATTTTATGAACATAAGTGGAAGTCACTTGGCTTTCCATTGTGAGAAGTGGTCTCCACTGTCCCTCCTTTATTCATCGCACCCTCTTGCCTTTATTAGCACTCCCCTCAGGCTTAAATGTTCACGCAGTCTGCATGCTCCAGCCCATCCCCCTCCGTGTACGATGGCTTCACCCAGAAGCTTCACTTGCCTTCTTCCTCCCTTTGACAACCCATTTCTCATTATGCTAAATGCCTCCTCCGCTGAAGTATTTCTCACTGCCCTGTCTGATTTTGGAGAAGAGAAATTTTCTCAGCAGGATTATGTTCAGGAAATCTCTTGGGTGGGCTCATCTTCCATTCTGCATAGGCTTGTTGTAATTGATGGCCTTGCTCAAGTCAGTTTCCTGAATTGTCTTTGCATTTTCCTTAGCAATCCAGGGATTTGTCCTTCGTTGCGCTCAGCCACCCCCACCATGACCACAGGTAGCTCGATTCTGAAGGTAGTCCTTTTACTCTTGGTTGTCATCTCTCTCATCCGAAGGACGTTAATATAGGCATTTTGACTCTCATTTTTAGAAAGGAAAGGGACTCTCTACAACAAGCAGATACCTCCCCAGCTCAATATTTTTCTCCTTTCGGCTCTATTCTCAGCAATTTGTCCAGTCTTAACTTGTGTTACAGTCACAGTCATGGTAAAATACAACCTCCTACTCAGGAAATGGACCGAGAAAGGAATAATGTCAGACTCATAGATTTGAAGGTTAACCTCCAGCGTTTGTATGACATTGTGGCCATAGGAATTATGGATAGCAGAGAGACTGCTGAGGAGGTTAAAAAACTTGTTGATGTGGTCAGTTATGCCTCTTATCAGATCAGTAATCATGATGCTATAATAGATGAGAATTAAAGGAATATGAAGGAAATCATGGGGAAAGTAGATTGTATCCAGGAGGACCTCCAGCTTTTGGTTTAGGTGAATCACTGAAGTCAAGCCCAAGAAAATCCAGGAGGATCAGTCCAGAACATGGTGGAGGAATCTGTCACCCAGCCTGTGGGGCAACCATGAAACCCATAATTCCCATATTTTAGAAAAAAAAAATTGTATCTTACTAAATCAGCAGTATGTCCGCGTCTACACTACGTATGTAATTATACGAAATACTAGAACTCTCTACAACACATTAAGGTCCTCTGTATGGCCTAGTTTTGTTTTTATTTCCTCAAATTTGCAAGAATGTTTATGATGTTGTCTTCTGCACTAAATGGTTGTGCACATCCTGTTTAATATATCTTCCTTTACATTTTCTGTTAAAAAAAAGGTTGTGAAACCACATTGCCTCTATGGGAGAATTAATTGCACCCCTATATTCAAAATTTATGGTCGATAAAAAAAATAGCTTGAAGTTGAATTCTTGTCATCTCCATCACCAACCCAATTGGAATTTATATAATTGAAAAATTGGCGCACATTCTAATTGCAAAACTTTATAGAAAGTTGGTATATACCCTTAATATGTGAATAATCTTCTTTGCAACCTTCAATTATCCCCCTTTTATATCTTGCATGAAATTGGAAATAGTAGCATCAAGGATATACTATATCAATTGTGAATCATATAAATAAGACTACCAATAACCCACTTGTAGAGATTCCAAAGAATACTTAGGTTGAGATATAATGGTATTATCATCCATTTACAAGACTTGGATTCCCAAAAAGAAATGAAAAAGACTAGGGTTGACAATTTCAAATGCGTTTGTCATATTTCTCCTTCAAAAACATTATTGCAAATATATTGGCAAATTTGCAAGTTTGTCGTTAAGATTATGTTCAATAAATGGAGTTTTTTTTCATCATGGCTTGCTTTAAAACAAAATATTTTTTCAAATTGATGTTTTTTTCATAATTCCTTGTTAATATAATTTTAGTAATTAAATTATTGGCTATCATATGTATTTTTCAAATTTTCAATTTTTTATTTTTATTTTTTAATGTTCAAAAAAATTAATTTTATACCTTTTTCCAATAAAAGAAATTATCAAAATATCATCATCCATTTGTAAAACATTAAATATCATGATTTAATTCACTCATACCATGCCATGGGGGGTTGTTTTAATCCATGCATTTCTTCAATAGGGACACAATATTGTCATCCTTCTTAAAGCTTGAAGGTTGCTCCATATAAATATCCTTAATAGGATTACCATGTAATAAAAAAGTTTTCCTTGGAATCCATTTGATGCTCCATATAAATATCCTTAATAGGATTACCATGTAATAAAGAAATCTTGACATCCATATGATGTACCTCCCATCCAAAGTGAGTAGGAAGTGAAAAAATAACATGAAAATAATTCAACTTTGCAACTAAGCAAGATCTCGATTTAGTTGATATATTCTTGCTAAGAAAACCCTTTCTCCACCAAAAAAGTGTTGTCTCTCAACAACATGTAATGTGAATTTAGTCTTATAGACCCATAAACATTTGACCATATTATTTCCTTATGGATGGGGAATCAAGTCCCATGTCTTATTTTTTAAGAAATTGTATTCATCAACCCTATCATATTCAAATTTGAGTCAGCCATGTGTATCTACATATATCAGGATGATATTCCTCTAGCACGCATGCCATCAAGGATACATTTTCATGTTGTTTCCTTCCTCTTCATGTCTTCCTTAAGTCATTTTCATTACCTACATCAACACTACCAACTTTAATTGTGTTAGTCACCTACTAAGGGATAGTACGTCCCCTTATAAAAGGAGTTCTTGCAACAACTTCACCATTACAGACCATATTTTAATAGAAAGACAATACATTGATTGTAGTCAATTCTCCTAAGGAACGTCAATCTAGGTTGGGTCGATGATGTTATTTGACTACCCAGTTGGCATACTAGTCAATGGAGGATATAGATAAGTTGATTTGGAATTCCTCACTATTCCAAATTAAGGATCAATGAGTCATAGCTTAAAATTTTAGAAGAATAGGATTTCAACAAGGAAATACTTGAATTATGTTCATCAAATACAACATCCCTCTTGCAAATAACATCATGTTTGATTGGAAAACAACCTCTAGTCTTTCATATTGTCAAAGTATCCCACCATAATTCAAGAATGACTCTTTATATCCAACTTCTTTTATTTATCATATGGATATCAACTAAGGCCTTACATCCAAACATTCTAATATGCTCAACGAATCATTTTCTTTCACTCCATTTACCTATAGGAGAAATGTCACACGCAACGTTTGTCAAAACCATGTTTAGAATATAATTTGAATAGTAGATGGCCTTTGCCAAAAATTGAGTCAACATACCTTTGGCTTGAAACAAACACCTTGTCATTTCAACCAAATTTATATTCTTCCTTTAATCAACACCATTATGTCAAGTTGTGTAAGGTATAGGTCTCTCACCAGAGATTATTTTGTGGCAAGTAGTTCTCAAATGCATTGCTCACATGTTCTCCTTCATTATCAAATCATAGAAATTTCATAGATTAACCACATTGATGTTCTATCAATGCCCTTAATTCCTTGAACTTTTTAAATACATGATCTATATTATTCAAGAAATATACCCAAGTATAAATGGAAACGTGATCAATGAAATTCAAAACATACCTTGCACTTAGGAATTATGATTTTCTCAACGTACAAAGGCCACTATGGATAAGTTCCAATTGAATCCTTTCTCTCCAAGTATTTCCTATATCAATTTCATCCTAGTGATTCTTTCCAAGCACATGCCCTCCACATACAACATCAAGAGGCACTACCCTAGGGATTTCATTAACTATATTAAAATTGACCATCATTTTCCTACTTTAAAATTCAGATGTCCAAATCTCTCATGGAAAATTGAAATTAATCTTGGGTATGACTATAGTTTCTCCTAGATCTTATTTAGGAAATCATAGAAACTATGCAATTTGTCTATATGGTCAAATAACCTAGTAAATAGCAAAGTCATTGTTAATATACTTCACAACAAAAAAACCAACCAAAATTCATTCTTCTTTCCAGTGTGGGTTAGTTAGGGTACACACAACAAATTGGCACTCAAACTTGGTATGTGATACACATTAGTGATCACACTATACTGACAATCAATACAACTACAACTAGCAATAATAATTGCATAATCATCTAAAATTTTGTTTTCTTATGTAGCCTTATTTAGTAAAGAAAAGAGAGAAGCACCCTTATCCATATGATGGGTACAACCAAAATAGACTATCTATTAACTTTCAAAAATTTGAGCATGAAATGAATGATAAGTACCTATAGAAAATGTGTATTTATCGTCCTTACCTTCTTAATGTTTATATTATAAGTTAATTGATTGATTAGTAAACGACTCGCCTTTTAATATTTTTAGTTTATCATTGATATGATTTACCTTTTTCTAGTCGGCCTTCTCAACATGTCATGCCTTTTCATAATATTGAGAGGTCTTCTTCTTACCTATATTAGTCTATTCCTAATCATCATACTTCTTCTTGTCAGTCTAGTTGACACAATGCTTATCATGGAAACATTCATGATCTTTCTCCCATTTTAATGCACAACCTCTTTCTCTATAGTTTAAGCAACCTTTTCTATTAAGGAGATGGATGAGTTGCATATTCTCAACTTTACCCACTTCAAGAAAATTTTATTTTTTATAGTCCCTAATTTCTTTTTTACTTAAATCTAAACTAGCATGGAAGGTCTATAAAAAATAACCTAGGGTGTCTTCAAAATCATCAAAATATGTTTTACATGTTGATCATTCTTCTTTATAAATCATTTCCACATTCAACTAACTTCAATCAAATCCCCTTCATCCAAACCTAATAGTCTTCAATCCTTGTGTCAATGATTTTTAGAATCATATTATGTTGGAGTTTAGAGCCCAAATTTTCTAGTGGACACTCCACCCATCATTGGGGGATCGAATGATTAAAACTACACAAAAGTTCATGGATGATTATATATAGGTAAATGAAAATAGTTGTTAGAGTTAAAGTTAAAAAACTGTAAGAATAATTCAAAATAGGGGAAAATAAATAATTAGGCAAATGGTTAAAATACTTGTGGTTAAAAGAAAAAGAAAAAGATAAAAAGTAAGAAATAATCCTTAAAATGCGAAAAAGGTGTGGAAATGGAATCCAAGAATAAGGATAAATCGGTGGTTACATTGTAAGATATAAGCCTTAAAATACCAATAAAGATAATCATAATAATTACATCAAAACAAGACAAGGGTATCAAATGGATAAGGTAATTGAACAAAAGAGGAGATATATATCGCTATATAGGACACGCATGAATTTAAATATAAATTAATGATAATAGTAACTTCAAGGATCATGAGATTATGGAAACAATGAGGAAATGTTGAAGAGTATTAGATCAATAGTGCACATAAAAATAGATGGCATATATGACATAGGAGGGGATTAAAAAAGCACGAGGGACTAAAGAGTAAAATGAAGAGGGGTTCAAAAAGGGTAAGGGACTCAAGAGTTAAATGTAGAAAAGAGGTATGGGAATATTTAATAGTTAATATGGTGAACTAAAGGTTTTCAAGAGTAAAATGAAGAGTAAAATGAAGAGGGGTTTAAAAAGGGTAAGGGACTCAAGAGTTAAATGTAGAAAAGAGGTATGGGAATATTTAATAGTTAATATGGTGAATTAAAGGTTTTCAAGATTGATTTAGCTTATATGCATCTTCACGATTAAATTTGTTTGGGTTTTTTTCTATTTTTAGAGCTTCCCTAAGGAGGTAAGAGGAAATATGACTGATGGAAGAAAGGATTTTGGTTTGAACAAAATAGATGAGGTGTTTAGTTTTAAATGAGTTCTCAACTATAGTTGATTTACTGAGGTGATTGTGATTAGTATTTGCAACATTTTCTTTATAATGAACATGTATGGATATGGAAGTTTGTCCAATATAGGTTTTCCCACAAGAACAAGGAATTTAGTAGACACCTTGGGAGATAAAAGGTTTGGACTTGTCTTTAACACTTTTGAATAATTTTTTGTTATGAACATAATAAGTAATAATTAAATAATTAAATACTTAATAGTTAGGATGATTAAGACACACCTCATTTGGGTGAATAGTCACCATGGGGACCTATTTATACGTCTCTTATCATTGTAAATATCATTATGTTATCTATTTAATATTCAAAATCATATTCTTATTCATGGCTTATTTAATATTCCAAGTATTTTGGTAATATTGTGTGTGAGTATCAGAGAGATCTATCCCTTGGACATTATTTCCACTTTGTGTAAATTTGGTTTTTAACCATTATCCTAGGGTTTCCCTAAAATTGTGGTCTTTGACTAAGAAGGAAAATAGAAGAGGTAAAACAATTAAAAAAGAAGGACAAAAAAAAAACAACACAAGGTTTATAAAAAAACACACATGGTTTTATAAACAAGTCATAGAATAAAAATAAAAGTAAAAGTTAAAAAGAAGAAGGAGAAAAAGAATAAATGGGAGAAAAAAAAAACAAAAAAAATTCATTTTATCATGAAACCACACTTGTTTTTTTTAAACCATTACATTAATAAAAAAAATTGGTTTTATGATAAGGGAAAAAGACTAAATTATAGAGTGAAGGATCAATCATATTTTAAGAAAATATATTATAAGGGTGAGTGCCAATTATTAATATTTATTTTTTATAAGAGTTAATCCCCAAGATTTGAACTTGGGTGTGGAGGGTAACATTCCTTTTTCCCAACCACCCAATCTACACCCAATCCACAAAGAAGTTTGAAGAAGAAAATAAGTCAAAGTCAAAAGAAGTAGTCAAAGGAAGACAAATTATCATGCAAAAACTTTAAATCAAAGGAATAATCTTCGAAGAAGACCAATCCAATTGAAGGCTCGTCAAAGAATTCAAAGTAATAAGAACGACTATCTATCATTGAAGAAGTCAGATACCATGGAAGTTGGTTTTAAACTACAAATAGAAAAGTTAGAAACAAATTTAAGGAGTTATAGAAGAGACAATGAAGATTTATGCGACATGAATACAAAATCGGAAGTAATGATTAAACTACATAAGATACAAGAAAAACTCAAGGAACAAAAAAATTCTGACTAGAAAAATCATGTAGAAAAATTGTCTGTGCAAATCAAGGAATTAAAAGACAAGAGTGATTTCAATCAGAGATTAAAAAACAAGATATAAAGAAATAAATAAAATATTATGAAGCAAAAATAATATGCTTGAAAAAAATCATTGAAAACCAATGATGAAGAACTAACGCAGATACGAAAAAAAATTAGAAGATTAGGAATAAAAAATCAACCAATGTCGACAACAGATAAAACTTCTTCAACAACAAAATGAAAACTCTAAAAAGGCACACAAGTTAGAGATGACAAAAATTAATAAAGAATTTTCCAACATTCCGAAGAAATTTTTCATCTTAAAAAAGCATAATAAAACATTAGTCACAGAAATTAAGTAGTTGAAAAGTAGTCGAAAGGCATACCACTTTATAGACGACATTGAAGGAAAAATTCCAGACAATCAGCAAGAAAATAACTTCATCAGAAATCATAACAAAGATCTTAAGGAACAACTTAAGAAGTTTGAAGATGACAAAACGTCGCAAGTAGAATTGATTAAGAAGTTCCAAAATGAACACATGCAGATAGAAAACAAGTTGGAAAATATACAGAACGAAACATTAAAACCTCGAAGGATGAAAATACAACTTCCATATCAAATCAATGCTCAAAATATGATGCTCGTAAAAGAAAATTACCTTGTGAAAATTCTCTACTGACGCCCCAATCATAAAAATAGATATCCTAAAAAGGGGAAAATGTCAAAAGATAATGGTACTAATGTGATCAAAGCTCTCGACGACAAATCAGTAGGGAATCCCAACAGTCAGCAACAAATCAATTTCGGATGGATTGATCTGTCAACATATTGGAATTTATGCTCTACAAATAGAAGTTCGTATCGACATGTTTTGTCGGCTATGAAATCACAAGGAACAATGTGACATCATTATAAGGCTTTGAGGACAAATCCTTTCTATGAGAAAGGCAATGTTATGAACCTAATAAGTAAGAATAAAATAATTAATAGTTAGGATGATTAAGAGACACCTCATTTGGGTGAATAGTCACCATGAGGACATATTTATATGGGTCCCTTATCATTGTAAAGATCATTCTATTATCTATTCAATATTCAAAATTATATTCTTATTCATGGCTTATTTAATATTCCAAGTATTTGGTAATATTGTGTGTGAGCAAACATTTGTTCGACTCATTTTTTAAGATTTTTATGGGGTTTGAAATTTGTTTTGAATTCTTTTTTATTGAGAGTGGAGATGCAACCAGTAATGCCATGGATGTATGGGAGATAAATCATTGCTTGGGTTGATAATTTAGGGTTGGAATGCTTGCATTTTGGGTGAAGAGTAGCATGAAAATATTTATTGATTTTGATTCAAGGATAGCCATTGGCCAAGAGGGAATTAGTGAGGTAGGATTTTTTGTGTTTAAATTTTGGGTGTCAAAAATATGCAATATAGCTCTGTAGCTCTGGTAATAAGGGTTTTTAGAACTAAAAGTATTTTATCTAATCCCATGTCATCTATGCCATCTATGAGTCTAGTATTTTTTCATGTGCCTTCTTGATATAATCCTTACCTGTTTTTATCACTATTTATGTAATCTTACTGTTATCATGTAAAATGGAACTTCTTCATCCAAGTACTGACACCTAATGTGTCGAAACAAAAAATGAAAAGATGGATTGAAGTAACCAAAATACTATATATGGGCATGACCTTTGATACATCATTACCTTACCAGCTGGATTTATTTTTTGTATGGACATTAGGTTGAATATGTGACTATTTGCATAGAAACCTGTGTATCATACGCGAGTATGTGCATTGAAACTCGCGTATATATCTTTAGGGCTTGTACCCACGGGTTTCCTTAAATCAAGTCGCATACCATACGTGACTTTCCAGTATCAATAGTCGCATATGCATTAATCTAGAGTTAAAAATATATATACATGATTAGTCAAGGATAGTTGGGCCCTTATTCATAACTATCCCAACTTCCTTAGTCATGTATAAATAGAGGGTAGGGGTTGAGGCTAATCAAACATAAGTTATAGAGAAAAGTTATGCTGGTGGTTTTCCTTCATATATCTTGGAGCAGTACAACTCAATGCCCTTGGTTAGCAGAGGAGCTCTTGTCTCAGATATTGGGTTGTAATCTCACCTTACCTGTTTATCAATAAAGAAATTTCTTCTTCCAATATTGTGTCTTTGCACTCTTATATATTGTGATTTCTAAATTATCTTATTTTTTCATTATGAAAATGTTATTTCATTAACCATTGCTATAATATATAAGATATTGCAGGAATATCTTGTTCTTTGCAGGTGATTGGAGATACCGTGGAAGCTATGGAAGCAACTTGAAGAGAAGAAGAAAAGCTAGGACTGACCGTCATAAATAAGGTAAGCCCAGTTTTCTTCCTATTCCTATTTCAAATTATGAAATAGATGATTGTATGCAAATTATTTTAGTAAGTTGGTGACCCCATAGACCCTAGGTTATTATAAAAGTGTGTTTTCCTAAGCAACAAAACTGGTGACTCTACTAGGGAGTCCAACTTGTTGTGGGTCCTCTCTTTAGGATTTACTGACCAGTTTTTGCTATGTCTGATTCTGTTTGTGACTTGTTTTAATTTTATCTTTGATTTCTAGTACTGCATGTTCATAGCCTGTCTGTCAGTTGCTTTTACTTTTGAAAATTTTTTACAGCATGCGCAGGTTGCCTTAGTAATAGTCATGTGTTGCACTTTATATACCTAAGTTGCTTTAGTGACAAGCGCATATGGCACGCGAGTTTCCTTTAGGACAGTCGCGTATTCCTGTAGGTGTCTGTGACTCTATAGTGTTATTGCTTCGCCCTGCTTTTATGATTTCTTAGATGCTTGTGAAGGTTCCGTTTTGACATGATACCGTGGTCTTAGGTCTGCACATTTCATAGTTTACTTAGTTAGTCTTGTCCTTGAGTGTTTTTTGTGTTTGAATTTCTTCATTGGTGCATGTGTTAGGTCCTCCTACTTGGATTTTTGGGTATGCGTGCTTGTGTTTTTAGGTCATTGATCAATCCTTTGAAACACTGATATGCTCTATACTGCTTTTTGTGTTCTGAGTTAGTCATTCTTGTCGTTTTTGGATCTATTAGTCTTTGATTTGATAGTTCCACCAAGTCTAGGTTTTGTGCCATTTCTTCCTGTTTGACTGAAGTGTGTTACTATAGGGTCTATTTGCATCATTTACTGTTATATGTTTAGATTGTTCAAATTCAGTCAATTTGCATTTACTTGCATCATCATTTTTGAATTTTTCGAAAAAAGAAAAGACAAAAAAAAAATTGTACTTCTTGTATTATGTTACATTTAGTTGTTCTTTTCGTTATTTTTTTAGAAAAAATAAAAATATAAAATTTTAAAAGTCTTGTAGTTTCTTTTTTCTTTTAATTTTTCATTAGCTTGCATTACAAAGAAAAATTGGCATTGTAGTTGCATTTACTTTGAAAGTTTTCATACATCATTTTTACTTTATTTATGTTGAGTCTATAACATCATACAGTCTCATCCCGCTACCTTTGACTAATAGAGCCCATTAAAAAGAACGATTAATTAAAATTTTACTAGTAAGTTTCTTTTTTCTAGGCTCATACATCAACTAGTTCAGGTTAGGATTGTGGACTACAAAATTTTAACTGTCCATAAGAATTTGATTTCAAACCCAGTAGGACTTTCATTAGGTAAATCCTCTTCTACAAGAGAACATCTGGAAAGCTTCTCTCACACATGAGTTAAGCACGAGGCCGTGTAAGAACCGCGTTGAGGAGATAACCCTCCAATTCCATGTTCAACTGTATATCATGATTTTTATGCATTTGGGGATCTTGTCAATACCACCTCGTGGGCCCCGTGCGGTGCCGGTGTTGACAGGGTTTCGATTTTTCTACCCTGCCCATGCATAAGGGTTGGCCTTGCAACTATTCCGCTAGACTCTTGGTGTATTTTTGGTATCCTTTATTTTCTTGACATTAGGGATCATACACATGTGTTATTGGAAGGCTATTCCCGATACACCTTAGACGGACTTGGAAGGTAACCCCGGTAGACAGTTTGGGAGGGTGGTTGGGTGATTCCAGCGCTTGTTCCCAAGAACATATTCATGGGACTCCAAGTAACCATCCATCAGTGTTCACGCGTTGGACATGGGCCCTAATCATCCCAGGCTTTCCTTTGGAAGGTGTACCTTATATCTGTTGTGTCTGTGTGACTTTAGGACATTTTTAGTGAGTGTTGTTTGGTTTGTCTTTGTTTAGTTGAACTTTAGGTGTGTGTGATTCAAATTTATAATTTTTTAGTACCAACCTCTTCATAGTTCAATGTAATGTCCCTTTTTGAAATTTTATTAAATGACCATGTTTTTCATTTTTTCCCCAATTTCAACCTTAACTAGTGTTGATGTCTAGACCTCCAAATTGACCCAAATGCTCATAGTTTTTCTCAGAAGATGCATGAATGATATTAGAAATTAAATATTATGTTCAGGAATGTTTTATGACACCCCAATCACTTCTGAAAACTTGTTTTATGTTATGTTCAAAGTAGGAGTATTTACTAGCAAATTGGGGCTCTGATTCCCCTTGGGTAATTGCCGGAAATGGCTTCTCAAATGGTCCCAAAGTCACTCGAATATATGGACAGAGGAAGGAGATATGTAAGGAAATTTTTTTAACTATCATATGCATCATGGTTCAGTTTATACAGGATGTTATGACTCTTTCCAAAACATCTCCCAAATCACAATTTTGACCCTTGGGGAAAATGCACCAAATCTTCTCCCAATGCAATAAAAATGAGTAAAATGGATTCCAATGCTTACGTACTAAACATGAGAATTGAAATACACATTAATGAAATTACATTAATCATACATTTATCATATATACATTCCTTCATTCAAAATAATAAGCATTACCATGGCATATATCAAAATAGAGTGGAAATGGTCATTGTTTGCTCATTAAAAGTCATTTTGACATTAACTCTTGGGTATTTCGACTTAAAAATTCTGAGAATGAAGAAAATAGAATATTTAACTGATTACAATCATAAATATGTCAGTAATAGCTCTCCCAAATAGTACATGATCTCATCCAAGGCTCAATCCCTCCATGAGCATGAATATGCAAAGAAAACTGGAAATGGTTGAGAGAAAGTGTTGCAATAGAAGAATCCACATGCTACCATGTAGATTAAACCTGCAAATAAGACTACATGAAATATTGATTAAATAATTGATCGGCCTCTCCAAACACCAACTTGGATGGGAATCTTTCACCCTCGAAATGGCTAAGACAAGAAAACTAGTCATCCGCTATCTCTCACAATTCACAAATGATCAAAATACCTTCTCTTGGTTGCTTCTTGTATTTTATAAACATCCTTGTCCTTATAAGGTTCTCAATCCATCCACAAACTCAAACCAATTCGAATTAGGGTGTGTTCTCATGATTTTCCAAGTGTCTTCCCTTTCCTAGCCTTCCACCTTCCCCAAATTCGATTTGGAGCCCATTGAGATTCCCCAACTCTCATGAGAGATCTCTTGGCTGCTCTATTTCTACCTAACATGTTAGATATGTCATATTTCAGCCTTCATATATGATTTGTGTCATAGGTATCATATCAACTTCATAATTGTTGTCATAGAGCTAGGGAATCTAGTCCAAGTGTCTCACTAGCTCCAAAATGACTCTTCCTCTCCCATGTAAGTTACAATTCCTCCAAAATTAGACCTATGATGCATATGGCCAAGAGTCTTAGCCTTCTAACTCATCCAAGAACCTTTAGGATTCCCATGGATTCGAAATTGCAAGAGGACAATGCCATGTGGTCCAAATTTCTAGCTTGTGTGGGCCTCATAGTATCCATGTGTCTCCATGCTCCATTGTCACTTCAATTTATTTTGTAAATATTTAATAAGATACATTATTAAATATTTATCCCACTCTAATGTCTAAACATTATTTGTTATCTCCCTTATTAAAATTCCAAATGTATCCATTAAAACCTAGGAAACTAGTAGGATTGATGGAATTGTCCTGCTATGCATTTATTTGGATGGGGACATTACAATAAAGAAAGTTGCAAAACCTTCCTCCATATGTTACAGTGGAGCCTCCAATGCCCCCTCAAAGGCAAAGACTAGATACTGACAGTTCTTTTGAACTAGTAGGAGTTAGTGAAGTTACAGGTGAACTAGAACTTAGGATTAACTAGGAAGAAACAACTGCAGTAAAGATTAAAGACTTGCAGGATGATGAGTTTGGAACGAAATTTAACCCAACTCTAACTAAATTAAATGATCATGTGATCATCTAGGTTCTTTCGTTTAGTTCACCTGTTATTGGTGTTCCTGTAAGTAGAGTTATGTCTGGCTCTAGAGAGGGTATTTATACCCCAACTTCAACCATTTTGGTTGGTGGAGTCCCACCTCCCCCTGTTGGTACTTCAATACCAAGTGCATCTACTACACCCCTGTCACCAAGAAGTCGAGTGGTTCAACCACCATCTCCCTATAATGTGGTAGATTCCTCTAGTGGGGTAGTCACTGGGATTCCCAGTGCAGCTTTTGCTTTCGCCTCTTTCATGCATACTTCTCAAAGCAGTCCAAGTGGATCCTCCTCGTTCATCCAAGGTTTCCCATGGAATGGGGGGTACATTCCCCCATCCACTCCTTATGTATAACCTACACCTGCATATGTTAGCATGCAGTTTGGAAACACAAATTCTTTTGGCCAATGTTTTCAGACATCAGTTTCAACCCCTTTCACGAGCTTTCCCTTTTCACTTTTTAGTGGAGGGATACATGCTCCTATCTTTCAAACTCCAGTTTGATATAGAGTAGCTCAAACCACTTGTAGTGCACCACACACAATTAATCCACTGGATTTTGGGTGGAATCCTTTTCAGAGTATTCTAACTACTTCACAACCGACAACTGGGGGAAACCCCACCTTTTCATTTGGGAACCAAGGTGCAAGTCCTTCTACATCCAAGACTCCTTCTTTTTAGGCTTTAGTTAGGCCAAAGATTCCTTTCCTGGCAATTATAAACTTGTCAGACTTGTCAAAGTTGATGAATGACCCCATACGGCATAGTGCGGCATGGCCACCTATTCCTATTAAGTTACCTTCAGACATTCCTAATTTTGAAGGCAAAGCTAGAGAAGATACATGTGCCTATATAACCACTTTTCACCTATGGTTCTCTTCAAACTCATTGAATGATGACTCCATTCGGTTGAGGCTTTTCCAAAGGACCTTGACTCATGTTACAGCAAAATGGTACATTGAACTTCCCTCTGTTTCATATGACAGTTTTTGGATTTAGCAACCGTGTTCCTCAATCACTTTCATCTTCCTGTCTAGTATGATCTCAGCACATATTTGTTCTTGAATTTTCAGCAAAACAAAGCCACACATATCTCGGATCACATCCAAGAGTGGCGAAGATGGAAGAGGCTTATCAAAGCCACCATACCTCCCAAGTTCTTATTAGAGTGGTTCTTAAAATATTTACTGCCTTATATATCTAAGGAAGTATCCACTTTGGGGTGACCATAAAAGAAGAGGCTATCCTCAGGGCCCAACAGTTAGATTTGATTTATGCTAAGTTTGGGATCTTGTATGAAATCATACCTAAGGCACCAATGTCTACCAATAATGTAGAGAAACCCAAGCCTGGACCCCATGCCGATGGTGTGGTTGGTTCAATTAATTCTCCCACTGTAGAGTCATTGGCTAAGCAACTCCATGATTTTTCAATGAAGTAATCTACAGTGGAGGCAGCAAAGGCTTCTACCCCCTCATCTCAAACTACAACATTTTTTGCATAGTATTCTCAGAAGGGAAATCAGTAGCCCAGTGGGAAAAAGAAGAAAGGGAAGAAGGGTGAGGGTAATCAAAACAAAAAGAAACCCACGAACAATGTTGATGGGGATAAGAAAGATAAGAATAAGGTTAAGTTTCCCTGTAAGTTGTGCCAGGGATATCACCTGAATCATCAATTCCCTCTTATGGATCAAGTTGAGAAGTTGCTTAAAATCAACAACTGATTGTACTAAAGTATCCATTTCCCCAAGGACATAACGCGGCTTCTATTTCAAATGTATTCGGGGGGGGTTTTGGTGCTCCTCCTAATCAAAACTATCTCAACATGGTACAATCTAACACCTTACTCCAGACAAGAAAAAAAAATTATGAATCGAAGGCTTCAGAGAAGGGTAAGTCTACTGGTGAAACTTCTAACCCTCTCACTATTGAGAAACTTGCTGATACGATGCTTAATATACTGAAAGGTGTCTTTAAAAAATCATTTCACAATCCTAACTCTAGGGCCGCTTCCAAATACTCAGTAGTTAAAGATTTGGCTCAAAATCCTTGTGCAATGTCAACATTGGAATTGTTATAGAGTTGTCATGCTGAGCAAGATGCCCTCTTAGAAGATTTTGGAAGCATGGATTCATCAAGCCTGCTGGCGAAATTTAATTTGTTAGATGTTAAGATTCGTCTATCGTATTATGTGGCTTTGTCAATTGATGTTGTCCATGGTGTAAAAACTATTGGACGTACAGTTTTTTATGAAGGTGCTTCCATGTGTGTAATGTGACATGTCAATGTCTTGCTGGAAGGATTTAGGTTCCCCGGAGCTAGTTCCATCAAACACTTTACTTAATGCTTTCGACGGAAGATATTTTCGTCCACATGGTATCCTACTGGCTTTTGAGATAAAGTTGGTAGGGAAAGCAATGGTTGTTGAAGCAGAAGAGATTGATTCTCCTTTGGATTATAAATTGATTTTAGGGAGAAGTTGGACTTACGCCATGTGTATGATTACCTCAATCATTCTTTGAGTGGTAGTGTTTCCACACGAAGGGAAGTTGGTTACTGTTGACCAACTCAATTTCACTCAGAAGGGTCATTTAGAGACTAATGAGTCCACTGTACCTTTGCTCGATCAGGCTAAGCTGGCTAATGAGATCTTGGGGGTTGGAATGTATTCATCTTTGATGGGCACATTTGATATCCCAACCCCTATAAACTATCTAGGTTATACGAGTGTAGAGAAGTCTATTGTGATGGTTGTCGATAGAATTGATCCTTGGGTCCTTCCTTCCCGTCATGAACCTCAAGTGCCCTTATCTGCAGTGGAAGTGGCTTATCAATATATTGTTAATACCACTGTTGATCCTATCGCGACTCCTTCTATAGTCTCAAAGGAGTCAGAAGAAGCTTATATGCCTTCCTGTGAGGAGAACTCTTCATATTCAGATGACTGCTTAGACATGGTTTTTCCTTTGGATGAATCCATTTTGGAAGCTATGAGTGGGAGAGATAAGATTTGTGAAGATATGCACCATAGGTCCTACTTTCTTCTAGAACTGAGTAGAATTGAAAACTAAGAGTTCCATGTGAGACTAGAGGACGATGTTGATTTACCGATTAATCCTTTACAAAAGGAGGGAATATTTGTTGAGGGGAATATGACAAATAGTTTTGTTACCATTCCAATCAACATTTCTGCAAACCCCAACGTCATAGAAAATGTGCATATCGGTGCAAACTGCTCTCCGGAGGAGATTTCCATATATACTGCCTTATTTTAGGAATTTTGTGATGTGTTTTTCTGGTCATATGAGGATATTCTAGGAATAAATCCATCTATTGTAGAACATGAAATCCAAACCTACCATGATGCTAAACCTGTTTGACAAAATATTCGACCTCTTAATCCATGAAAAGTGGTAGTCATCAAGGTTGAGGTGGAAAAGTTGTTGAAAGTTGGGTTTATCTACCCAATTGCTATGACAGAATGGGTATCCAATCCCATTCCTATTGATAAGAAACAAGGGACAATATGCGTGTGCATTGATTTCTATGACCTAAATAAAGTGTGTCCCAAGGACAACTACCCCATGCCCTTTATGGAACAAATAATTGATGCTTGTGCGGGTAGCGAAGTATTTTCATTTATGGATGGGTTTTCTGGATATAATCTAATCCAAATCAAGCCGAAAGACTGGCATAAAATGGATTTTATTTGTCCTTGGGGTACCTTCACGTACAAGAAAATGCCCTTCGGTTTGAAAAATGTCAAAGCAACCTTTCAGCGGGCAATGAACTTTTCCTTCCATGACATCAAGAATATTGTAGAACCATACTTGGATGATTTTCCTGCCCATTCTAGCAAGAGGAGGGACCATCCAAATCATCTTCGCTTGATTTTTGAACAATGTAGACATTATAAAATACGCTTGAATCCCCACAAGTGTGTTTTCTACATTGAGTCGGGGAGGCTACTAGGGTTTATTGTGTCAAACAAAGGAATTCAGGTGGATCCTTTGAAAGTTGAGGCTATTGTAAATCAGCCTCCTCCTTGTTCCATCAGGAAAATTCAGAGCCTACAAGGGAAATTTAACTTTCTTCAACGTTTTATAGTTAATTATGCCAAGAAAACTAAGGGTTTCGTGTGCTTTCTTAAGCAAGACACCCCAATTCTATCGGATGAAACCGCACAACTGGCGTTTGAGGCATTAAAAAGGCTTTGTTGTTAGCTCCTTTATTACGTCCACCAGATTACTCTAAAGACTTTATATTGTATATGGATGCGCCAGAGTCGACCATTAGGGTAATATTGGTTCAGGAGGATGACAAGCTCCAAGAGCATGTTGTCTATTATCTCAGTCGTGCATTAGCTGGTCTAAAACTTAGATACTCCCACATCAATAAATTAGCATTAGTAGTTGTTTATGTTGTTTAGAGGCCGTGTCACTATATTTTACTGAGGACAACCATAGTGGTGGGAGATGTAAATCCTTTTCAGTATGTTTTGTCTTGATGCATAATCGAGGGAAAATTCAACAAGTGGATAGTCATTGTCCAAGAATTTGACTTGGATTTCCAATATGCTAAATCTAAAAAGTCCTTAGTTTTTGCAGAGCTTATCTCATAATTTCCTACGAAAGAGAATGTAGTGGTGGAGGATGATTCATTCCCAGATGAGTATATCTTTATGATTTCCACTTATGATCCCTGGTATGGAGATATCCTTATATATCTCCAGACTTTGAAGTATCATGCGTCCTTCTCGAGGGAAGAGAGACGTAAATTGCGTGTAAATGTGAAAAACTACTTGATCATAGGTGATACTTTGTATCGAAGAGGGGTATATTCTATTTTGTGTTGGTGCCTCACCCACAGGGAGGCTGAGTGTGTCCTAAATGATTCCCATAGTAGATCGTGTGGGGGTCATTTATTTGGGTGAGTAACGACCCATAATATTTTACATGTCGGTTATTTCTATCCCATGATCTTCAAAGATTGTGTAGAGGTTGTGAAGCATTGTCATCTGTGTTAGCTCTACACCGGGAAAATGCGGTCGCATCTTGCTCCATTGTTTCCCGTCATTGCGGTGGGACCCCTCACTAAGTGTGGGGTGGATTACATGATGTGTAACCTAGCTTCTGATGGGGGGAATGAATATATCATTGCTGCGTTTGACTACTTCACAAAGTCAGCAAAGGCAATGCCTTCCTTCAAAGCAGACGGTGAAACAGAAGCTTACTTCATGTTTAACCAAATCATTACTCGTTTCGGTATACCGAAGGATATTTTCACTAACCATGGTAGTCACTTTCAGAATAGTATGATGACCGAGCTAACTATTATGCTAGGTTTTAAGCAATATCACTCATATTTCTTCTACTCACAAGTGAATGGACAAGTAGAGGAAGTAAACAAAACCTTGAAAACCATTCTAAAGCGTACCATTAATGCAAGCCAGTCAAATTGGCACATCATGCTATATCTTGCAATTTGGGCGTACCGAACTAATGTCAAGACTGCTATGATTTCTCACCTTTCCAGCTTGTTCACGGGATGGAAGCATTCACGCTGGTTGAATGCGAGATTCCATCTCTTAAGATAGCCATTCATGTAGTTCCTGACACTACAGAACTAGAAGAACATTTGCTTCACTTAGAAAATCTGGATGAACGACGCAGAGATGCGATGATAGAAAATGAGGCTCATAAGAATAGGGTGAAGAACCAATATGACAAAGCAGTTAAGCCAAGAGTTTTCTCTTAGGGGGAGCTTGTTTTGCTCTGGGATCAAGACAAAGAACACCTGGGGGCAGGAAAATTCAAGTGTATGTGGTTAGGTCCCTACATCGTGCAAAGGTTTTGAAAAAGGGAGCATATGAATTAACTGATTTTGATGGAAATAAGTTGCCTGAGCCTAGAAATGGGCTCTACCTGAAGAAGTACTACACTTAGGCATGGTGCATGCTCTTGTATTTTTATTGTATGTATTTCTATGTACAATGGTTAGTCGGTTAGTGTTTCTTATACAGTATGTTGGTTGTTTTAGATGTCAGCTGAGTGGTCTGTAGGTTTTACCGATGGTTCTATCCACCATACTTGTAACTTGGCTTCAGCTGCATGGGTTATCTATTCACCCTCAAGATAGCTAGTTTCCTCTGGTGACTCTTTCTTAGGTCCTTCTACTAATAATGTGGTCGAGCATGGGGAGGTTATTGAGTTGTTATGGGATGCTATCCTACATGGAATTACCCATCTAGAATTTAGACTTGACTCTCGGCTGGTGGTTTCCCAACTCAATGGTGATTATCAGGTGTGAAACCCTACTTTGCTACGTCAGATTTTGCGCGTAATATTACTTGAAAGAAACTTTGAATATATTTCATTTAATTACATTTCAAGGAATGAAAATACAGTTACTGATGCTTATGAGAACTACATTTTAGACTGACACTTAACACACATTTTATAAAATAAATATAATAGATGCATTTGAGACACATGTAAATAACTAGGAAAAATATATATATATATATATATATATATATGTCAAATATCTCCATAGATAGGTCGAGTTTTTGATCCGCGGATTCTTTCATAACTATATAAATATACAAAAAATAGGATCGTAATCCATATGTATGCCCATAGATCTAATCCTTCTCCTCATCCTCCTCGGTTGTGGCTGCCTCTTCAGCCTCCCTGTAATGCATAATGGCCCTGGGTACCTTCCTAAGAATGTGTATCCAGGTATTCTGAATCCCTACTACAAACTCTTGCATGACAATGGGAATCCGCTCTATCTGCATAGTAGGGACCCTTTGGGTTATCCTGTCTAGCTTCCCCTTGATAAATTGTAGTATACTCTGGTCCCCACCCTGTGTGGGCCACACAAATGTCCTAGGGCTCCCATCGGAGCATATAGGTCCAACATCTACAAACACAATTTAAAAATATCAAACTCTTATACATATGTATATACATAACTTTATGATTAAAATTCATAAAAAAAATCAAATAACATAAAAAGATAAAAATACCTATCTCTCCCCATGCCTCCCATGGTGGGAGGACAAGTTCATTATCTCCTAGGAAGTCCAGTCCAGCGTATGGGACTTGCTCGAAAGCTAGTACTTTTCTTTCCCACCACAGATAGAAGTCATCATCATAAACACTTTGGACTGAGCCTTCGCCACCTTGATGGAGAAATACATCTCCCCATATAGTGAGTCTAGGATGGTGAGGGGAAGGTAGTGGTAGTGCTAATGTTGGGTTGATAGTTGGAACATTCTCAAAGAATAACCCCACCAGAATGCTTGCATATATGAATTTCTTCTTGCGCCCTCTCTTGCTATCAGAGAGTTGTTTCCTCATGATCGGGATCATACCCGAGCACCAGTCAAATACTATACCCTGCATGCACTCCACTGTAATCTCCATCTGAGTCTGAGTGGCCAAATGCAGTGAAGATGAATTGGCAATTCTTACCACCATGCTTACCATCACTTGTAATGGAAATTTGGTTATGTGAGCAATTGGGACACATGTCCCCTTCTTCTGTGTGTCTGGTGCATAGTAAGTGTCAATGTAGTCCTGAACACTCATAGGGTCACCACCCCTACTAGCACCCTCAAGGTTCACGGGCATGCCTCTGTGGGAAAGCCATGTAATAAACTATATGTCCTCTACTGTAATCTCCAATATCTCTCCTTGAAGATCAAATAGACCAAGGTCATGGTCCCAGTAACTGATCGGAGTCTCTAGTAAACAGACATTGGCCCTCATGTTGGAAGTGCAGTAGAATTTCAACAAACCACATTGTTGTAAAGCTTATAAAGTCGAAGCATATCACATGGCTTATCGATCCATGTCCTCATGCTCTCTTTCCCTCCACTCTAGAACCATCGTGTACCTTCCCAATGACCATGTTCAATCATTAGAACCCGTCAATATCTTTTGGGTTTGGCCATTTTTCAAACTTTTCTAAGTCGTGAAGCATACACGATTGTGTTTTAAGCACATTGTGGGTCATCTGTGGGTTTCTCTATAGAAAATTTCATATAAAATGTGTATACATGATTGTTATAGCAGCATACCCGCGTATGTTGTGTAACCTATGTAGGGGCTTGCACAAAATGATAAAATTTTACACCAAAATTAAAAATTGAGCAGATGAAAAGAAGGAGAAGGGAGAGATCACCAACCTGCAACTTGCGATTTGATTTGGTCCACTGGTTTGTCCTTGGTGAGCAGCTGAAGTCAGAGGTAAAAACTTTCCAAGTTTGGTAAATTTCACAATGGTATGTCTATTTTTGTTTTTTGGACTATTTATAGAAAAATTTCAAATTTTTTGACACATATTCTATAGTTTAAAATTCATTTTTAAATAAATGGACTAATACCATGGTTATTTGCTAACTACAGCATGTCCAGGACCACTAAAAAGTTGGTTTTTTTTCGTCATATAGGGTAATATTTGGCCATCATTACTGAAATTGCATTTATACCGTATTCATCATTAAACCCTAGCATCACTTTTTCATCCATGGATTATGGCGGAAAACCATTTTTACCTTGCCTACATAATTGTTCGTCCGTCGATAGGGCCTCCTTCTCATGGGTACCCTAGTTTAAAACACTTTATCATCTTTTTGGTACCCATGCCACGTTGTGTTAGGTTTGTGGGAGCCTTCTTAGTTGTTTTTCATGCCAAAATGAGCCTCATTTTGCATCTTTTTATGAGCTATCTCTATTATAAGCCTCACTTTTTCGGGCTTGAGGGACTAATTTTATGTAAAAGGAACACTTGGTATGAGCTTAGTTTTCTCTTTTTCGTGCTTTATACCCAAACATGAAAAATATTTCGAGCATACTTTATGTCTTTGTCATGCTTGCAAAGCCTAAAGAACAAAGCATTGAGTTTACTCTTGTAAGCCCCATTTATCATACTCAAATGGATCTTTCCGAGTAATCTTTCCTTCCTTCACACTCGTTAAACCAAGGCTACCTACCACTTCTAAAGGTGCATCGGTCTAGTATTAGTTTACCCCTTTTTTGGACCTTGCTGACTAAGTACGAAAAATGTATACCTTAGTCCTCTAGGAGCTAAGAGAGTTCTTCTATGGATTCTTTTATACGTTTATGGCCTCTGGATACTAAATTGTATGAAAAGAACCCCCCTATGGTCTTCTTCAAAGTTTTCAATCTCTCAAAATGTGAAAACACCAATGAGAATGTACTATTTCAGGCTCTTAAACTCCATGAATCAGCAACATTATCAAGCATTATTCTCTCCCCTCTTCAAGCTTGTAAAAAATGAAGAAAGACTTGAGTTAACTTTCATGGGCTCGTTAAAATTTAACATGAAAGATAAGGAAGATATACTCTCTTTGGGTTTTAAACAGTGGCAGCATGTCATCCTTGAACAAATCACTCTCTGAACTTTCTTATACTCATGTCTCAGTTTACACTTTCAGTTCAGCTTTTACTTCAAGTTTTTTTACTCCTCCACTTGTCCTTTATACATGGGGAATCTAATCATGTCTCCTACATGATAGATAAGTCTAGTTGTCATATATGCAAGTCAAAAGTTTCCTTGGTTCATCTCTGTTTCGTGCTCACTATTCAAGGATCTGTCCCTTCATCTGATTATTATCCTTATTCCCATCATTATCCTATATGAGAATTACTTGTGTCTACCTTCCCTTATCCAGTTTCCTAGTCACTCTTATGATCTGTATAAGGATTCATTGCCTTCCTCCTCACATCATGGTTTCTCATCAGCATATCCTGAAGATGAAGACCTAGAGTTTTGATCATGGTACCTTAGGATTCACTACCATTATTGGTGAACTCCTTTTCTTTAGTTGTCAGCATCATTCATTTACTGACATCCTGTTGGGTTCCTTCCATGTTCGAATTCAGCACACCTATTCACAAGCACATCTATTCACATGGTAGAGATTGTACCAGTTCCTTTGTATTTTGACAAAGACCTTAGGTTCACCTCTATAACCTAAGTTGCGCAAGATTTTGTTATGTTCAACTACACTACTTCCACATTTTGAAGACTCAGATATGATTTTGTATATGACTTTGATATGTATTTGTTTCATGTACCTCCTCTGCTTCCTTGGTAATTGAGTTCTCCTAAGATTAAAAGATTGTAATGTATTTCGGCCATCGCTTCACTCTGACCTCACACATTAGGGGGAATATGTTATCATGTAAAATGGCACTTCTACATCCAAGTAATGACACCTAATGTGTCGGAACACAAAAGGACAAAATGGATTGAAGTAGCCAAAACACTATAGATTGGCATGACCTTTGATACAACATTACCTTACCAGTTAGATTTTTTTTTGTATGGACATTAGGTGGAATACGTGAATATTTGCATAGAAACCCGCATATCATACGTGAGTATGTGTATTGAAACTCGCGTATATATCATTAGGGATTGTACCCACGGGTTTCCTTAAAGAAATTCACGTATCATAGGTGACTTTCTAGTATCAATAGTCGCGTATGCCTTAATCCAGAGTTAAAAAATATAAACACGATTAGTCAAGGACAGTTGGGCTCTTAATCATAACTATCCCAACTTCCTCAACCATCTCAACCTTTGTAACCTCTCTCTTTCCTCATGTATAAATAGAGGGTGGGGGTTGAGGCTAATCAATCATAAGTTATACAGCAAAGTTATGCTGGTGGTTTTCCTTCAGATATCTTGGAGCATGTTACATACCTAAATAATAACAACAATAAATACATAAATATAACATAATACAATATATATATCATAATAATAATAGCTACAAACAATAATAATATAATCATATAATATTAATTAGTGAAAAGGTGTAACTCTTTATGAAGAGTTGCATTAGACACCCTTTAAACAATTATAAATATGGGAAAGTCAATCTTGTAAAATATCATATCTGTTTTATCAATATATATATATATATATATTCATGGATTATTTGTATTTTAGAAAGTGGAAGTTTGAGAAGTTACAGTAAACGGTTTGTTTTTAGTTACAGTGGTATTAGAGCTATACGACCCTTGGACATTATTTACACTTTGTGCAAATTTGGTTTTTAACCACTATTAGGGTTTCCCAAAAAAATAGGACATTGTCCTATAAAAAAAAAAAAAAAATTATAAGGATAAAAGTGAAACGACATGTGGTTTCTTAAAGTGGGTTTGGGTTTGAATATAAAAGTGCATAATAATTAATACTAAGAAGCAAGTGAGATTTGAACTTAGGTGGGGAAGGTAACAATCTTTCCTCCCAACCACCCAATCTATAAGAAGTCCTTAAGGCAAGAAACTAATTATTGAAAACTATAGTATACTATACAAGATAAAATATGTCCTTCTTTAATATATCTTGGGATAAGAAGCATAACAAAATGGAGTCTCATGACAAAAAACAAGGAAGATTTTCAAGCACTTTAAAAACTTATGTTTCAAAGTTATTCCAAATAAAAGGAACAATTAGAGGAAAAAACATTACTATTTCTATTGCTCCCGGTGAACGCAATAATTATATTAGTGATGAATTTGTTAATGAGTTAGTGATTCTAGACTCAAATATAGGTGAAAGGTTATACTTTTGCAAAAACAAAGAATATGCAATAAGATATTTACAATGGAACATTGGAGATTATACCAGTGTCTCGCAATTTATAGTTAAATCATTATGGAGTAGTGACGGTGACCTAGTTTTAGGATTCCCGTGGCTAAAAACATTGGGGACTTTTATCTTAAATGTTAAAAAAAAATTCTGACATTCCCTTACAAAAAGAAAAAAATCACCTTGTTGAACATTAACATGAAGACAAAATCAGAGGTCGCATCATCTAAAGAATTCAAAGAAATATCAAAGATGTTGTCGCAGGGGAATGAGAAATCAATACAGATGATACAAAAGGATTTTGACAAGGTTATTGTAGGTAAAGAAGAAGATAGCTCTCGTCTAAGAGATCATAATCATAAATTACTTCTACAAATCAAGAAGGCGAAGGATAAGGCACAATACAATCAAAATCTAGAAGAGGAGAACCAAGATCTTCAGAAGAAACTATTAGAAAATATTGAAGAGAATAATCACCTTAAGAAGCGTAAACAAGATTTAATAGATCACATTCTGAAGCTTAAATATGATGAGAAAGCGCAAGATGAAATGTCAAGGAACCTTAAGAATGCTAAGTATTCGTTATAAAAAGAATCAAATACAAAACTAGTCCTTTCCACAGTTCAAAGAGAAGCCAATCTAGTAAAAATACAATGTCCAACACATATCAATGCTCAAAATATGATGCTAGTGAAAGAAAATAACATTGTGAAAATTCCCTATCGACACCCCAACCATATAAACAGGTATGCTCGAAAGTGGGAATTGTTGAAAGATAATGGTACTAATGTAATCAAATCTCCCGGCAACAGGTCAGTAGGGAATCCCAACAATCAACAACAAATCAATTTGGGATGGATTGATCCGTCAACATATCGGAAGTTATGCTCTACACTTAGAAGTTTGTATCGACATGTTTTGTCAGCGACGACGTCACAAGGAACGATGCGACCACATTATAAGGCTTTGAGGACAAAGCCTTTATAAGAGAGGCGCAATGTTACATACCTAAATAATAACAACAATAAATACATAAATATAACATAATAATAATAATAACAACAAACAATAATAATATAATAATATAATATTAATTAGTGAAAAGGTGTAACTCTTTATGAAGAGTTGCATTAGACACCCTTTAAACAATTATAAATACGAGAAAGTCTATCTTGTAAAATATCATATGTATTTTATCAATTTATATATATATTCATGGATTATTTGTATTTTAGAGAGTGGAATTTCGAGAATTTATAGTAAATCATTTTTTTACCGTTACAAATCAGCAGAACTCAGTGTCCTTGGTTAGTAGAGGAGCACTTGTCTCGGATGTTGGGTTGTAATCTCACCTTACATGTTTATTGATAAAGAAAGTTCTTCTTCCAATATTGTGTCTTTGCACTCTTATATATTGTGATTTCTAAATTATCTTATTGCTTCAATATGAATATATTATTTCATTAAGCATTGATATAATATATAAGATATTGCAGGATGATATTGTTCTTTGCAGGTGATTGAAGATACCCAAGAAGTTGTGGAAGTAACTTGAAGAGAAGAAGAAAAGCTAGGATCGATCGTCATAAATAAGGTATGCCCAGTTTTCTTCCTATTTCTATTTCAAATTCTGAAATGGTCGATTGTCTGCAAGTTATTTTAGTAAGTTGGTAACCCCAGAGACCCTAGGTTATAAGGGTGTGTTTTCCTGAACAACACTTACCATTGTGATCCTTTGAGTTATTATTATCCTTCAGTTATATTTAATCATTTACAATTCACTCTTTTCATATATACCTATATATACCTCCTCTTTTGTTCACTCACTTTATTCATTTTATACCCTTGTCTTGTTTTGTCTAATTATAACAATTATCTTCATTCATATTTTAAGGATTATTTCTTACTTTTTATCTTTGTCTTTTTCTTTTAAGCACTGGTTTATTAACCATTTGTATAATTATTTCTTTAATTCCCTAATTTTGACTTCTTCCTATAGATTTTAATTTTGACTTCTTCCTATAGATTTTCAAACTTAACCCTAATGGTTATTTTCATCTACCTATAGATAATCATCCATGAAAATTTCTATATTTTTAAAGCTTTATTTGATCCCTTGATGATGGGTGGAGTGTGCACTCATAATGTTAGGATCTAAACTCAAACATAGTATGATTCCAAAAAATATTGACATAATTATAAATAGTTGTGAAAATTTACACACTTAAAGTTTTTAGTCCTATTAAAGGAGAGGGGATTGAAAGAGATCAACTCTTTCTCAATTTGCATAATATGGATTTCATTGTTCTTATAAAATAGATTCTTCAACTTTTTCTAGACTTGATTTGGATAATCAACCTTTCTTGTATGAAATAAAATCTCCCTACATATGTAGATTATCTTAACTCCTATAACATTTTCCTTATTTCCATTAATAATGAAGTTTGTGTGTTCATCTTCATGGTTTGGAACCAAAGTATTTTTCAAGGTACTTTACTCTTTAGTAATGTTTATATATCTTGTACAAACATTCCATAGTTGTGTTCATTTAATACCACAAGAGCTTCATTAGAACTCATAATTATTGTACAATTCTAAACCTAATTCAATCTACCTCAAATATTCAACTCAAGTAGCGGCACATATACAAGAAGAAACCTCCACATTGACTTGTAGAAAATCATGTTAGATCTTAAACCACTAGCTATAAAACCTTGGAGAACAAAGGAATTATAAAAGTGACTAACTATGAATTCCAACAGAGAGAGGTGGTATCAAAGACAACATTACAACACCAAAACACAAGTGATAGTTTCTCAACATTTAGAGTGAATTATTATATGATTGTTCATACACATCCATAGGATCGCTTATATATGCTCAAATATGTAACCAAATCCATTTAAAATACGAATATTTATTCCACTTTGATTATATTAGGAGTGCCTTAAATCCATGTTTTTTTATTCCTTAACTAGCGCACTAATCAACTTGGTCAGGACCACTTCTAGTTGATGCAACTAACTAGTAGATTGCTCAGTCGACCTCTCAACCTTCAACTTTCTCAAGAATGACATCAGTTGACTCCAAAACCTTTAGAATTCGGAAGTTCATTATGTTCTAACATAATTTACCACATTCCTTGTTCTCGAACAACCTAGTGTTGTGTTTTTTGTAAATAAATTATGTACAAAATTGTGTTCATTGTCAAATTTCTAGTGGGGTTCCATGATTCAACCTATACATTGTAAGTCTCAATAATAGCATTAAAAATATAAATAAACATTACACTTTGTGCATCCCGACCATTTTTCACAATCAATATCTAATGATTGTACTATGAGCATATGTCCCTCAACAATATAATCCCCTATAAAAACATCATATATAAGCTTGTTACATATAGGTCCAATGTCATTTATCCTAAAAAATGATTCCATGACATCATGTATGGGTGGTGTGCCAATGTTGATTTCTATGGATGGAAATAAATTATTTATTGAGTACTCATTATTGATAAAGGTAACATATAAAGTCTATTTACATACATTCTCCCAACAAGTTACAAGTTATCATTAGATGCCAAAAAATTTCTTCTCCCTCCTTAATATGTTTTATATAGAAGGACATATATGAATATAATCATTTCTTAATTTCTTCCATCTCAAAAGGTTTCTTTACATATAGGTGTGATAAATTATGCTTCCCTCTAGGAATCTATGAACAACCATCAACCCATAAATGTCACATGTTGATAGGAGGTGACCTTTTTTAATCCCTCACTAGGGATTTGTATTGCATAATTGGTACACCATCAACAAATTGGAACTTTAAGTATTGGAATCCTTTTGTACCCTTGGTATTATAGCTATTATCGAATAGGTGTAACTCCAAAAATCCTTTAAATTCAAAGGTGTCATCAATTAGATAAGGAAAAGGAATATTTCTCCTTGTATGTTTGAAGATTCCATGACCTACAATATACATCTTTTCATTTTAACTGGGTTGATAATATTCCATATATATGTTTCATCTACATCATTTTTGGTGTGACCCACTATGAGGAAACTAACATCTACAATTTCAAATACCCTCCTTTCTATTAAAATTCTTGCAAATGAAAAAGGTAGCAACGTTACAATTTCAAAGACCCTCCTTTCTATTAAATTTCATGCAAATAAAAAAGATAGCGACGTTTTTTTGTCACCTACACAAATAGCCATTTTCAATGACAAAATTGGTAGTATTATTTTTAATATCCAAGTATTTTCTCACAAAAATAAGAATATATATTTTTCCATTACTAATTAAAAATTAAAAACACAAATACATGAGAATTCTTGGGAAGTCATAAAAATCCAAAGAGCTATGAAATAGCATTTCCAACGAGTCCAATAAAACACCTTAATGCTATTTATCAAATCCACATGATATTGATCAAACAAGACCAATATCATATCAAGTGATCAAACAATACCAATATCATATCAAGTGAAACATAACTAGGCTAGTTTCAAGCTAAATTTTTATAGAAATATGTTCATAATTAGAGGCACGTTATTAAAAAATTGGAATGGAGAGACCACCTCCTTTATTCATTGTGAAAATTAGTAACCCACATTGAACGCGCCATTCTCCCACATGCCTTTTTTTTTAAATGTGGTTCACCATTTGTTAGAGGGCTACTCCAGGGAAAATTCCAATACCTGATATTCAAACTGAATCAAGGTATGGTCAGCTCATCAATCACAACATTTATTACAAAGGGCTCCACAAGAGAAACATGTCACTTACAAGAGTAGAACATGGGTGGGGAGGGTAACATTCATTCCTCCCAACCACCTAAGCTACATCCATTTGACGCCCACATGCCTTTTTTAACAAATGGATATATTCTCGATTGTGTTCCCACATTACACAAATGCATGCGAATGAATGAAAGGATGACCTTAAGTCATGGGATATTGAAATAAATCCATGTATAAGTAGATTATATTGCTCCGTGTATCCATTAAGCCACGATATTACTAAATTGGAGTCTCAAAATACCTAAATGTTCCATCTCTTATTTTAGTGCTATTGTCACTATAAAGGATATTGCTCAAAGTTTTGTTGTATTATTGGTTCCTCAGCTCAATATGCATTCAAAAGAGATTCAATGGGGTTTAAATTTATGTAATATACCCATAAAAATACAAGCTACAGTCTCTTGGGTTTTCATTGAGGTACTCCATAAAAAAAAATCAAAGGGCTTGGATATATCTACTTTTGTATTTTAGATCTACTTATTCCTCCTTTTAATATAATTTTTTCCATAAGTTTCATACATAGTTTGTAACTTGTAGAATATCATCATATGGAAAGGAATATTTCCTAAAAGAGTGGTGCATTTCTTGCTAACCATATGATGCAGGGGCATCAGGTCCTGAGACAAGCAGTCGAAGATAGATGACAAGAATTCCTAGAGGATAGTCGACAACCTCTAGTGGCAAGGGGAGAAATTCAACGGGGACTAGGAGAGTCATGATAATTTTGACCAGGTGTGTTCTATGACAGACGATGAGAAGCAACAACAAAGAGTCGAATATGATATCGACCAATCAAAGGAGGAAGTCATGGTTCGAACTGACAATGACATATATAATAGTCGACATTTTAATTAATATTATCCCAAGGAGCAGATCCATTGGAGTAGTTGGAATAATTGCAGAGTAGTTATGGTGGTTGTTGCAGAAGGTTAGGTGGTGAAAACAGCTGAAGGGAGCCACACGGACTATTTAATGGAGCATGATGGTTCCTAGAAGTAAGTGAATCTTCTAGATGAAAATCCAAGTGGACTGAGCATTACAAACAACTATAAATACCATTTTTGTTCAAAAATAAAATGAATGACTAGAGAAAGGAGAGTGTGTTGAAGACAGAATTCTCACATGCCTATGTGTATTCATAAAAAGGTTGTAAAGAGTCAAAAATCATTTTGACCAAATCGAGCTAGTATCGCATTGTATATTCCTCTTTCAAAGAAATTGTTTCATTTAATGGAAATGCCATAATCCTTGGAAAATGTCTTTGTGTTGTGTGATTTTTTGTTGCTTTTGTTGTGTGCATTGATCTGCATCCAACCCATCCTGGTCGTGCCTTGTGTTGGTTGGTATCAGAGTAGGAAGGTATCCTACGCGAAAGGTCCAGTTGCGATTGGATGAGGAAAGCACCACCAGCTGTGTTTGGGGAGAGTTGTTGAGAGTGATGATTTGGTCAACCAAATAGGAAGGATGGCTCACAAAGGTGTAAATGTTCATGGAAAATGACCACATGGAAGTGCATGGGTCACAATAAACAATGAAATGTTTAAAGAATGCATCCAGATGATGAGGACATTGAAAAATGAGTTGGCAGTCATGAAGGAGGCACAACGATGGGAATATGTCCTTGAATCCATCGGCTATAGTGACGAAGAGGCAAGGTGAAGCAATCATGCCTGATGTTGAGGAAGAAGAGGGCCCATAAGGTAAACTATTGAAATTATTGTCTTAAATGAGGGGTAAGGCTAAGATGGACATCCATACCTACTCTAGAAGTTTGAATCATGAGGATCTAATAGATTGGATCTCGAAAATGGAGTAATATTTTGATATAGAGTAGATAGAAGACCCCAAAAGAGTGAAATTTGATTGATTGAAACTAAAGGGCCATGCCTCATTGTGGTGGGAAAATGTGTAGGTTGACAGAGTGAAGAAAGGAAAAGACAAAGTGAATACTTGGGACAGAATGGTCATCAAGTTGAAGGATAAATTCCTTCCCACTGACTACATGTTTTGTTTGTTCAGGAAACCAAAAAACCTGTGACAGAAGTAAATCACTGTAAAAGAGTTCATAGAGGAAACCCATCGACTATCAATTCGGTCAAGAAAAACCAATGAAGGGGAGGCGGAAGTCATGAGGTCTATAAACAGACTGGTGTATGCCATTCAGGATGAGTTGATCCTATCAATATTTAGGACGGTTAGAAAATCCTTTCAACTAGCTCTAAAGGAAGAAGAGAAACTGTCTAGGAAGACTTCGACAAGTAGAGGAAAATTGACTGCTTGAATTCAAAAGTTTGACACCACTAGGGGTCATACCAGAGGGGAAAGGAAGGAGGAAAGTCGTGAAGAGCGATGGGAAGAAAGAGCGACTAGAGGTAGTGAACTTGAATACTGATGAGGAGGTGATAAATCTAGGTATTGAGGAAATTAAAGTCACAGAGGAACCTTTGGAGGGAGACATCTGGACCAACCTAAAGTCATATGCTATAAGAGACAAGAAATAGGAAACAAGGCGTATGAGTGCCCATAAAACCTACATGCCACAAGTTGACGAGAGCCTAGAAATGAGGATGTTAATCATGAGGTGGGTCTGATTATGAAGGGAAAATCAGATGAGGTCATGTCAAAATGAGGTCAAAACCTAACAACCCAAAGAACATTGTTTCAACCAATGTGATAGGAGGAGAGGGAGCCTAAGAAAAGGAATTTCATTTTCAAATGAAGGTAAAGATTCAAGATAGATGTTGTATGGCCATCATTGATGGAGGAATCACAAAGAATATGGTCTCGACGGAAGTAATTGATAAGTTGAGGATGAAGTGTCGACCACGCCCAAATGCATATAGGGTGCCATGGTTACAGAAAGGTCACCATGTCATAATGACATAATAGTGCTTCATCAATTTTAAAATTGTTGAATTACACGATAGTTATGTGATGTAATTCCACCTGTTGTTTGGTCGATCATGGAAATATGACCTAAACATGGTATATGAGAGTTGTAAAAACATAGTTACAATCAATGAATAAAACAAGAGATTTAGAATGTTCCCTTAGTGGAAGAGAAGGACAACCAAGGAAAGGGGAGTGGTTACTGGGAAAAGTGAGTGTTGATGTGTTCAATTAAATAGTTCTTAAAGGAGGGAAAGAAGAAAAAATACTACTTTGAAGGAATTCCCAAAGGCCTAAGTGTCAACAGACTAACTGAAGATGTCTCGACAGATATCGAAGAAGTATTGTCGAAATTTAAGGGCATAATGGTTGATGAGATGTTGACTAGATTATTACTGACAAGGAGTATATTCCATCATATCGACTTAATTCCATGGTCAAGTATGCCAAACAAGGAACCACATAGGATGACACTGATGGAGAATGATGATTTGAACTGACAGACCTAGGAGCTACTGGATAGAGGATTAATTCAGGAAGCTTGATTTCGTGTGTAGTACCAATTGTACTGGCACCTAAGAAAGGAGGATAATGGAGGATGTGTACCGACTCAAAGTATATCAATAGGATTACCATCAAGTACATGTTTGCATTACTGAGGATGGAAAAATTGATTGATTGTTTGAGTGGAAGAACATACTACACCAATATCGACCTAAAGATAGGATACCACTAGATCCAAATTAGGGTTGGTGATGAATGGAAGACAACCTTCAATATGAAGGAAGGATTGTATGAGTGGATGGTTGTGTCGTTTGGACTGACCAATGCACCAAGCATGTTCATGATATTGATGAACAAAGTGGTGAAGCCATTCCTAGGGAAATTTTTTGTTTTTTACCTCGAAGACATAATGATTTTCAACAAAACAAGAGAAGAACACATGTTGCATCTTCGACAAGTCCTACAAAGGTTGAGCCAAGAGAAGTTGTTGGTAAACTTGTAGAAGTGTTCCTTCATGTAGAAGGAGTTGTTGTATCTGGTATTCATAATTTCCAAATATGTGATAAATATGGATATGAAGAAGGTAAAATTAATCCTAGAGTGGTCGAAGCCGACATATCCCACCAAGTCCATGGACTTTCCAGTTTCTATCAGAATTTCATCAAGGATTGTAGTTGGATATGTGCAACTTGGAAAACATGCATGAAAAATGGTGAGTTCAATAAAAATAAATAAAAATAAAAATAAAAAATCTTAATGAGCATTTGATAAGTTGAAGCACTAGGTGATGAAGAGCCCAGTTTTATCTCTCCCGTATTTTGACAAACTATTTCAGGTCAACTGCGACGTAAGTGGGTTAGCAATTGGAGTTGTGGTAATCCAGGAAGGTCAACCAATTGCATTATTTATTGAGAATATGTATGAAGTCAAGAAAAAATATGTGATCTATGATAAATATCTCTATGCCATTTTCCATGAACTGAAGAAGTGGAGGCATTATCTGCTACCCAAGGAATTTTTATTTTTTACCGACCATCAAGCTCTAAGGTGCTTGAATACTCATACAAAAATAAACTAGAGACATATGAAGTGGGTTGATTTCTTGCAGAGTTATACCTTTGTCTTGAAGTACAATTTGGGGAAGACTAATAAGGTATTTGATGCCTTAAGTCAAAGAGACACATTATTGGGAAAAACTACTATGAATTCTAAAGGGCTATAGTCAATGAAGGTATACTATGAAGTCGACGAGGATTTTTTTTATGTTTGGAAGGAGTCAAAGGAAGATGGAGAGGTGACAGGAATCCATGCTTGGATTACTTCATCCAAGAAGGATACTTATTCAAGAGGAATCAGTTATGCATCCCTAGAAGATCAGTGAGGAATAACATGATCAAGGAATTGCACAATATAGGATTAGGAAGGCACTTTGGCATCGACAAGACCAAGGAATTGGTTGAGGAAAAGTACTACTGGAAATGATTGGCGACAGATGTGAAGAAGTGGATATGACAGTGTTAAGTGTGTCGGCATGCCAAAGGAAGAAGTCAGAATATGGGACTATAAGAACCATTTCCAATGGCGACTATCCCATGGGAAGATATCTGCATGGATTTTGTCTTAGGATTTCCAAATACATGACAAGGGAACGACTCCATATTTGTGGTAGTCAACAGACTTTCCAAGATGGCCCACTTTATTCTATGTCAGAATACGAGTGACACCACTAGTGCTACTATTCTATTTTTCAAAGAGGTTGTAAGGTTGCATGGGTTGTCAAAGAGCGTCACTTTAGACAAAGACACCAAGTTTATAGGTAATTTCTGAAGAACCCTATGAAAGAAGCTTGGCATGAAGTTGCAGTTTAGTTCTGCATACCATTCGCAGACTAATGGGCATATTGAGGTCATGAATAGGATCTTGGGAAATTTGATGAGGTTTTTTACTGTTGACTGATCTAAGCAATGGGAGAATATGTTGGTGTAGGAAAAATTCACATACAACAACTCAATGACTAGTAGACGAGGATGATCCCATTCCATATCGTGCAAGAGAGAAGTCTGAATGGAGTAGCTGACTCAATAGAGTTGTTGATGGGAACATAAAAGAGGGTATATGTAGAGTCATTTGCTGACCACATGAAATAAGTGCATAACAAGGTAAAGCAACAACTTGAATGGATAAATTTGGCATACAAGTTGATTGCTAAAAGTAAAAGATGACTGCATTCATTTGCAGAAGATGATTTGGTGTATGCACACCTAAAGAAAGAAAGGTTCTCAAGAGGAACATATAACAAGATTAAGATGAAAAGATTGGACCATGCAAAATATTGAAGAATATTTTGGATAACACATATGTGTTGGAGCTGCCAAAAGATTTGGGTATATCACTAGCATTTAATGTTTTCGACCTATACAAGTTTGAGGAGGGGTCGACGAGTGACAGTGAGATGACTATGGGTTATCAAGGATAGATACAAGTCTAATAGACAAAAGAAAATATAGAGGTACTCAGCAAGACAAAAGGTTGGAGAAACAGATGCTAGAATAATAAAGAGTAGTTTTTTTTTCTGGAAAAAACAAATACCTAGAAAAGGTGAAATGGATTTGGAAGTATAGGATCGAGGAGTTGGAAAACCGTGAGAAATGTTATTTTCAACACAGGGAGGTTGATGCAGGGGAATCGTGGCCTGAGACAAGAAGTCAAAGATATATGACAGGAACTCCTAAATGGAAATTGATGACCTCTAGTGGCAAGGGATGGAATTCGATGGGGACTGGGAAAGTCATGAGAATTCCAAATAGGTGTGGTCAATGAAAAATGATGAGAAGCAACAATAAAGAGTCAAAGATCATACTGACCAAACAATGAGTCGAACTAATGAGGATGGACATAACAGTCGACTATTTAAACAGGATCCCAAGGATGGGAATCGTTGGAATAGTTGGAACAGTTGCAAAGCAATTATGGTGGTTATTGCAGAAGTCCAGATGACGAAACCTATTGAAGGGAGCCATGGGAAGTATTTAATGGAGCATGGTGATGTCTGGAAGTAAGTCAATCTTCTATATGAAGAGCCAAGTGGAATGAACATTACGATCAGTTATAAATACCATTTGTGTTTTGAAGGTAATTGATTAACCATAGCATGCAGAGTGTGTTGAGGACGAAGAATTCTCTCACACCTATGTACATTGATAAAAATTTTGTATAGATTCGATGTTCATTCTAACTAAATTGATCTCGTATCGCGTTATATATTCCTCTTTCAAAGAGATTGTTTCATTTAATGGAAAGAACATAATCCTTGGAAAATTTCTCTGTGTTGTGTGATTGTTTTTTTGCTTTCGTTGTGTACACTAATATGTATCCAACCCATCTTGGTCATTCCTTGTGTCACCCTATATCCCATAAGTAAAAATTTGGTAAGGACATATGCTTATTTCTAGTCTCCTCATAATTTAACTATCTTTATAAAGCCTCTTCTATGGATGGGCCTTCCCATCTACCACTCTTTTAGGAATCCTCCTAACTATTAACCAGATCTATTTGACGAAATTTAAAGAGAGAAATAGTTGGTGGACACTTTCCTCTTGTTATCTACACAATACACAAATCCCAAAACCTTGTCTTGAACTTATTTGTATTTTGAACTAGATAATAATATGTTTTGAAGCATCATCCAAACTTAAGCAAGATCCTAGATTTTAGTAAATATTTTAATTTATATATTATGTTATATATTCATTCTTCTATTACTTCTGCAATATGTTGTATGCAAAATTTCATACTTTTAATTTATATATTAAGTTATATCTCCATTCTTCTATTACTTATCCAATATGTTGTATGCAAACTTTATATCCTATGAAGATTATGTATGTTCGTCCTTATTTATTTGGGCCCATACCATTGAATTTTTTTGCTTATTTAATGTAATCATGGCCTCTATTAGAAGGATTTGAATTTATTCCACTTTTATTTTCAAACTCCAATATTTTATCACTCTCAGTACTATTCCAACAAGACCAAACTAGAAAACTGACCCATTTTTTAACAAGAAATTTATACTTAATATTATCGCAACAATTTCCATTCCAACACTTATTACCAATTCATGTACATAATCATCAATATCACTCATATGCTAGTCTCTAATTGTATTCTGCATACATTTAGATGTTTACTTCACAAGATTCACAAACAAATGTATAAGAGAGAACTCATCTCTTAACTAAGAAACCACACACAAATTCCCAATTCAGGTTTCCAATCAATTCACAACATCCCTTGTATTAATCCCATCTCTCACAAGGTTCACTCCTCGTGGTTTATATATCCAACATATGCTATATCTCTTTATGTACATTACAACTCTCAAGAAACCATTGTTCATTCAAGTATACCATCATTTATTTCCGTAATATAGGATTTCAAAGCTTTCCATAAAGGAAACAAGCATTACAAGTTCATATTTGATTTTGATTAAGTTAAATATTATATACACAAGGTACTTGGAAACTCTACGCCTAGAATCCAACCCAACACAACAATCATAACCATAATATTGTAATGAATATCAAATTCATAACCATAACCTTGTAATTGGAAACTCTGTGCCTAGAATCGAACCCAACACAACCATCATAATCATAAGCTTGTAATGAATATCAAATTCATAACCATAACCTTGTAATGTGTATTTAATTCAAGATAATTCACTCATCCAAGATATATGCTTGTAGATAGAAAATGTTTCTACATATATTGAAAATGCATTATCTCTTGGTCATTATTATTATTTTCATAATATGAAGTTTTCCTACAACCATTATTATTCAAAATTCAAGAAGTATTATTGAATCCACTCCTAAAATACAAATCATGAGTTTAATTGAGTCTGCTTGAATACAAGGATGTATATTAACATTTCAATGATATTCCAACCAACAATTTCTATGACCATAAAAACAACATATAAATTAACTCTTTCTTCTCTTCCACAAATTAGGAAATTAGATGACTAAGTGAAATTGGCTTACTACCATTTAGACTCTCTTCTTCAATACGATTGTGCATGGTCCATAATAGGTACAAAATCATTATTGGAGATTATCATTGTGTGCAAAACATGTCAGATGCATAACAAATCTTTCTTGGAGATTTCCTATTAACAGTTTCTAAGTCTAAAAGCTACAATATACTCGCAACCACACACTAGGCTCAACTCAACGATTTAACAAACGTTGGGTAATTTCAAAATAAAAAGGAAAACTATTAAACTACAATTTTGAAAAGATAAAACTATTGTATATCTAAAAAAAATCTTGTTCCCTCTTAATAAAAATTAGAACAAGTTTGATACAGCTGAAAAAGAACTCATTATTTATCTTCTTGAAAGAATTGTCATTTTCATTAGTGGCATAAAACCCACAACAATTTTTACCTCAAAACATATTAAAAATTTCACCTCAACAATAATAATTAGATACTAAACTATATCACAAAATTATCCAATTAATAACCATGAGAAATCATTTCGAACACCTCAAAACCAAAAAACTACAATTATTCCATTCATTTGATTAACACAAATATTAGAACAAATTTAATAATATAAACATACATACAATTTTTTTACAAAATCACGAGTTATACCTAACTAAAACACCAAATCCAATAACTATATGAGTGTTCAAGCCTTTAATTCCCTTTCCTTTGCCCACTCAATTTGTTCCCACCAATGTCCACCTAGGATAACCAATGCAAAATGTGTTCCTTAGACCCTTAGTTATGTGAGATCACAATGAGGTGTCACTTTGGAGGTTTTCTCCCATATTCATTCAATATTCCAAGTTAGTACAAACAATGAGTAATTTTTCATGTGAATTAATATAGCCATGAGGAAGTTGTTACATATAGTGAGTAATTTTGCATGTGAATTAATATAACCATGAGGTTGACATATGGTTTCCTTGGTCTAGCTTAATATATAAGGTTCAAGTTACTTTATAATAAGGACTACGAGCCTTTATTTTGCACCCTTCGATCTTATTGGTGGGGCATGCTAGTTCCCATGATAGAAGTACCAAGACTATGCATGTTACCTCTACTCCCAAATAGGCATGATCATATATCCAACTTCCTTTTCCCATGTATCTTAAGAAGAGAGACTCTACAACATTATAGTGAGACTAAGTTGGAAATATGAATCATCTATACTCAACCCAACACAAATCCAAAGTCTCATGTTCATGTTCCACACCCATATGAACATACACCTATCAAGTAGATCCTATATGTATATATATACCCTCTTTGATCCTCAATATCAAACTCCCAACATGGAGTTCTCCTAGACAATCATGAACAAATGTTTAATCATCCAACCAATTTTGTTGCATTAGTGAAATATATGTTTAATAATCATGCAATTAGACTTCCCTAGTCTTCGAATGTTGATACATAACAATCAAATTTTTTGAATCCAATGGATATCAAGCCTCGTGACCTTTAGCTCAACATCAAACATTTCCATCCAATATCCTTGCAAATCTAGCCAACCTATCACAACTCACACTTGCTCAACAACATTTGTATCCATTTACTTCCCTCATAAGTTGAGCCACATAATCTAGGTATCAAAGCCACATTGTTGAATTTTTTTATCTTAATTGCGTTGTTGTACTTGAAATCAATGAACAATCATAAGCATAATCATTCACACATGAGACACAAAATTTACCCTAGGAAACCCTCTACAACATGAGGGAGAAAACCCCAGCAAATATTCCTTAGTATAATGATAGATAGCATAGAATGTCTTTTACAATGAGCAGATTACGTAAAGCACCCCTAGTGTATTATCAGATAGAAATATCAAGCACCCATGGTGAAATCACAAAGCAAGAGAGAACACAGAATAATAGATAACCTTGGTGTATGCCCAGCACACAAGAAATTCATCATTTTTGCACACATGCACACAATAGCCTTCAATTCACATTTTTCTTTGATCTCATCAATGTCCTACATAACAATTTCACAATACTTTTTGTTCTTGGCTTATATCTTTGTTCTTATGACTTTAGGATGAACTCGCCTTCCAACTAGATGCTAGACCACTTAGTTAGGATGTTAACTCAAGTGTCATCATGAAAGTGTCATAACTCAAGTTTCATAACTTAAGTTTCATGTTTTAGTTTAAATCAAGCATTGTAACTTAAGTGACATCTTTCAGTTCGACTAACGTGTCGTCATGCAAAACACTTTAGTTAACTAGATATTCTTTATTAACGATTAGTTAACTCTTTTAAATAAAGTCCTTCTTAATAACATCACTTAAGTGAACAATTCAAGTTCTCCTTTAATTGACTAAAGTATTCTTTGTTAATATCATTGAAGTTAACGATTTGAGTTCTCTCTTATTAACTGAAGTCTTTATCATCACCAAAGTGGGAAACTTGAGTTATCCACTATCTTATCACATTTGATATTTATTTCTTGACTTATTTGCATGGCCACTTGTGCCAACTTTAATTTATCTATCATAGGATATTTTCCAATGATTTGATCATCTTGTTCTACTATCATTCCAAGTGGTCATATGCTAAAATAATTCACTATAGAGGTATCCAGTCTCTGGAGGAGACTTATATCCCATCCATATCTAAAACCATGGTTTATAGCACATCACACATCATTCATGATTCAACATGTAAATCATTACCTCAACACATGAGGATTTGTCTTGACAGGAAATACCTTATCCTTGACAAGCAAGATTGTACAACATCATTACTTTGAATACAAAGAACTTACCTCAATACATGAGGCTTAACCTTTACACATAATGATTAGGAATTCTTGAGTTCGACTCAAGAATCTACTCTAAGTTTCTTGTCCAACTCATGCTCCCTAAGGCACTACCTCGACACATGAGGCCCAATCCCAGAACACAAGATTGGCTTGGAGAATGACTCATGTTGTTGCAACTTTAACACTCCCTCTAAGCAAGGGATGCATTCTCTTCCATACCAAGCTTGTCTTGAAAGTGCCTATAACTCATCAAGAATAGAGGCTTAGTCAACATATCTTCTATATTCTCATCAGTGGCAATGTATTGAAGTTTTACAACACCTCTATGGACCATGTCTCTGATGTAGTTGTACTTCATCTCAATGTGTTTTGAATTGTCAAGAAACACAGGGTTTTCTGAGAGACTAATGCAGCTCTAATTGTCCGAGTGAATGGCAATAGAATCAAGCTTCTCACCAAACAACCCAACAAGTATCTTCCAATGCCACACAACTTCTTGACAGTAAGTACTAGCTGCAATATACTATGATTCTATAGTACTCTGGGCTATGGAGCCATGCTTCCTACTAGACTAAGAGATCATAGTTGTTCCCAAGCTAAAAAACAATCTGGATGTACTCTTTTATTCCACATTACTACCACCCAAATCTTAGTCAACATAACCAAGTAGCATCAATCCTCCACTAGAGGCATATCTGGGTCCATAAACAATAGTAGCTCGAAGGTATCTAAGCACATGCTTAACAACAACCCAATGTCTATGTACTGGCCCAGACATGAACTAAATCAAGATACTCACTGCATAAGAAAGGTTTGGTCTACTATGTATCAAATACATCAAGGAACCAATGAGTTGTCTATACATGGTAGGATCCACTAGATCTGATATGGATTTCTTAAGTTTCATACATGGGACTACTTCCCATGAAATACAAAACCCTTAGGTTGATGTATGTATACTTCCTCCTTAACTTCACCATTGAAAAAGGAAGTCTTCACATCTATCCGGTGAAGATTCCACCCCAGAACAAACGCAAGTAAAATCATGGCTCAATAAGTAGTGTACTTGGCCATTGTAGCAAATTTCTTATCATAGTCAATTCCTTCCTTATATGAGAAACCACAAGCCACAATACTTTCTTTATACTTCTGAATACGGCCATTAGTTGCATGTTTGATTTTATAAAGACACCTAGAAGTTACTACAAAATTCCCTCCAGGTTTAGGAACAACTTCCCAAACATCATTTTTCATAATGGATTTGTATTCTTCCACCATGGCATCTTTCCATTCCTTATGATTAGCATCTTCCTCATAAGTGGTGGGTTCTAAATCATTGACGTGACTCATATATGCTACATATCGTGAATATATTTGAGGTCTCCTTCACTCTCGGGTTTTTCCTAATGATGCTCCATGATTTTCTTTCTCTTGTAGAATGTATCAACAACATGCAGATCTCCTCTTACCAAGAGGTTTATCAAGAGATATTTCTACTAGTTCTACTAGATCTTCAGGATCAAACAGATATACAAACTATTTTGACTTCTCCCTCTCAACATTTGAATGAGGAGAACCAAAACCTGGATCATCCATCATAGGAGTCTCATGCTCCTCCATATCTAAATCGCACTAAAGTTCTTTAGAGCACTTGAAAGAAACCTCTTCATGAAATGTTGCATATTTGATGACTTCAATGTGTATTTTCCCTAGTACATAGATTCTATAAGCTTTGGAGGATTCACTATATCCAAAAAATTTGTTGTTCTTTCTGGATTGATCCATCTTTTTCCTCTTCTATTTTGGCACATGAATGTAGATAGGACAATTGAAAATATTCAAGTGTTTAACATCTAGTTTTTAACCAGTGAAAACTTCTTCATGAGTCTTTTCTCCTAGGATATCATGAGGGATTTTGTTCTAGATATAAACAATAGTGCTAGAGGTTTCTACCTATAAGGATGAGGGAATATCCTGATCACACATCATAGATTTTTTATCCTCACATATTGTATTGTTATTTCTCTCAGCAACCTCATTATGCTGGGGGTTGTAGTTACAATAAGATGTCTTCTTATTCCTACATCACGACATAAATAATTAAAGTCATGAGACTCAAACTCTCCTCCATTATTAGATATCAAAGCACAAATATGATTTCCAGTATGATTCCAATCTAGTGCTTTAAACTCTTGAAACTTATTGAAAGCTTCACTCTTTTCCTTCATTAAATAGATCCATGATTTGCGAGAGAAGTCATCTATGAAAACAACATAGTATAGATAACCAATCAAGGATGGTGCTCACATAATACCACATAGATATGAATGGATAAAGTCTAGGATCCCTTTCGCACTTCTTGGAAAACTCTTCTTGATGTTCTTACTAAGAGCACAACTTCGACAAATACCATCATGCTTAGATTTAAACACATGAATACCTTTTACCATCTTCTTCAAGCAAGGTCACACTTTGAAATGAAGATGACCAAGCCTCCTATGTCATAGTTAACAAGGAGTGGTTGTGTCATGGATCATGGCTTTAATGCACTTTCCAGGAACTTTTAAAGACCTCCCTCTCTAACTGCAATCATAACTGAATAATTCAAGTATGTATTATTAAGACACAAGAGTGCTTGATTGTTCATAAAGATTAATATAAAACCTTTATCTTCTAGAGTTGAAATAGATAGAAGGTTCTTCTTAAAACCAAGAACATACATAATATCTTAAACATCGAGTACATCTCTTGAATTCAACTGAAAGGAAGTGGATACAACTCCTTGGATCGAATAGGTGTATTATCTCCATGCTCTACCCAACAGGTGGACTTCTTTTCCTTTAGATATGTGATAGTGCTCCTATAGCTAGTCATGTTTTTGGATGGGCAACTATCCACCAACCATATCTCAACACTAGTGGTAATGGATCCAGATAGAGTTGAGACAAGATGGTACTCCTTCCTTGTCTCCTTATCATTGGAAGAATTTATTATTTTAGGTTCATATTTTGTATAACTAGAGGCGTGAAATCTACACTTGAACTTTCCTCTTTGTTGTGCACGGCATTCTCCCGCAAAGTGGCCCTTCTTATTGCAGTTGAAGCATTTGAATTTAGACTTATCAAATTTCTTGTTGTATTCTTTTTCCTTTTGATGAAGAAACTTATTCTGAGAATTATTTCTTTCATCTCTTCATCCTTGTCGTAAGAGAAAGTGTCTCTTCTTTGGAGGAAGCAGTTTTTATTTGAACTCGCCCTTCTTGTAGGTAATCATGCCACGTTATTCAGTTTTTGGTTGCACTTCTCAACCATTGACATCGAACAAGAATGTATCCCATGAGGATGGAATACCATCGACAACAATCTAAATGAGATCATCATCATCAATAATTACTCCAATGATAATGAGTTGATCTCTTGCTTGAGACATCTTTGTGAAGAAGGAATCCACAGAATCATCCTTCTCCATCTTCAAATTAAGAAGCTTGTTCTTCAATTCTCTCTTATGAATGGGAGCCTTCTTCTCATAAATATTGGTCAAAGTGTCGAATCACTCTTTTGCAGTATTCAATGGAGTAATCACCGACATCAAATTTTCTTTCATAGAATCATAAATGATCCTCTTAGCTTTGGCTTGATTCTTCTTAAAAGCAACACACCCAACATTAGTAGTATGCTATTCAACAACATTGGATACGTATCCATCCATATCATGCTCTTCCAAGATGTTCAGAATCCTAGCCTTCCAAGTATTGAAGTTCGAAGCTCCTTTAAGTCAGTATTCTGGTCTTACTAAGATTGAATCCATTATTCTTCATGCATTGTGCTCAACTTCTATCACTCAGGATCAAGGTAGGCTCAAGCTTAATTACAAACCTTAGCTCTTTTATGCCCTAAGCTCTGATACCGTGTTGAATTTTGTATCTTAATTGTGGAATTACCGTTGTACTTGAAATAAATCAACAATTATAAGCATAAGCATTCACACATGAGACACATAATTTACCCTTGGAAAACCCTCTACAATATGAGGGATAAAACCCCCAAAAAATATTCCATAGTATAATTATAGATATCGAAGAATTTATTTTACAATGAGCAGATTACATCAAGCACCCATGGTGCATTATCAGAGAGAAATATCAAGCACCACTAGTGCAATAACATACCAAGAGAGAAGAGAGAATAATAGACGAACCCAATTTATGCCCAACACACAAGCAATTCATAGTTTCTGCACACATGCACACAATAGCCTTCAATTTGCACTTTTCTTTGATCTCATCAAAGTCCTGCATAACAATTTCACAATTCTTTTCATCCTTGGCATATATCTTTTCTCTTTTGACTTCAGGTTGAACTCACCTTCCAATTGTATTCTAGACCACTTAGTTAGGATGCTAACTCAAGTGTTGTAACTCACGTATCATAACTTTAAGTGTCATCTTTTAGTTTAACTTAAGTGTTGTCATGCAAAACACTTTAGTTAACTATATATTCTTTATTAACACTTCGTTAACTCTTTAAACTAAAGGCATTCTTGATAACATCACTGAAGTGAACAATTCGATTTCTCCTTTAATTGATTGAAGTCTTCTTTGTTAATATCAATGAAGTTAACAATTTGAGCTCTCTCTTATTAACCGAAGTCTTTATCGTCATTGAAGTGTGCAAAACGAGTTCTCTTTTATCTTATAACATTTGATCTTAATTATTGACTTATTTGCACGGTCACTTGTGCCAACTTTAATTTATCTATAATATCATTTATACTAAGGATATTTTTCCAATGATGTGATCATGTTATTCTCCTATCGTTCCAAGTGGTCATATGCTAAAGTAATTCACTCTAGAGGTGACCAATCTCTAGAGGAGACTTATAGCTCATCCATCTCTAAAACCATGGTTATTAGTACATTAAACATCATTTATGCTTTGACATGAAAATAATTACCTCAACACATGAGGATCTATCTTGACACACGATACCTAATTAGCCTTGACAAGCAAGACTATACAACTATACTTTCACATGCAAAGCACTTACCTCAACGCATGAGGCTTAACCTTTATACATAAGGATTTGTCATTCTTGATTCCAACTCAAAGATATACTCCAAGTTTGCTGAGTCCAACTCAGGATCCCTAAGGCACTACCTCGACACACGAGCCCCAATCTTGGTGCACAAGATTGGTTTGGAGTATGAATTGTGATGTTACAACTTTAACATACACATTTCATTAATCATCTCAAGAAACATCACATCAGCATATGTTTATGCATTCTATTTCATTCAACAAGCAAGAATTCATATAGCATCACAAAGAACAACACACACATTGCTTGTATATAAACTCACGCACACAAGTAGCTTGTGTGATTTCCAAAACAATACATAGCACTCATATGTTTCTAAGCATAGATCAAACAAGTCATCATATTTATCGAGGATATGCATCCAAATCATACACAAAACAAAGCTACAAAATGGAGAATTACAAAGTCCAAATACACCACATATTTCCATCCATTAGCTCATAAACCTTTATCTTCCAACTCATAATATAAAATAAATAATAAAAATCTCTTAACTAAGAATAAATAAACATGCTTTATGAAATTTTCCCTCATATCCATATTTATGATCCCATCCATGTGTTTTGATCCCATCTTTCCCATTCCCACCCAACCATCCTAAATTATTTCCTTATCTCACATAAGTCCTACCAAAATCCTTATGATTCAACCATTCTCCAAACACCTTTGGTTATTAATTTCTATAATAAAATATTTAATCTTTTTGGTCTTGCATCCCTTTAGAATTTGGTTTATCTAATATGTTCCACTTCACTAATGGAATTAGTTTCTTCTCCTTTCTCCCTTACCGTATATACTTGAAACATCTATGTCTTATTAGTCCCTGCCACAGGCATGCAGGGACTCTATGAATCGGCATGCTGCCGTTTCTAATAAATTACACAAAAACCAAGACAAGCTTTTATTATTTATCCTATGTTCTACACAAATACCAAGAAAAACTAAGATAATTTTTTATCATTTATATTATGTTATTCTACTTAAATTACTCTTTCAAATGGAAGCAAGAGTAACTTTGTTAACACTTTTAAATAATACGAGTCTTCCTCCAATGGATAATCACATGCTATAGCATGAATTTAATATTCGTTATATCGTCTCATACATCCACATTCAATCCTTCATGGAGTTACCATTTTCCAACAAGTGGAAATCAAGATGTTTTATATTGTCATGGAAAAATTCCAGAGGGAAAGCAAGGATAGTTTGGATAATTTATATGGCCTCGATTGAGGATAATTTATTTTGACATTCTAAACTAGATTTTTGTAAGTTTAATTTCATGCAAGTGGTTGAATAGAAATTATGAAGCACCTTATCAATCACCATAGCTTGCTTAGTTAAACCATTTCTAACGTGTGACAACCAACAATAAATGGTAAATGAGTTATTACGATATTACAAGAAACCCAAACTCCTTGAGTTGACTTTTACTCTTTAATTTCATTATTAATCTAATTAATCCTTTCACTACTAGTAAAAATAGCCTTATTAATTTAATTAATCCTCCACTGTAAGTAAAAATAGCAAAGGTGATAGTGGAAATCCTTTTTTTATCCTTTTTATACGGTTTAAAAATTTTGAACAAGACCCTTTAATTATTACTACAAATTAATCCTCCACTACTAGTAGAAATAGCAAGGGTGACAGTGGGAACAGTGGGAATCCTTTCTTGAACCTTTTTATAGGGTTTAAAAATTTTGAACCATACCCTTTAATTATTACTACATAAGAGTTGAATAGCATTTCAAAATTGCATTCCATTACAAATAAAATAATTCCTTAATTATTATTAAATTAGGTATGCCAAAGGCATATGACAAAGTCACTTAGAAATATTTGAGGCTACTTCCAAAATATTAAAAAAATCATTTTACCATTCAAATACCCAAACTACTCTTTTGTAATGATCATTGATTAAATTGTCTATAATATCCTAGAAATTACCTCAACTATGAGCTTGTAAATGTTGTTGCGTAAAGAGCTCAATATATATCTTTCAAATGAAGGCGGGTTATCTTCCTTTGGGAAGTTGTAATGAAAATTGAGTTAAAGGGACCTTGGATTTTCATGTTCTTTTGGAATCATCTACTACTACTTCAAGAAGGTATTTCCCAAGATAACAAATAAAATCTTATCAAACTCAATAGACCATTAATTTAGTATAGAGGCCTTTTCATGATGAAAAGAAGTAATGCTTGAACTTTATTCTCTTAATCCACAAGGGCGATGATTTATTATACTAATCTTCCCTTACTAATCTATAAAGTGTGGGAGGATATACATGATATATGCAAATTACATTTTCCCTTCTTGGCTCTGTGTACATCCCATTTTCACATATGATGACCACCTTTGTTATCAACTCAAAACCAAGTTTTTAATCCCATTAGCATCCCGGATCCCCCATATGGCATCTCATTCCTTTCTAGCCTAATAAAAATGATGAAATACTTTATGTTTCCATCTCCCTCTTTACTCCATACAACTAATTTTTGGGGCCTCAAAATAGCTTCTTCCTGCACCAATAATTTGTTCCTTTCCATTTATAACTTTTGAATTTAATTGTGTATATTTTTTTTGCTAAAAAGTACCTTGGGTTGGCTTGCTAAAACATATCTAAACTTAAAACCATTATAGTGAGCCTATGCCTAACCGTGGGACTGTTTTTTTGTATTTTTAACACTTTAGATGAAATAAAAAAATTCTTTAACTACTGTGACATATGAAATAGACTACAATAGGAAATACATGCACAATGGAACATATATATTTACCCTAGAAATCCATAGGGGGAAACCAACATTTAATGAGGAATTGTGCCTCTTGTCCTCTTACCTTATGGGGATTACAATATAGGTTACAAATCTTTCCCAAGTTTATTGTGAAGCAGCTTTGAGACACTATGGTATTCTACAATCCTCTACAATATGATTACATCTCTATGATCCATAAGCATTTCTAGGACATACTTCTACTCATATTATGCAATAGTTGGTGGTCAGTTAAAAAGCAAACACTTCCCCCCATTCAGTTAGGTTCTCGATAGCTAGAATTACAATTAGATTCAAGGATTTTAAACCCTCTTGGAACATCATGATGCTTTTAGAATTCCATATTGGACTCCCACACATTAATATATCCCCATATTCAATTTATGGTGAGCTAACATGGTCACCACTTGGACATGTGGGGAATATTTGGACTATCACCTTATCAGGGCCATAACTTTTGCATATGAACACGATTTTAGGTGCATGACAACTCTTTGGAAATATTTCAATGAGAAGAATAATTTCCACCTTGGATGAGGCAAGTTTAGGGTAATATCATTTCACATTGGTCCTAAAAAATGATGTTTAAGATCCTGAAAAAGCATTGAAAGTTGATGACATGAATTTGACAAATTAAGCACCATCACCTTGAGATGTCCTAAATTCTAATCTCAACAAGTTTATATGGAACCTGTGTAGATCCATTTCAAATCATTTTCTAATGTTATGCCCCCTTTCAGTTGATCATGTAACAAATCCAATTGAGCCTCAATTTCCTCTAATATTACCTTTTCTTAGTTTTTTTTATTTCTTATCCATTGATTCATTAAGATTTTGATTATATTCATATTAATATGGAAATAATTTTGTTTAATTTACCCTAGTCATAAAACAAAAGGCCTGCATTCTTTAGAAATCATGTCTCTATACTCCTCATTTTCTAATTAGAAAGCATTAAAGACACTTTCTTACTTCAAACTTTACTTGAAGTATGATTGGAAGGTAGTCATATATTCCTTCCACTCTGTAACACCCCGGTTTTGACCCCGTTGCATTAGATGTATATGATGTATATATTGTAATGATCATGGTGTGGAGCTAAAGGCCAAGGCCCCACCATTGATCGGTTATGTTATGTTTTGGATTTGAATTGTCACCGATGGTATATCGGGGCATGCGGCATATATTATGACTGTCATCATGTAAATATGCATCTATAATTAAAAATGAACCCGACCAGCTACGATCGCGGCAACTAAATCGAAGGGGGAATGATTTTCACAAGGATAAGGATGTGGGGGAATTTGTCAAACCTTGGCCAATGGGGTAAAAATCCATGTGTTACCTCTCTTTGTTTTATCCCAACCACTTCCATTAAGAATGGTTGCTGGTGGTTGAGGCAGTTATGGTCTTGTAAGTGGGGTGGCAGGACTGTCAGTCCTCACACACACACACACTCTACCCACGATTTTGTTGTTCATCCTCTCACGCAGATCTTCTTCTCTCCACGACTGTGTTGAAGGCTCATGCACTTCCAATTTTCACGTCCTTCCTGTTGTTTGTTCACCCACGGACAAAAACAGAGTTGTTTTTCCTCACACAAGACCTCCATTGTCTGTTCATTCCTCACAGGGTCGGATTGTTTTCCACGCATAGGATTTTCCTGGTTTTTATCCACGTATTTTTCCTCTGCAGATCTACGGATGGTTTGGCTGTATTCTTCCCTCACGGAATGATTCGTGGGTCCTACGTTGTCGTTTTCATTCACGCCCAGGCTGGGGAACTATAATCTTTTTCCCAGCATGGTCTATGTATGTTTTCCCGGCGACTTCTTTGCCCAAGGACGGGTTGAGTTTTCCCCACGTTGTGAGCCGCGTCCACTGATGCATTTCGGGGGCTGTTAATTTCCCCAGGCCATGAGTTGTGTTTGCTGTTACGTTTGGGGACTGCTGTAGATGGTTTGAAGTCGTTTTCCCTGGTTTAAGCGGTGATAGCTAAATTGATTGCTTGAGTGCAATGGTTGGTCTTTGGACTGTATTGGGAGCAGGGATGGGGGCTTAGTTTTGCTTGATAAACCTGGTGGCTGGAAACCACACAGACAGAGCTAGAGGGCTGGCCTTCTTCTCCATCACCCCTGAATAGCACTAGAAGGGAATGAAGGGCCTGAGGGACTGTGTAGCAGAGAAGGGACTGATTCCTTGTGTTGGGTGTGTTTGGGTGTCTTAGAGGTCAGGCTAGTTCTGGTGTAGGTGTTCTTGGCTCTGTAATGAGCTCACCAGCTTAGCATTTAGCCTTTCCCAACTCCTTAATGGCCTGATAAACCCAACTGTGTTGGCTTGGCTGTGTGTTTTGTATATCCCTGGCTATGTGTAAGCCTGCTAGTTCCCTTATTCCTTGGAGAATCATGCCAAGCTCGGGGGTGGCAGCGCTGCTGAGAGATTAAGGAGCATGCTGGCCTATGGTGGGGTGGAACGTTGCAGCGACGTAGCTGGTTGCGGATCGGGTTCCTCATAAGATAAGTGCTCTTGTCCATTTTTACTTCTGCAACTATATTTGCTGTTAATAAAAGTAATGAACATGTTGAATGAATGCTTGTGTGAATGTATGATGTTTCCGCTGTGTCTGATAGATAATTGCATCTGTGCATGATAAACAACTGTATAAGTGTCTGTTTTACTTCCATGCATATTCTTCCAAAATTTTGTTTCAGCATTTTATGTGCAATCAGTATGTTCATGGGGCACTTAGCCCGAATGGTTAACATCACAGGTCGCATCCTCTTCGCCGGTCGGAGGCATGGGGACGTGACACACTCCAACCCATGATCTCTATCTACTTGAGTTAGTGAACAAGTTGTCATAACCATGAATTGATCTAAATTCTTTGCTAAATCCTTCCATCCTCTTCACTTATTCCATTCATTTAGTGGGTTTGAGCTCAATAAGATCCATATTAATCAATGTTTTCTCCTAAAGAAGATGACTAAAAAATCCCTCCAGTGCATCAATTATACCTCTCCTTCCCATATTTCTCTGAGTTAGTATTAAACTCAAGTGCTCTCCACACGCCACTTGTTTAATGTAATGCCCATCTCATATATATATATATGAAAATTAATCCTAGCTTTGATGATGAAAATAAATACATAATTATTTTTAAGAAGTAAATAAATAAATTAATTAATGAAAATTAATCCTAGTCTTGATGATGAAAATAAATACATAATTATTTTTAAGAAGTAAATAAATAAATAATAATTAATTTATAAAAAGAAAAATTTTAAAATTGGATAAAATGGAATTTAAAGGAAAGACAATTAAATAAAAGCTAACTAAAGATGCATGCTTAAGTAAAGATAAGAGAAAGTTGCTTTGGTGATTAGTGGATTTTATGCATGGAATTTTTGCATTGATGGATGTGAAAAATGAACTATTTAATGGATAATGAGGAGGTGGTAAAGCGAAACTTGTCTTTAAGAAATATGGTTTTTGATGGATTTGCTTTGTAACTTGGGCTTCAAATGAAAAAAATAAGATAAAAAGTTGACATTTATTGATTGAGACCTTGAGGGATTTTGTCTATATTGATTGAGAGTTTGGTTGCGAAGAGAATCATTCCCCACATTTGGTTTCCCAAGTAGAATCATTCCCCACATTACGAGGAGCAAGAGGTTGGAGCTCAATTGTTCAATATCCCTAGTGATTAGAAGTGGTTTCCTTCTTCTTTAATGTTTAAGCTCACATTTGAAGTATGCAATAAATTGGTTATTCTAGTTTATTAGAGTAAGATGTAATATATATTAAATTATCTATATGCTATTGTGTTCAATGTATATAGTTGTTGATTATTTTTCGGAATTACATTTAAGGAGAAGAACTTATCATTTAATATTGTCAAACAATATTTTTCAAATGGACCCTAACAATTATATTCAAATAATGTTAGGTGCGAACGAACTATTTTTTTAATTAATAATCATGTCTATTAAGTTATAGAAGTAATTACATCGAAGGTGTTATTTAAGGGGCTATTAGCTTTGCAAATTTCGTCGTCCACTCGTCGTCTGTCAAGAGCCTGTTAGAAGCCTCCCCGTGTCCACAGACTCTTTAAGTACTTACCTGTGACGTCTTTAACGTGCCTGTCATAGTTAATGTATCATTGGTGTGAAGACATGTTGTCTATCTCACTGCAAAGTGGCTTATATGTGTCTCACAATCACATCGATATCCCCTCGTGCCACTAGTCTTGGAATGGGCCTTCGAGTCTAACTGAACCGCATACCACTTGGAGCACGGAGTAAGCTATCTATCTGATGATTTGCACCGGGGCCCACCTAATGTCGTTGAGTGATAGCTTACTCCGTTACCACAACTTCTTGGCTTATTCAAGTTCTCTGGGTGAAATTATAATACGTATTATTACAACCAGAGAAAATTAACTATATATATATATCCTTTGTATATAAGCCACCTCTATATCTAAGCCCTAGTTGCAGAGAAATAATGGAATACATTACTCCAAAATTTAATTAAAAGAATCAACTATATATATCCTCTATATATAAGCTGCCTCTGTATATAAGCCCTAGTTGCACAATACATTACTCCAGAATTTAATTAGAAAACAACAAAGATTATAATCAAAATTACATTTTTTAATTTATGACAATCATCTGAACACAAGAGTTCTTGGAACTTACTAAGATTTAAAATCAATTTGGGTCATCGCAACTGTCCAAAGCCATTAACTATTAAGCATATGTCTTTTTTCACTGTACTATGGTTTATTAACGGCGTTGTAATTGTAATGCAAGCCACCTTTGTTTTTTAGGCATCTTCAGTTTCAGTTAACCTTTTACTTTCTAACATAACATGAATCTTTGTTTTGTAGAATTTACATTTTCACTTGAACTTTTATATCTTAACATAACATGAATCTTTGTTTTGTAGAATTTACATTTTTCCTTAATCTTTTACTTTATAAGATATAGTCTTACAATTTTCTTTGCAAATCACTTTTTACATTTTGTGAGTTTCTTTTGCAAATCTTGGTCTTCAACATAGAATATAGCAATTTAATCCTTTTGATTTTGTATTTAATTTTATTATATTCCTATTGTTAACTACTACACACACCATCTATATCGACATGATCAGCCGTCAACCATGAAATTGTCTCTAGACTGGTTGTAACAATAAGTATTATAATTTTATGGTGAGAACTTGAATAAACCAAGAAGTTGCGATAACAGAGTAAGCTATCACTCCATGGCATCGGGTGAACCCGAGTGCAAACCGTCAGGTAGATAGCTTACTCCCTTGGAGCACTTGTCGCACTTCCATTTTTTCTTGCCATACTTCAGACATAACTGTTTCTTGATTATCGTTAGGTCGCCAAGCACCCTGGAAGGAACATGGTGCACGCATCTCGGCTTCGGGCAAATGTAAGCCCATTTTTTGGATCTCCTTATTGTCAATGAGCTTCTCCTCTTTAGTGAATCTGCACAGAAAAATGGATATGAGCACAGCTTCATCCAGGCCATATGATTGAGTAATTATCTGCCAGCCTTCTGGGTCTTGGAATCCTTCCAGTGAATAAGCATCGACTTTTATATTCTCTTCAGAGTCCAAACTCCTATGTCTCCTCCTAAAAAAGGTCTCCATCGAGAAGCTTTGCAATACTTGGAAAAAATCTTGTAGTAACTTACCACCATTAAAATGCTGCCTCGAACTACAACAATGGCTATCAAGGCAGGACTGATGGTGGTGGTGTCGTAGTTGTGCTTGAGGGGTTCTTTACTTATGGCTGCATCTAGTGCTTCCCATCCAAACTCATGTCTACCTGCTGAAATTTCCCTGGGACAAGATTGCTCCGGAGGCAAACTCATGGGGAATTTCTTTAACAGATTTATTTCAAACCTATAAATTTGTTGAAAATACATAGATTATAACAAAATAAATTTGTTTAAAATACATAGATTATAACAAAAATAGGCCACTCATCTTTCACTTTATAACTTTATATATAAATTTGAGAACTTGGTTGGGCAAGGTCCATTCTACAGTCCAAGTTTGGGTGGCAGAGATTCATCGAATCTTTGTGTGATATATATGTGTAATGGTGGCAAGCCTGTTATATGTGTAATGATTGTGATACAGTCCAAGTTTGGGTGGCAGAGATTCATCAAACCTTTGTGTGATATATATGTGTAATGATGGCGAGTCTGTTAAATGTGTAATGATTGTGATATATCAAATCTTGTATAGGATAGAGTAGAGAGTCTGTGCTATGTTTTTAGATATGTTTTTTTGGTGGAATGTTGTGTAACGTGTTGAAAGAGTTGCACCGTGTGGGAGAGAACCACTACCGCTGTATTTGATTGTTGTGTCTATTTGATTGCTGCGTCGTTGTTGTGTCGAGGGCGTTGTATTTGATTGCTGCGTCGCTGTTGTGTGGAAGGTGAAGCTGTTCTTTCTTATTGGTCAATAATGCACGTTTCTGGAATAGGCCATCACTGATAAGAGAATCTAGTGCTAACTGCTACGGTACAGTGCTCAAAGCGCAGAAATTTCCATGGGGAGAGCAATCGCCAGACATTATTCAGTATTTATGGTGGAAAATGTTTGCATCCTCAATCTGTGGTAAGAAATGTTTGTGTCCAGTTTGTAATTGTTAGCTTAAAGCGCTAGTGTTTGGAATGAATGTGCAATGTGGAAGTCTATGGGTCGTCTACTATCATCTGGTGGAAGAAATCATTGTAGTTGGAGGAGCCGCCTGTAGAGGAAGAGACTGCCATTGTGCTTGAGAGGAGTCGCTACCTTTTCCAGTCCCAAGCTGAAGTCTGCAAAGAGGAGTTGAGTCTAAGAAAATAGAACCGCGTGAACAAAGGGGTGTGAGGTTGGGCTGCCCAGAAATTACTAAATAAAGGAGCTGCCATTAACAGTCGCCTTCCTGTGTATTACTGTCCAGATTGGCCACATCCATCCATAACTGAAGATCCCTTAAAGGGTGGATTTTGATGCGTTCTTCGGGAAAGTTGTGACTGGTTTGTTGAAAACTGGAGTTGTTGTTTTGATTGCTGCTAGTGAACTGAATAATATTCTATTGACAATAGTGAAACATGAGAGTGGCTTGAAGGGCATGAGACACATCAAGATGTGAGGTTCAGGTCCCAATAATGTTATGCTTCTAGCCAATGTTAGGCTTATTACGTTCCTTTGTTATACGGTGGATTGTCTCTTGACATGAAGAAAATGTCTTTTATTTGGTCATCTAGCTAGAGAAGAGAATGTCGAGAATGTCTCAGGTCTTTTGGTAAATGTTTGATTAATCGTGACATGGGTCATATGCAAGTAAGTTGATTTAGGTTACATGAAAGCCACTGGATTGTAAATGAAATATGAGTCATGATGAAATAAGGTAGTGTAAAAAGTTTATTTTCAATGGTCATCTAAACTATAAATTATGAAAGTAATGTATTGATCAAAGGTTTTTTAAAATTTGTAAATGTTAAATAAGTGTGAAGTTGAGAGTGTTAAAGTCAAGTCAAAAGTTGAGAGATTATTGTGATAAATAGTTGGAGTCAAGTCATTAATGTTGAAGTTGAAGTTAAAGTGAAGTTTGAAGGCCAAGCTAAGTGAGTCAAGTAATGACATTGTCAAAGTCTGTCAAGTTTATGGTGATATTGGTGTGTCAATTAAGTTTGTCAATCCATTGTCATAGGTCTCTTGTTGGACATTGATCAACCCCAACAAGAAACATTTGTATTCTAAATGTGATGTAAAAGGAAAATGTTAATGACAAAAGACAAAACAAGAAGGCTCTGGTGGAAAAATATATGAATGGTATTGAGATAGAATAGTCGAATATTCAACCAGGCGCTTCAATCTGTACATAAAAACCACAGTTTCTGCAACATATTTCATGTGAATAAATTCATATCTGACAGACATGCGTGTTGCCTTGGAATACTGTGAATTTGAAGGTAGTTAGTACCCCATATGGGATGTTTGTTCAAGCAAATCCATATGAGATTCATGGACTTCATCATCATTATACTGTGTTCCAAGAGAGAAGCTTCAATATCAACAAGTTGCAACCTCCTCATTTGAATACCATCAAATGCATCGTCTTCATGATAATCAACAAGCACCATTCTATTTCCCCACACGGTAATTATGTATCCAATCATCAATACTTACAGAAGATTGTTGCAATAAATCATCAATTATGATTCAATTTCTATCCAACGCCAAAGTCGATGGGCGAAGAGCTCTCAACAACATCTCTTAGCCAACTTTCATAGTTTGTCATACATATTTGTATCGTTCCAATTGTCTACTTCCATAGTTTCCATGGGGCACTTGGCGGTCATGCATATCATCTTAAACACAACTGTGTAGGTCCATCGAACACTCGGTTTGTACATCTGAAAACCCAAACTCCGTGAGCCAGAAAGACATTGCACTGGAAAACACATGGGTGATTTGAAGGTTTGTTGGGATTTAAAAAATCAATAGGCCAGGCTACCACCATGGTTTTGAAAAAAATAATTATCTAGTAATGAGCTCTACTAATGGATATAACCGAAGTAGCAGAACTTGAAAAAGAAAGAAAAACTTATCCGAATCTGAAGGTTGAAGAAAGGTTTATGGGAGTCTAATGAGCAGTCATATTTATATTAGTTATTTTGCAAAGAAATGTAACAATAAGAAAATTACTTTGTGTTTAGTGGATTGTAATTTTCAGTTTCATATATCAAAGCTTACGACTCAAAGGGCCTCCACATTCCATCATGATGGTTTTGGGATCCGCAAGGACCGAAGTGCACCATGGCTTTGCCTGTACGTGTAGTGAAGAGAAAAGGTAAAAAGAAAATTACTGTAATTGTTACGTCTATCAAAACTTGTGTTCCCTGAGCTACAATATGTGCGTGGAAGGGGTTTGGCTTCTGCATCCATTATGTCATGAAAATTAAGCAACAAGCTACTAATGGACATCTTGACTATATATACTATACTATCGATATTCAATATGAAGATTGACTTGGGATATTAAAAACTTGAAACAAAATATTTTCTTCACCTGTCAACCTTATTTTCCAATTCAAAGGTCTTCAATACATGAGATTATAAGAGGACCCACGCGAATGGTCGACAGGAAAAATGGTGTCGCTTGTGCAAATTATGATGTGCAGAAATTTTGATGTCTCACATAGTTCAAGTTTCAATTTCAAAGGTATAGTCTCTTCACGTCGAGGTCAGGTCTCATTTTCAAAGGTACAGTTCCTCCATGTCTAGGGGTTTCGAGGTACTCTAAAGCTACCTAAAACTTGGAAAATTCCTATAACTATGCCCCTTAGATGTTTGGATTTTTTTACTTTGTAAGATTCCATTGGCATTCAAACGATCGAGGCGAAAGCATTGACTTATTCACCAGATGTTTTCAAATTTAAAAACTTTATGTACAAAAGCCTTTTGGAGGAAACTTATTTTCACTTATGTGGCAATTTAGAAGTTTGATGTAACTTATTTTCACTTTTTTCCTGGTCTTGCTTTCATCACATAAACTTATATTATCTACACACAACTTTCTCTCATTTTTGAAACATATAAAAGTTTTATTCGGTGTTTCATTTCCCCACTTGGAAGGTATGCTAGTTGTATCCATTCATTTATTTCATATTGACATTGTGACCTACAAACTAAAAATCGACATTCCTAGTTTGAATCTCATACTCTTACCTTTGAGATAAATACTCTCCATGGTTTTCTCTTGCTTCTCCACTTAAATATTGTGTTCTCCACGTGTTGTTATTTTGGGATGATGGATTTATTAATTAGTATGGTTTAAAATAGGATGAGTTTAAAAAGATAAGTTTGGTTATGTTTAAGTTATCAAAACTTTGTTTAGTTTATCATATTTATTATTGGGTTATTTGCTACTTGCAATGTGATTATTAAGGAATATTAATTAAAAAATATATTATTATTTTATATATGAATGGATTTTAAAAATAATTAATATAATTATTAAAATCTAGTTTAATAAAGTAAAAATTATAAATAATAAAAATTTTGATTTATTTATTAATTTTACTTAATTTGAGAATAGTTTTTGCATTTTGTAGGTTGGTTTATGATATAGATCCAATAGGTCTCAAAGATTTCCAATAAATCTTCAATTTTCTTTTGAATATTTATATTTTAGAAGAAGAAAAAACCCAATAATATCCATACCCTTAACCGAGTGTTGTGTCAAAACTTTATCACAATCTAACTTAGTAATAAGTCAACAAAGATTTTACAACATGAAAACCAATAATAATATATATAAATATTAATACAAGTTCTTTCATTTTCAATGAGCACATGTAAATTTTGACCATGCACACCCTAATATTATTTCACCATCAACATAGAGACTATGTCATCAAAGCTTCATTATCCAACAATTGTTCATCCAATCTACCCATAAAACATTTAAAATGATTTATATTTTGTCAATATCAAAACTTAACAAATTCAAGGTTTAATGGAGTCTTTCATACTCATGCAACACTCCAATAGTTCTGTTTTCGAAATGTATTAGTGAAGTATTTTGTTATACTTTGAATTAAAGTATAGTAAGTTTTTCGTTGAAAAGAAAAATTTGTCAAAATGCTAATAGTGAAAGGGTTACTACCTAAAATAAAAAGGTTTCAAACCTATGATGTAAAACACAACATGTTACCTTATAAGCCTCTCGATCCTAATCCTAATATCAATGAATTATCTCATAAAACCACTCTTCACTTAAAGATGTAGCCTCCTCATAATATTTGAGGAAGGTGTCATCCATCAAGAGGGAATATGTATCATGTGTGAGGGCATTTCAAAATATCTCTCATTCCCTCTTTCATGACTTCCATAGCCGCAATATCAAATAATTCTCAAACCTAAACTAATTAATATAAAATAAAAATGGTAAAATTATAAATCAATTAATTATTAATTATAATTATAAATATAATTGATCTATTATAATGCATTATATTTATATTGTAGCGTAAGCACCTATGCTTCATACAATTTAAACAAAAAAAATGACACCTCAATGCAAAAAAGAAATAACACAATAATGTGTTTTTTTCTACATAGTTGGTCAGTGTAGGATAATATATGCACCACACATGATGTGGTGTTCTTCATAATTTGACCTTATATTGATAATAGTGCTCCAACCATATATGAACCACCAAGGCCATATTTTATAATGGTGTGTCACATAGGTAGTGTGCCATGTGCACTAGAACTTGGATAAGGGATAAAACGGCCTTCATTAGTGTGTGATTATTTATAGTTCACATAATAAGTTAGCACCATGTCTAGACAAGTTGGTTACTTCATGGATTTGATTTTAATCCTAGGTATATGTCAACATGGTTGTGGAAAAATATTATGGAGGTTTTTCCACATATAGAACAAACCAGGAAAAGTAATAAGCATAGACATCGGGAGAGATAATATGTGTTTGCTATGTATAGTACAATTTGGCATAATTCCGTGTGGCTCATTGTTATGGTGTTTTAACTAACTGTTGGCACATTTGAATCTGGTGCAATTAACAAAAAAACCACAAAAGAAAAAAACTATATTATATTAAGTATATGTCATGCTTGACAAAAAACAGAACAAACAATGCAATTCACAAACATTACACAACAATCACTACCTTGATAGAAAACGACAAGCATCAAACATCTGGAGGAAAAAAACCTCCAAAAATGAAATTTCCATGGATAGAAGACAAAAAAATATTAAAGTAAAATTGTTTAAGAGAATAATTAAATGATTATTTGGGTTAGTGTTGTCCCATAAGGCTCCATAGCCTCGCATGTAAAGGAAATTGGAAAAAGGTTGTTTTTACATGAAATATTTAAAACTCTAAATGTATGGATAATATTTAACAATGCTTAATGGATAATATTTGAGATTAGCGAGGGAATGTGTGTGACTAAATTTAAGAAATTGTATCGATGCTACAAATGATAGATGGATCGATCACTAGAAAAGAAAAAAATGAAGTTCAATTTTCTTTACATTTATACACAAAGCAATGCACATATGTTATCAACACACTTGTGTGTCACTGCCAAATACATGTTGTTTGGAAAAAAACACTCTTATTCATAAATGACACACACAAGCACAAATAGCTATATTAAAAGAAATACAGTGTCCCATAAAAGATTGGGAGAATTGTAATCACATATGATAGTGCAAGATGGACACATGAATTGGTGCACTTTAATTGATGTGGAGCAGTGTTGCAATGCTTGGTTATGCATGCCAAAGAATCAAAGGTTTCATGCAAATCACACTATTAGAAATTTATAATGGTATGCTGTGAAATATTAGGGGCATTGTATGCATGTCATATTATAAATTTAAATAACCAAAGTTGGAGTTGGTGTGCTTTAAGTGATGTGAAGCACCATTTGCAAGTCATTATATGAATATTGGAGCATGTTTGACATGTTACTTTGAAATTAGGCACCACTTGGTAGTGTTCTTGTTTCCATGGAGACCACCATTATATGAAAGGTGTCATATATGCCTCTCCCCTTCTGTGCATGTCTATCATGAAGCATGTGGTGCACTTATAAGTGAATTCTACCAATTCATCAAAGAGAATATGCACACTAGAGGTTGATTTCTACAAAAATGTATGCCCACCATCTTTGTCAAAACCTTTGTGGAAGAATCTCCACAAATAATATCCTTTGAAAATTACTTATGTTAAAAAGCCCATTTAAAAGGTTGTTTCCTAGTAATGTCTCCATTGCAACATACATGGGTGTCTATAAACATTTTCTCTATCTTGGAGATTCCAATATTTCCTCACTTCATCCAATGACTTCTTTTTGTTGAAATGTGGCTTTAGAAACTTAGAAAAATTCTATAATACAATGTTCTATTTTTTGCATTGGCCTCTTAGGCATCTATAGGTTTGAAATCAATGGAATTCAAAGCTAAATTTATTTGAATCCTACTAGTTTCTACATTGATATCATCTACATTGTTACTACTCATTTCTCTAAGGTGGTAGTATATATTAAATTTTCATGCCTTAAAATATACTAGTTGATATCCATATCAACCCTAGATCTATCCAACGTCAAGAGGGATCAAACCCTTCAAGGTGAAAACATTTTCTAGAGTGTAAAGATTTGAGGTTTGAACCTTGGTCGATTTGATCCCTCTCAATGCTTGGTAGATTCAGAGTTAAGATGGATATACACTAGTTTATTAATATTTTTAATTTTAAAATAACTCATATTTTTATTAATATTTTATTATTGTTGTATTATTTGGTAACACATATTACACATCACCCCAGGCTATAAAGTGTGCCTTCGGACATTAAAAATCCCATTCCATGATACATTTACCTAGTGTTGTAACTAAGGTTCAATACCCATATGTCATGTACCTTACCATGCCCTATAAGTTGGCATATGGGTACCATTTGTGGTTTGTAATGCAACTACATTAGATTTCAATTGCAACTAATTTGGGATTACAAATAAATTGCATCAATTGAAATCCCATTCAAGCTTAATTAGTCACCCTTATGCTTATCATTTACATGATTACATAAGAGCGGTTTTCCTTTATGATGAATATGAAATTACAATATTAAGGACATCACTCCAATTCATGCCTACATTCATTTTGATGCACATAATTCATTTTCAAAATAGAATTAAGTGATTCAAGAACAACAATACGAAATTAAACAACATTGAATACTAAATCTTTATTACAAAATTGTCCTTAAAATTAGTCGTGTAATAGTGATTCATTTCCCAACCATAGGAACCTATTATAGACACCATTCCAATTCAAGCTATGCTTCCAAAAGAAAAGGATAACTACAAGCTCTATATCAAACTCAACCCACTCCACTATGCATTGAACTTAACCAAAACAACATATCTAGCATTAAATCTCTTCAAGCAAATATTTCAAGGTTTCTCAACTAGCAATCATTCAACCATGTACCTCTTCCTCTCAGCCAATCACGTTACATGCTCAGGAATTTCCCTTTTTAACTACACATTATCTTAATAAATCATTCAACCATGTACGTCTTCCTTTCAACCAATCACGTTACATTCTCAGGAATTTCCCTTTTCTACTACACATTCTCTTAATAAATCCATCCCAACAAGTGTTCAAATGTAGGCAATAAGAGTCTAAGTCACATAATTTCCTTTGGGAACCCTAGACTGGTAGTCCTTAACTTAGACACAATCCAAGCTTAATGCAAGCATTAGGGTATATAGGTTTCCATCTTTCCCTAACTCCCATTGTTCACTGCAATCATAGATCCTTTCTCTCTACTAGTCTCTAAACTGCATGGCATTAGCAAAGTCACGACATATCATAGTTTTTATGCAAGGGCATGGTAATGGAAGACAAATCAAAGGAAGAATAGTAAACTCTTAATCTCAAGCTACATATTATATATCTTTTGGAATTTGAATATATTGCATGACTTTCAACAAATATTACGATTTTAAGACATTAGACATGGTGATGGTAACTTAATGGGATGAGTTGACATAGTGAGCGAAATCACCCAAGCCTCCAACCCCCTTTCCTCTTCCCCTCCTTTAAATCACGGTCTCCTTATCCTCCTAGCAACCATTTCTAAGACAATTTTCATTATATTCATATTCATGTTATGATACATTTATGCACCATGCTAACATCACTACATTGTGTCCAAAAGATGTAAGAAAAAGTCAAAGCAAAGTCTTGGTAGATGATATCCTTCATATCCTAATGTTTGTCTTGATTCTCCATGTTCTAGCCATATCTTAGTCATCCATATCCAAGCTCGCTCTAGGTTATGTTGTCCATGTCCTTATAGTGGTCTCAATTATCCATGTTCAACAGTTGCCTCAAGTTTCAATGTCTTATCACTGGTCTCAGTTGTCCATGTTCAACAGTTGCCTCAAGTTTCAATGTCTTATCACTGGTCTCAGTGGTCCATGTTTTATACTTGCCTTTACTACACATGTCCCGACACTTGTCTCAATTACCCATGTCCATTCTCAATTGTTCATATCCATTATTATCTAGCCGAAGCTTGCCCTTGGCTTCAAAACTAAAAGTCTATAAAACTATTTGCATCCATGCCCTCCTATATATACTCTACGTGACTAGTGACCCCACTAAAACATCACCATATATTATTAGTTTCACCTAATCCATCATATATATATATATATAACATGAAATCAAAATGGGCTGTTATATTGATTACATATATAACATGAAATCAAAATGGGCTGTTATATTGATTACATATATAACATGAAATCAAAATGGGCTGTTATATATATATATATATATATATTGAGTGGACCTAATGGTTAAGAGCATGTGTTTCTTCTTAGGAAGTCAGATTATTATTATTATTATTATTATATATAACATGAAATCAAAATGGACTGTTATATTGATTCTGCAAAACATGGAATCAAAATGGGCTGCCTTTGCTCATTTCTTTTTTACATGGAATGTAAAAACAACCGCCGAATCTAATCACATCACGTTTTACTACGTATCAGGATACCCATGGTTTTACTCCCTCTTACATGAATTTACAAACTGTTCAAAAATCTGCTTATTGATCACATAATAAAAGACTATCTGAAACTTTACATTGGAAAAGTTGTTACCAGAAAAACACAGCAAAACAGGCTACAGCTCTTGAATCACGCTTATATATGTTATCTTCAGAAATGGTAATAAGCCCATCTCTACATTATTTATACACAGCCTTGGCCTCTGCCACAAACTTAACAAATTAAAAGAGAGTGGTGCTTCAAATATAAACATCCTGAAAATTAGTTGTGTTTGAACTGCAAAATCTGCCTCCACGCAGGATCGAACTGCGGACCTTCAGTTTACAAGACTGACGCTCTAGTGACTAGAGGAAAATTCACGTTAACTAATTTAAATTAAACAAAAGTCTTCTTGCCTTCACGCAGGATCGAACTGCGGACCTTCAGTTTACAAGACTGACGCTCTACCACTGAGCTATAAAGGCACTCACATTTTAATGTGTTTAATGTATTTAGTGTTATTTATTATGAAAATAATAATTTTCAAATACCTTTTACGCAAGATAGAACTTTAGCCCTTTTTTTTCACTACTTAAAAAACTTTCTTTCTTTCTATTCATATTGAACCAAAGATAAGAACGACAATTACAAATGAAACAGAAACATCTCCAAGAGAGATGGATATTGCGTTACATGTAGTACATACTACACAAATTTTAGGCTGAAACCCATAAAAAGGTTCATGCTATCTGGTCGTATAGAGGCAAAATGTATATTACCATTACATCCAAAGGAGACAAAAACAAGCAAAGAAATCACACCGTCCCTTAATGGGAGAAACAAAAACTAACTCCCCTCTAGTGAGTAAAAATTTACCAACCCCTCACATAGGAGGCTTCCTTCAATGTATTCCTCAAAATGCAGGTAGTCATCTTCACATAATAATTCCCTTTTTTACAAAGAGTTTGCTACTGCATTGAATTTCCTGTGGATGTGAATGATCTGCAGATCTCTAAAGAGTGTATGAAACTCAGCAATTCTAGAAACCCAATGAAAACCTTCACATTTCTAGCTAGAAGCTTGTCCCAATGCTGAAAACATTAAACAAAGATGAGACTGCTCCATTCTTCACCTTCCCAAAAATTTTCACAACACTAGTGTTATCATGTAACCACTTCTAACATTCTAAATTGGATTTTATCCATATTTAAATATACCATTTTTTTTCTTGTTATCTTTTTATTTTGTTATGGAATTATTTGTGTCGGAGGAGAGCTGACATTGAAATCTAGGAACAAATGAAACATGAAGGTATTGATTCGTTCTACATTTTGTAAGCATGGGAGTTGTGTATGGGACTACAAGAATGGCATGGGTGTGGCCTTAATGGGGTAGTGATGAGGCTTGAGCATATGATGAAATTGATTGTTCCAATTATTATCACTGGAGTGACGGGTAATTATGGTTTGAATTTTATTGTGATTATTAGCACATGAATTAACCCAAAGGAATTTAGTCATATTGTTTATTTGATGGTTATGCACATCTTTCATTTGGACTGGCTTATGGCCTCTTAGATTTTGTTATAGATATGCAATTTTAATTGATAAAAGACTTTTTTAGACTTGAAGCTTGGGGAATAGGCTGACTATAATCCCTTTCCTTGCTTGGATATTTGGATTAGTAAATGTCATTGATAACCTTTCTTTTGAGTGCTAATAGAGCTAAAGCACTGACCTTATAATTAGGGCTATCCTTACAAATGATTTTCTGACGATTGGTTGATATTATCATCTTGCCTGGGAGATTTGGGTAGGTTATACTACCCATTCTAGGAGAATTGGATGAATAGCAACCTCCTTCATTAATTAACCCCGTTAATTCCTCCTCCTCCTCCTCCTCTAGACTTGGGGGTGCTTCAACTTTATCCTCTAGATTTGGGAGTGGATCAAATCTTGTTGTCGACATGACTTAATTGCTATTGTTGGTGATGCAATTTAGTTATATCATTTTGTATAAAATATTGTGGAGAACTTAACATCGAGGATTTGAAGGGTTTTAAGAGTTGATTAATTCATTTTTCTTTAAAGCAGTAATTATATTTTTTGTGCTTTTTATTTGTGTTTGAAGAAAAAATAAATGATAAATAAATTTAAGAAAAAACACTTTTGGAAAACATGCTTTATTTGAGTTTCTTTCCCTGCCTTCTATGTTGTAATGGGTTGGTGGACGTAGTAGTAGCAGCAAGAACATTGATATCATTGGACTCTTCTATTGCATGCTTGAAACTGTGAGTAATATAATGCAAACATGGTTAATGAGATCGAGTTTATGTTTGTATTTATTTATAGAGAGTTTTGTGTATATATATAGAAATTAGAAAACATTTTCCTTCTCTAATGCTTGCATCCTTACTAAGATTGATTTGAGGCTCATTAAGGAGTTTTACATTACAATAATAAGACCCAAAATTCAAAGTATGAAAAGACAATAATGGTGGAACAAATTGAACTTGGTAGAAAGTATACTCGTATCTAGGTTCTTGCTTGATTTAATCTTGAAAACAGAGGAATCTTAGCATTAACCCACTTCCAAGGCTATGCCATTAGATTAAATTTTTGTGTGCGTAGCATTATCCTTGGATGGTTGTCTTATCTATGAGTATAATTGTCTAAAGACTGCAAATTGTTTTTTCATTACTAAAATTCTAACACTCTTGTTGGTGTTATGTACATATGGTCATGGGTTATGATATTTAGTAGGGACGGTATTAGCCTACTACCTCAACCACCCAACCTACTAGAGGAACCTAGAACTCCCTAAAGAAAAAGCTAATAAAATTATTTCAATGTTAATACGATGCCATTTTCTCAATATTTGATTATATAGGCCCAAACCATAACATTTTCTCAAACCAAAACATTGTCAGTATCTTTTACTAAGTTGGTTCTCCCCTTCGAGGAAAATAAAGAGATAATCGATTGAAAGTGTATGGGGTCTCACCATCCCCATATATGTCAAATGTCTTATCCAACCATCTTATGATGGTCGTTTGTACTATCCTTCCCTTACGGACTCATACAATTCCGGATAATATTCCCATCTCTGTACTATATTTCATATATCATAAAAAATGTGTTTACATACATTGCGTAAGGCATGGCTCATTCTAAACCATCATGAATTCTCTTAGGCGCTGTATATTTTCCTTTCTCTGGGGAGCTTCTAATGGTAAGCAGAGGATGCATTTAGTGGATTGGCACACCATTGCCACTCCTTATTAATACGGGGATGGAATATCAAAAACCTTGAATGGTTTGGGATGTATCTCAGAATAAAAAGCTTATGGATGGTTTTAAATGGCGGAGGAATGTGGAGTCAAATTATTGCACACAAATATCTTAAAAATCACTCTGTAGATGATTGGATCCACACTCAGCATTTCCATGTACATGGGACATCATACTTCTGGAATGGATCTATTAGATCTCTATCATGGATTACGAACCAACTTGGATGGAAAGTGGGAAATGGCCTTCGCATTGGGTTGGGGGTTGATCCCATAGCTGGATTGAACGCTCCCTATGTGCTCTCTGAATATCTCAGTGATTATGGCATCACACATCTCTTTCAGGCTCGGAACCTGGATCATGGGCCTGACTGTCATCATTACTGATATACTGTAGTTGATTTGAATTTGGGAGGTATATGGGAAGAACAGTGGACTGAGTATATTAAAGGATTATCACATGGAGGCATTGGCTAAAGGAAAATGCAAACACTCTTCTCTGGATGCATAATAAGATGACAGGTATGGTCACATCTAGTATGGCTTATGATCTCACAGTCTCATCCACTCTGCCTCTCACACAAGTGAAATTCACTCCAAGCTCTGGTATTTCAACATACCTCAAAAAAAAATGTTTTGTTTGGCTCTGTATTGAGAATCGAGTCAATACTTGGGATAGTCTAAATAAAGGGGTTGGATTGGACCCAACAGATGCAACCTCTATAAATATTCTGAAGAATTGGTCAAAACCTATTTGTTGACTGCTCCTTCACACGAGAGACTATAAACTTACTTCACAGGAATTGCAACTGTTCCTTGGTCCGCAATTACACCAATGTACTGGAAAATATTGAAAATTGTATCAAAAGAGAGGTGGTGTACCATCTATATTATTTTCTTTATCATTTGGAACCTGTGGATCTCTCAAAATTAATACATTTTCGAAGACAAATTTCCAGATATGATCTCTCTCTGTTATAAAATTATGGATCAGGTCAATTCCTATCCTATGATACACAACAAAAAAATCTAGGACCAGAAACATAGGTATTGCACCATTCCTAACATATCCTATGGGTTTCTTTGATGGTGCTGCTGCAAATCGAAGAGGAGGTGCTAGTATATATTTATTGATCAGTCAGACTCACTTTTTCTACATCAAACTGGGCTGTGGTCACAGTACTAACACTAGAGCATAATTTTTGGCCCTTTGGGCATTACTGTACTTTTCAAAAGAAACTGGAATCCCATCACTTCATGTTTATGGAGATTCGTCTGTCATTATCAACTGGGCAAAAGAAAAAGCAACACTCTCTGCTCTTGATCTGGAGGCATGGTGTGAAAACATCAAAGGACTCATAGCACATTTCTCTTCCATAGACTTCCAACATGTTTATAGGGAATACAATGAGAGGGAAGATATTTTATCCAAGGAAGCACTCCCCATGGACACAAGCTTACTATCCTTTACATAATACTTTGAAGGATTAGTAATTGGCGATGATAAGCTTAAACTCTTTTTAAAAAAAGTCGAGCTTGTATATCCTACTCCACAAACCTTGTTTGGTTTTCTTAGAGTATGGATGCTTGAAATTATTGTATGGAGTATATTTTGATACTCAAGATAGACATTGTTTCGTCCTCTTGAGTGTTTGATTTAGTACTCTTCCTCGAGCACTTCTTTGGATAAAATCATTTGGGCTCCCTTTGTCTTCTCTATGGACAGTTTCTTGGATAGTTTCTATCTTCACATGCTGACAGTTTCAAGGGTGACATCTTCTCCTTTGATGACCCCTATGTCTCCTTTGGAATTTGTATGAACTTCTCTTTGTTATTTTTTTATCAGTCTTTGACTTTGTATTGAAGGATATCTCTATATCTTCATGATGTAACCAATTACCTTTGATTCAATATGAATACTAAGGAACCACTATTTTTGTTCTGGAAAAAAAATTACATACATTGTGTAGCTCTATCGTTTCAATCCTCCAATAGTTTTCATTGATAAATGGTTGTGGAATGTTGCCTTTTCACACTATACCGGTTATTTGATATTGCACGTTTTTACTGATATTTGGGATAACTTTCTGCTGGAAGCGATGGGGCTCCCATGAGAGTGTCCTGGAAACTGGTTTATTTTACAATGCACCGGTTTTACTTATTTGATGAATTTCATTGATATTTGGAACCATTTCTGTTTGGTTGGAAGTTTCTAGTATCCTTTCCATTCAGACCCAGTGAAAAGGATATAATCTTGTGGAAGGTTTGAAAAACTGGTGCAGATTGAAGATTTTTTTATAAAGATATTTTTTGTTGTTGGACAATTTGGAAAATGAGAAATAGGCTGTTATTCCAGGAGTGTAAGCCTTCAGTACGTCGTGCTTGTATAAAAATTGTTGTTGGAGTGAAGGAATGGAAATAAGCTGATGGTGTCAAGAGAACAAAAGAATTAGTAAGGCATGTCTTTTTGGATGATTTTCCACTTGGGTTTTTCGATGGTGCATAACAAAATGGAAGTTGTGGAGTAGGTATGGTTTTATATGTGAGAAGAAATCATGTTATCAGATTATTTATGTATGGGACCTGAGAATGGAACTAACACCTTTGTCGAATTATTCGTTGTTTGGGGTTTGATCTGGTTCGCTCAAAGGAGAGGGTTGTTGGATTTAATGGAGGTAGGAGATTCATACAGTGGTTAAATGGTAAGAATGATAAGCAGTCAGTTTCTCTCTGGCATTGGATGTAGCAGGTTTGGAAAGAATGATAAGCAATCAGTTTCTCTCTCGCATTGGATGTAGCAGGTTTGGATGGAGAGTCGTTTTCTCATATCTATCTTCTTTCAATGAGGAGGAAGATTTTTTTGTGAAAAAATGCCATTGGAGAAATGAATGGAGCCATTTGCTTCTCAGAATTTCTAGATCAAGTTCAAATTGACTCTTGTTTATATAAGGCCTTAAGAAGTTTTGTAGTTTTTGCTCTGTTTTTTAAGTGGGTCTCTTGTTTATATAAGGCCTTATGAAGTTTTGTAATTTTTTCTCTGTTTTTTAAGTGGGTCTTGTAGAGAGCTTTAGTATGTTGTCCTTTCATATGTTGAATTGACAGAGGATTCTGTGTTGCTTCTTTTTATGAGCCTTCTGTAGTTTTAGGCTATGTAGTTTTAGGCTATGGTAGCCTGTTTTGTTATGTGTTTTGTTATGTGTTTGATGATGTGGAGGATTTTGTATTTAGTGTATGTTTGGTAATGTGGAGAATTCATTATGCTACTATGATGTACAAGTTTATGTAACTTTGATTATGACTATGAATAACAAGTTGCATATTTTTTTTTTTGAAAAAAAAAAGTTTCTTTTTATCTATGTCTATATTGACATCCACTGTAAGTTTGTTTTTGTTTACATTAACATATACTTTATAAAGTATAATATTTTGGGTTTCTAAAAAAACCTCATTCTAATTATAATATACATTTTATTTAAGTATGTTTGCATCTTATATACTTTTATATTTATAATTATAATTTTAATATACATTTTATTTACTACTTATGATTTCATTTTTAAAAATAATTGCTAGTTTAATCTATCAAATTTTTATTTACATATAAAATGCACAAAGCATCAACCTAGCCTTCTAAATCAACATATGCATAGAGTGTAAGTTCCATGAACAAGTCTTCAATACTTTCCTCAGCGTTTGTCTTCAACATAAAAAAACAAAAAGAACTTTAATAATGGAGAACAATGAATCTCTCCATACCTACACCTAGATGCAACTTTAAATAAACAAATGTAGAGGTTGCTTAAATGTGCTTTTAGTTTTTGTAATTAAGCAATAGGTTATAAGTGAGGTTACAACTTTAAATAAACAAATGTAAAGGCTGCTTAAATGTGCTTTTAGTTTTTGTAATTAAGTAATAAATAGGTTATAAGTGAGGTTACAACTTTAAATAAACAAATGTAGAGGCTGCTTAAATGTGCTTTTAGTTTTTGTAATTAAATAATAGGTTATAAGTGAGGTTACATTACTTCTAGTCTTCCAAATTTGAAGTCATTAAGCAATAGGTTATAAGTGAGGTTACATTACTTCTAGTCTTTCAATCTTGAAGTCATGTTCAAAGATTAAAGTTGGTTAACATTTATGCAAGCCCTAAATAGGAGGAAGGTTAATTTCCTCTTTGTTTTGAAAACAAAGTGAACCTCCCAAAGGGCCTTTAATGTTATTTTTGTGTTAAGGGCCTTTAAGGTTATAAGTGAGGTTACATTAATTCTAGTCTTTCAATCTTAAAGTCATGTTCAAAGATTAAAGTTGGTTAACATTTATGCCAAGCCCTAAATGGGAGGAAGGTTAATCTCCTCTTTGTCTTTGTAAACAAAGTGAACCTCCCAAGGGGTCTTTAATGTTATTTTTGTGTTTGTTATTGTTAATTGGGATAATTCATGACAAAGTAAGCTTGAGAAAGTAGTCAACATCAAGCATATGCCAATGGGTATAGTTGATAATACTAATATATGTGTGTGTTAACATTTTTGGTAGTTTTAAGGTTAATTTAATTAATTAAACCATTCATTTAAGGTATAGGGTTAATTAGGAGGTTGTATATCGTAAGTTCAAATTTGGTTGAATTCTTCGTAGTTACTACCTACTATTGTGGCTAGAGGTTGAGCCAACTTCCATCTAGATAATTTAAGCAAGAGGGGGAATCCTTCAAGGTTTTTATTAGATAAAAGTCCAAAAGGTTATCACAATCAATTGTCACTATTATAGTTTGGTATTTGTCACTATTTTTTGTTGTTATCGTGCCTAATTTTTATTCACCTAAGTAATCTACAATAGTTTATGTCAACATGATTATTAAAGATGTCATTCATGAATATAAAAATGCATTTCATAGTTGGTTTCTCTATAAATTTTTCTTTATAAAAAAAGTTGAACTCCTGAAATTTCAAACTTGATAAATTATTTAATGTTTAAATTAGTTAACATATATACTACAATAGATCATCCTATGACATCTTCATAAGGATTCATTAAATTATTATGGATAGTATGGGGTAGAGAAGTCATGCTTGAATCCATAGTGGCACATGTGGTGACCACCTCTCTAGCTTTGCCTCCTAGGATTCAAACATGAATTCTCTACCCCATACTATCCTCAAGCCAATGGACAAGTCGAGGCGGTCCACAAAGTTCTCAAAACTATCCTACACCACATAGTTGATAAGAACAAGTATAATTGGAACCACATGCTCTTCCCTGCACTTTGGGTTTACAAACCCTTAGTTAAAACCACTACTATATTCACACCATTCCACTTAGTACATGGAGTCAAGGTCGTCCTTCCTATTAAGTGTCAAATTCCCACCCTCCAATCAACTGTTGAATTACTTCCCAATACTCCGGCCCTAGAACAAGGGTTGTTCTTCCTGGGACGCCTCGATGCAGAACGATGTGATTCGCTAAAACAAAATGAATCCATGAAACTTTGACCCAAATCCCAATATGGTTGTCACGTCTTCCCACCAACCTTTAGTGAGGGAGATTTTGTTCTAGTGTTTAACACTCTAAAAGCTTCCAAACCTGGGCCACGTAATTTCGTACCTAAGTGGACCGGTCCCTTCATAATCTAGCGATGTCTCCCAAATGGGGCATATGTTTTGCAAGATTCAGAGGGTGTAACAGTCAACATCCCTGTCAACGGGTTGTATCCGAAAAAAATTTACCCATAAGACAACGCACCGCACCTCACAAGTGCGTCATGTTTTAAGTAATTACTTATGCGTTGTCCATACCTTTTCCATGTCTTTCACTACACTTGGGTGTGTGCATCATGTATACAGGATGATACTCAGAACACACAAATAAGTTGCCATCGGAAAAAAACGTAACATTTTTTCCTTAGGTATTCTCATGGAACTCGCCTCTCGACACCAATATTTCCCTCTAATATGCATATCCATGACATCATTTTGCAAACCATATAGTTATCAATATCCCAATTTTTATGTGTCGTCAATGCCAAAACTAAGGACCACTCTGTTCCCCCCCCCCAAGGGTGTTTTCCCTCAGCAAACCTTTATCATAATTGACACCCATGATGTCAACCCCCCCACAAGTCCAAGGAATTTTCTCCCCTCAGCAAGCCACTTTCTGAAGACCATTATTCCATAATCGGGCATTTACCACCCCACCTCAAGTAGTGCCACATAATTAAATTCCTCATAACCAATTACAAAGAAGATTTCACCATGGCCCTCCCGAGCATGTAATCCAACTCCAACTCTCCTTTGTATCATCACATCTGCCAAGGAAACTATTGGAAACCCAATCCTCCTGGTCCTTGCCAAATTTTACTTAGCAATAGGTCCCAACCATGTATTTTATTTGACAAAGCAAGCCGCATGAATATCTTGCACTTGAGAGGAAACTTGAACTTCCAGATATATTCATGCCACTAGTGTATCTCAGTAGCGTCCTCCTCTTCTCTTACGACCTCATATCCAATTTTTTGAAGGTGGGTACCTCCAAAAGGACTCATGGACCAAAAAAGTATATCCTCACTATCCTTTAGCCTTATATGGCTATCATTTAGAGCCTTTGTGTATCTCTCTCAAGCTTGTTTATCCTCAACTTCAACAATTCCCAAATTATCAGCATCTAACCAATTATGATAGATGACTGTAGTATTAGGTAAGTCATTGATATGTGCCACTAAATTGATACCATGTTCTCTTAATCCCTCCACTAGAGCCAAAGGAAACCTGTGACTATCACCACTAGAAATACAAGGATCGTGTCCTAATCGAACATTTCCTCCATTTCCATTCTGCCAAACTAACCAGTCACCTATGCCATCAGAATCTTTTAACAGAGAACAACACAAGTTGGAAATGTTCCTATATGATTTCTCTTCAATTTTGAACCACTTCTTCATGGTTAAAGGGGCAATATATTTATTATAAACAACTTTTACCCATAGTCCATCTCCTATGAGAATCCTCCATACAATTTTGGCTACAAGTGCTCTAGCAAAACAATGGGGATGCTTGATGCCCTAACCATAAGAGTCTTTAGCCTAACAATGTTTTTCTAGGCAGTCCAATGATAGGAATGACCTTCCTTATTCCCCTGCCACCAGAAATTATAACATATTTTTCTTATTTGATCCAAATTACTAGAGGGAACATAAGCCATAGAAACTAGAAAACAAGGGCAACTTCAAGAACATATTTGACTAACATCATTCCGCCACCTCTACTGAGCCATTTATTGCGCCATAATTGTTTTCCACCTTCCCAATGAGCTAGGCCTAGTCCCTCATATTATAGTCATTGGGTTTCAGAATGAAACCCAAGTATCTGAGCCCTGAAGAAATATCCACCAAGGGGAATGCCAAATGAGCACATATCCATTCCAGATTATCTTGAGAAATATGCATAAGGATAAAGAAGACTTCCTGATGTTGCAAACCATGCCAAGAAGTTCACCAAAGAGAATTAACATACCTTGTAGCAGAAGCACTTGTATTCTAGAACCATTTGAGAAGAGTAAAATGTCATAAATAAAAAACAAATAGTAATAAACAAGTTACCCCTTCCAGATAAACTTGTAAAAGATCCTCTAAACTTTGCATTATTGAAAAAAAAAACCAAAAAACATCCTTGTCTTAAGCCCCTCATAGCTTGAAAAATAAAGAGATTGAGTCATTAATTAAAATAATAATAAAAACAAAAATGACACTAACTATGATCCAATTCACAAACTCCAAATCAAAACCCACTTATAACAACACTAATATTTTAGTACGGTTGTCAAGAAAACCCATGACTATGTTTAAGTTATCACAACGTTGTTTAGTTATTATATTTAGTATTGGGTTATTATTATTATATATGAAATTATTGTAACAAATATTCGATATAATTATTACGGAAATAGTTTGATAAAATAAAATTTATTAGTAAAAAGATACTTGGTTTATTTAATGATATTGTTTGATTTAAAACAAGTTTTTATTTTTTCTTATTTTTCTGTGTTTTGAAGTTAGGGTATGATTTGGACTCAACTGGTCTCAAGAACTTGAAATATTTCTTCTTAAATTTTTCGTAGAATATTTGAAGAAGTTTGGAAAAAATCCCACTATGACTCGAACCTTTAACCCACTTCCAACACTTCATCACAATCTCGTTCTCCAATAAATCGGTGAACATTTAACCTAGTGCCAACACTTCATAACAATCTCGTTTTCCAATAAATCAGTGAACATTTTGTGACATGAATAAAATAATAAAGTATACAAAGATTATTCTAAGGTCTCTCCTTTTTAATGAGCACATGTAAAATTTGACCAGGGACACCCGAGCCATTATTTCACCATCAATAAGGAGAATATGTGATTAAGGTTTCATTATCCAACAATGTTTCAACAAATCTACTAAAAAAACATTTAAAATAGTTTCTCCTTTTAATTAACATTGAACTTTAACAAAGTCAAAGTTTAATCGACTCTTTCTTTCTCTAATGGTCAGGGTCTAAAATAACAGGATTGTAAACCTGAGATCTAAAAGAAAAAAACCCAACTCTAAATGCCTCTAGACCCTAATCCCATTGTCAAATCACTTATCTCATGACATTGCTCTTTGTTCAAGGAGTAACCTCCTTAGGAAGGTGACATCCATTAGGATGATGGATAAATAAAACATACATTCCTTGCTTCTAACAACATAACATATTGGAGGGATAATGCTATCCTTAACAGTTTGCTGAGATAGTTTGCATGCCATTTATATGTCAAGTAAAAGAATTGAGTACATTTGCATGTGTGAGCTTTAGCTTCAATTTTATTAAGTAGTTTTATAACTTTTAGATTAATTTTAAGTTTAGGTGCATGTGGTATAGTAGGTAGGATGCATTCATGCATGCTTGGGATCATCTTCAGTTGAGGTTCTATTGTGTATGTGTTTAATTTATTTTTCCTAGTCTATAAAGGAGAAAGCAAGGGTACATGTTTATTCATTAAGTTTTAAGTTCAATTTGATTTAACAAAGCATTATAGCATATTTTCATTGTCAGAAGTAATGAAAATTAATAACCTACTTTGATGGTTAATTTGTTGTGTTTTCATTATATATTTTCTATATTCCATGTTTATAGATTCTAGCATTAATTACAAAATGCGGTTTTAGTAGCTTTAAGTTTTCTGTTGTTTAATTTCATGTAGGAATTCTTTTAGAGTGTAGAATCTATTTACCATGGTTTAGAAAAATCTAACATAGAAGACCATTAACTCCAATACCATCATAGATCCATCTTAAGCCCAGATCTTTTAGGAACAAAGAGGGATCCAATTAATCGAGGTGTAATTTTTTCTGATGTCTAAAAATTTTAAGATTAAAAAAAATTACACCTCAAGCTATTTGATTCCTCTCAGTGCGTAATAGATCCGCGTTTAAGATGGATCTATGTTGGTTTTAATTTTTTATTTATTTTATGAGTCAGTATAATTTTTTTAATTACTTTTTATTTTTGATAAGTTATAATCTGACATGGAAATGTTATGTTATGTAACGTGACAAACATGACAACATCTTCCCCATACTAGGTTGTAAACACCTCACTACTCTCAGTGCAATAAGACCATTAAAAGTAGTTGATAATCTTCTATTCAAGATTTCTAAATCACTAAGAAGAAGCAAGGGCTTCTTACCTTTGTTATATTTCTTTAAGTCAAGACTACAAGACAAACATCTCACAAACTAGGGATACAATTCTTCATATAGTGCCCGATTTAATTAGCACATACACGTAGACTAGAGGAAAGCCAAAAGACCATTAAACTCAAAAGAGCATTAAAGCTAACAAAAAATATTCTATTCCAATTTTGTAAATCATTGGAACAAAGCAAAGACTTTCACCTTTGTCTAATCACCTAAAGACAAGATTGCAAGCCAAGCACTTCATAAACTAGGCACCAACATCTTTGTATAGCACTGAATTCAACCACAACAAAAAATTGTTGTAGACCAAAAGAACCCAAAAGACCATTAAAACAAGAAACCAAGTGATAAATGATGGAAGCAAGACAAAATAGTGATAGAGGTTGCATGCATAGTTTTCATAGCAATTGCAACACAATAAGTACACACCTACTTCAAAATAATCTAAAAAATCACTAATTTATTAGTACAACTTCCATTGTTAGTGTTTCTGCAACTCAAAGCAATGTTAAAATCCTACTTGAAATTTGAGTGAAAATGCTCTCTTGGTGCCCTTCCATCTCTTTTTCAAAACAACCATGAGTTTTTGTAACTCAAATTTTAAAGGCATAATATTGCAAGAGCCATGAGGATTTAGCCAAAATCAGAAATGATACAATATACCTAATCCAACATACTACCTTCAAATATATTAGGTAAAGGATGCATGAATCAAGGCAAACTTACATAGTTCCATAATAAATGTAAAACCATTGGTAAGATGCAAAGTTTTCAAGATGCAAAAATATTGAGTCACAAACAATAAAATGCCCCCATCTGCCATATTAAATGTTAAAATATTGTCATACCATAACAATAACTCATGCAGCACAAATGCCAATGATAATGTGGTCCGTTGGTGGGGCTAGATGGATTTCATTACATCCACCCTACTTTAATTCCATTGAGACATGTTCTGGCTTGGATGTTTGGCTGACGGTTTGCTTGACCTACCGACCTATGAGATGTGGGGAAGTTTGTTGAGATTTCTCGTGCGTGTGAGCTTTCCTTGATTCCTTTGGAATAACAAGAAGGTGATTATTTTCGCGAATAATAATAATAAAACTCATGTAGCACATACCATACATCATTGAAGGACATGCGACAAATCTTAAATGTTAAAGTCTTGCCAAAATAAATCTTAAAATGTCCCCATCTACCATATTAAATGTTAAAATCTTGCCATACCATAACAATAACTCGTGTAGCATGGACCATACATCATTGAAGGACATGCGACAAATGTCACATCCCCAAGGTGCCATCCCATCAAAACTTTTAAGCTTAGAACTAGGGAACAACCATGGGATCAAATCTATCTAATATGAAAGAAAGTAATCCAAATTTGTACATGTGTCATGCACAAACATAATATTATCTCTTTTATTTGACTCTTCTATTGTAATACTATTTGTGTTAATTTACCATCACAACCTATTGTACAACTTTAGGAGGACCACTTTTACTAATTTTAGATCGTTGGGGTGTGCTCCTTATTCCATTAGTTAAGAGCCCTTTATTGTCTCACTTGCATCATCGGTTAGATGTAAGAATCTCAAGACTCATATGGTTGAAACTGTAACTAAGCTAGTTGACTTGTGAATAAGCAACAAGAGTGTGGTTGAAATTTCCATTGAGCTAGTTGATGGTGGGTGAGCGAAGAGAGCGTCATCATACGTAGTTGTGCACTCCTCCAATGCAATCACCGAATGATAACTTCATAACCATCCCTCCAGATATCTTAAAAGGTGATATGTAGTTGTAAGTTAACGATGGCTTGCATGTTAATCTCTCCAAGAAAAAGCCACATAAATATGGGAAAGGAGGCTCACCTCTACCATGTTTTGTTGCTTGGGGTATATGGATAGCCATAAATAAGGTGCTTTTTGATGATGTCTTCATACATGTTCAAGTCTTTGCTGGTAAAAGTTTCAACATTTTTAAAGCTTTTCCCCAGCCGGTCTTTATTTGATCCGAATTTAGGGGGCATATGGTCTAAATTCAGATCTATGTGTCATAAAAGCATTAAATGGAGAGGCCATCCTCTCTCAATCATCATAAAAGCAATGGAGAGGCCACCCTCTCTGATCCATGGTAATTGACAATCCATGGTTTTGTTCCATGGTATGGCTTCAAGGCACATTGCACCTCTCTCATCCATGGTATTTCACAACCCATGGTTTTGACCCACGATATTTCCCCAAGGCACATTGTAATAATGTTATAAAAAGGCTCTATGCCTTCTCAATAAAGCATTTAAGGATTTTTGACATCCTCCACTTCTCTTATTCTATTGCGTTATTGGGTTACTGGTTCTGAGTGTCTTTCTTAGTATGGTTTGAGAGGTGAGGCCCAAAGAACTCGCTTTGAGCCTCACCCCTCCATGTGGGCTATTTAATGTATGTATGTTACTCTATGCATCAAATGTTAACAATTTTGCAGCTTTAATCTCCTCCTCTCTCGGCATCCAAGCCTTCCAGGTCTCATCCCCCAAGATCCGGATCATTATTAAACATGCTCACTCTCTTGCTGCTCCTATTGTGGATGAGTCATTTCCATGGGATTGTGTGGATGGAGCTTCTCAAGGTAGGCCCCGGTCAAGTGGTGCCGGTGGGATTTTACACCTTTCCAATTCACACTCTATCCACTTTGCAGATGGTTTCGGAGATGCATCAAATAAATTCGCTGAGTTTGTTGCCTTTAAAATCCTTCTGAGACTCTCCAATTCCTTTGGTATTGCTCTACTTCAGATATTTGGCGATTCCAAATTGGTGATGGATTGGCTTAAATTAGGCAAGCCTCTATGGGACATATTTCTTCTTCCTCTTTATGAGGATATTGACAAGGTCAAATTTCATTTCCATAGGCTTTCCTTTCAACATATCTATAGGGAAAGCAACTCTGAGGCTAATTTGCTTTCTAAGAAAGGCATTCTCCCGTCGACTGGTCTTATTGATAAATGGGAGTTGACTGATGGCTCCATGATTCCACTGGGTCAAAGTTGTTTCTAGATCTCTTTTTGTTTCTATGTGTTGTAGCAGATCTATATAGTTGTTTATTGTATGGTATTTGATATATTTTGTTGACTTTATATGCCATATGGACAAATTCTATGTAACAAACCATTAACACGAAGTGTACGACCTAGAGGTCTCTTGAACGGAATGGTTTTATGTAAATAAAGTTGTGATATTTTTCTATGGAAAAAATGATGCTCACCTTACAATGAGAAGGATGATCCATGAACGTTTGTTATGACCCTTGGACATTGCTTATAGACTTGTTTTTATTTTCTTCTATGTGAGGTTGTTCATGCTCAATGAGCCATGATTTTGGTTTTACCATACATTTGAGTATTTTACCATTGCTAAGTTCCTCGTCCTAGAATGACAGTGCATGAGGGATTATTAAGATCTACACACAATTTGAAAGAGGGGTATCATTGTGGAAATAAATCCTAATAAAGATATGGCATTATAATACGATATCATATGTAACGTCCCCGACCCTCCGACCGAAGAAGAGGATGCTACCGATGCTACTATCTACCTGGGCAACTAGCCCCATGAACATAATAATAAAAATTAAAATGCTTTGAACTAAAACATGCATACATTATTACCATACAACAGAAGCAAAACCATACATTCAAGCATTCAACATGTTCATTGTAATTCATTATCAAATGTAATTGCAAGGATTTAAACACAAGAATAATTATCTTATGAAGAAGAACGCCCCGCAACCAGCTATGTCGTTACAACGCTCCACCCAACCATAGGCCATTGTGCTCCTTAATCTCTCAGCAACACTACCACCCCCGAGCTGGGCATGATTCCCACAAGGAATAAGGAAACTAAGCAGATCGACACATAGCCAAAGATATGTCAAAACTCAGTCAAGACAACACGGTTGGGTTTATCAGACCAAGAGTACACAACAACACATAACCAAGCCAACAAGTTGGGTTTATCAGGTTATTAGGAGATGGAAGCACTGTCTGCTAAGATAGTGGACTCACTGAAGAGCTAAGGATGCCTACACTAGAACTAGCTTGACTCCTAAGACATCCACACACACCCAACATAAGGAATCATTCCCTTCTCTGCTGCACAGTCCCTCATGACATGACTTCCCTTCCAGTGCTATTCAGGGGGTGTAAAGAAGAGAGCCATCCCTCTAGTTCTGTCTATGAGGCTCCTACAAAACACTAGGTTTGTCAAGTAGACTCCTTTCCACTCCTGCATAGTCCAAAGACCAAATTCTGTGCACACAGAACAAAACAACCAACACAAAAGTTCACAACTCTGGGGTATAAAGGAAAACATCAAAGAACAAAACCAGAATGGAAACTTGGGTACTACTCAGCTCAGACTAAGCAATTCGATTCCAGAGTCGTTCTTGGCCCAATCGTGGCCAAAACGACTCAATAAGAACCCACAGCAACCCAAAATTTCTGGGGAAACCAACAACGATTTATCAACTGCATGAGGAAGGGAATGCAACCTGCGTGGAGGTGAATTCACATGCCTAGACCCACAATGTGAAGAGAAATACACACATCAAAATCGTGAGGGTAAGGCAGCTCTCCTAGTTCTCTACGTGAGGAAAATCCCAAAACCTATGCGTGAGGAGAGAAAACAGTCATCTTTGAGTGAGAATGGGCATAATGGAACAATGCGGTCTCTTCTTCTCCTACCCACGTGAGGAGGAATGATTCCCTGGTGGAGTGTGCGTGTGGGAAAGGACTGACAGTCCTGCCACACACCACTACCCATGCAAAACGTTTTTCCCAGGCAATAACTGCCCCCAACTAACTCCAAAGAATTTAATTTGGTAGTTGACTGATTGATGGGTTCTCCTATTGACATCTGGCTTTTCCGTATTGGCCCCAAAGGTTAAATAATTCCCACTCCTTATCCTTAGGAAAATCATGCCCTTTTCATTATGGTTGCATTGACATAGCTGGTTGTGGGTGTTTTTAATTAAAATGCATGTTTACATGATGCGAAAATTAATATGTGATGGATAGCACGATATACCATCGGCAACGATTTTAATCGTCGAAACATTAAACACTAAATCAATGGCGGGATTTTGCCTTTAGATCCACACCATGATTAATTACAATATATACATCATATACAATTTTAATGCAAACCAGGTCAAAACCGGGGTGTTACATTCCCCTCCCCCTTCAACAGTTGTCCTCAGTGCTTTACAAAATTGAACAAAATGCTACACTAGTACCGCCTCAGTGCTCTGCAGAATTGAACAAAAATGGATGTGCCAATCGCATGGCATCCTCTAGCTCCCACATAGCCTCTTTAGGACCGCAGTGCTCACATTGCACCTTTACCTGCTCTATGGCTTGGTTCCGGAGCATTGTGACCTTCCTGTCGAGGATGCGCATTGGCTCGATTTGGAACTCTCCCTCTGGTTCCACCTGAATCACATCCCAATTTATCACATGGTTAGGATCATGTACATATTTCTTAAGCAAAAAAACATGAAAAACATTATGAGCTCTAGTGCTAACAGGAAATGCAAGTCTATATGCAACTGGACCTATTCTTTCAAGCACTTCAAACGACCCACAATATCTTGGTGACAGCTTGGCACAACTTCCAAGCTTCAAGGAACTCTTCTTTGCCCTCACTCTGAGATAAACATGATCCCCAACACTGAACTCTATGTTCACCCTATGCTTATCTGTCTGTCCTGGGCTGCTTTCAGATTCTTGTTAATCTTTACAACCTCTTGCTCCATCTCCTTGAGCAATTCTGGACCAAGCACAACCCTGTTCACTGGATTATCCCAAGTCACTGGTGTCCTACACCTTCTACCATACAAAGCTTCATACAAACTCATCCCCAAGGATGCTTGTTGTCTATTGTTATAAGCAAACTCTACCAAGTGTAGATAATCTTCCCACTTAGTTGGTTTATCCATCACATACATGCGAAGCATGTCTTCAAGCACTTGATTAACTCTCTCTATCTTCCCATCAGTCTGAGGATGGTAGGCAATGCTGAAGTTCAACTTTGTACCCAAATATGCAAATAACCCCTTCCAAAAATTGGAAGTGAACTTGACATCTCTGTCAGAGACTATTGCCTTAGGCAATCCATGCAATTTGAAAATCTCCTTCATGAAGATCTTTGCAATGTCATCAGTCTTATGCGTAGACTTCACTGGTATAAAATGTGTTGCTTTTGTCAACTTGTCCACCACAACCATGATGGAATCATGTTGTCTCCAAGTCATTGGCAATCCTGTAATAAAATCCATGGAAATAACTTCCCATTTCCATTCTGGAACTGGAAAAGGCTGCAACAAACCTGCTTGGTGTTGATGCTCAACCTTCACATGCTGACATTTCATGCACCACGAAATATATTCAGCCATGTCCTTTTTCATTCCTGACCAAAAAAACTGCTTTATGGTTGTAGCAATTGTCTTCTGATATCCTAGGTGACCAGAATATGGAGCTTGATGGATCTCATCCATAACAACTCTTCTCAACTTTGCTACATTTGGAATATAAATCCTGCCTTTATAAGTAAGAATTCCATCTTCTTCCAACTTATACCCCTCATACCTCTTCTCAAGACTTTGCTGCTGCAATTTGTCTTTTACCTACACATACATTTCATCTCCAGTAGTATGATTAAAAATCTACCGTCTCAAATCCGATTGGCAAATACTAAGAGATGCCACATGCATTTCCTGCACCTTCCTGCTCAGCACATCGGCTACCTTATTCTCTTTTCCTTTTATGTGCTTGATTTCGAAATCAAACTCACATAAAAACTCCATCCATCTCGCTTGCCTAGCATTTAGAGTAGGTTGATCAAATAAATAGTTCAGACCACAATGGTATGTCCTTAGCTCAAATCTCCTGCCCATCAAGTAGTTCCTCCACATCTTGAGAGCATGTACTATGGCTACAAGTTCTAGATCATGAGTGGCATAGTTCTTCTCATGCTCCTTCAATTTTCTTGACTCATAACATATCACGTGGTTGTCTTGCATAAGGACTCCTCCAAGTCCTTGTCTGCATGCATCGGTACACACCACACAATATTTCTCTGGGTCTGCAACTTTCAATATTGGTGCACTGGTGAGAAGATTCTTCAACTGCTGGAAGCTTTCTTCACACATCGATGTCCATTCAAACTTTATCCCCTTCTTTTGCAAAGAAGTGGTGGCATATGCAACTTTGGAGAATCCTTCAATGAATCTCATGTAGTATCCTGCAAGTCCCATAAAAGATCTTACATCTGCCACATTTCTTGGAGTAGGCCAATTCATAATGGCTTCAATCTTTTCAGGGTCCACAGATATACCCTCTTCTGAGATAATGTGTCCCAAATACTAAATTCTATCTCTATAGAAGTCACACTTTCTCAACTTTGCATATAGTTGATTATCCCTGAGCAATTGTAATGTCAATCTCAAATGCTCTTCATGCTTTTCCTCATTCTTAGAATAAATAAGAATGTCATCAAGGAAACAAGAACAAATTTGTCCAAATACATGCTGAAGACACTGTTCATAAGACACATAAATGTAGCTGGTGCATTTGTGAGACCAAATGGTACCACTACAAACTCATAATTTCCATACCTTGTTCTGAAGGTTGTCTTATGAATGTCTTCATCCTTGATTCTCACCTGATGTTAACCAAACCTCAATTCAATCTTGGAAAACACCCTTGCTTCTCTCATTTGATCAAAGAGGTCATCAATCCTAGGCAACGGGTATTTGTTCTTCACAGTAACCTTGTTCAATTGTCTGTAATCAATACACAACCTGAGTGTACCATATTTCTTCTTTACAAACAGAACTAGTGCTCCCCAAGGAGACACACTCGGCCTGATATACTTCTTCTCCAACAACTCTTGCAGTTGCATCTTCAACTCTAGCATCTCCGATGTACTCATTCTGTAGGGTTTCTTGGACACTGGTGCTGCTCCTGGCACAAGTTCAATTGTGAAATCAATGTCCTGTAATCTCATCAGGAAACACATCCCTGAATTCCTGCAACACATGAAAGTCTTCCAACCTAGGAGTTTCATTCTCTGTTGCCTCCAAAATATGAGCTGCATACAACTGGAAACCTTTCCTACAGAACTTCTTCAACTGCATTGCTGAAATATGCCTCACAGAAATCACCTTTGGAATGCCTTTCACAATCCTTGAGTTGCCTTCTTCATCCAAGCACTCAAACGCCTTATTATAATAGTCAAGCTTCACTTGGTGAGCTTCTAACCAATCCATTCCGATGAGAACATCATAAGGAACCAAGTGGTAGAACATTTAGATCTACACAAGTGACCAACCCATTCATAACCAATGGACATTTCTCTACCACTTCACTAAAATTTCTCTTAGTTCCAGTGGCTAGCTGAACTAACCAATATTTTCTATGCTTTAATTTCTTAAAAGCATAAATCTCCACTACTTTAGGGGTAATGTAACTGTGAGTAGAACCAGGGTCAGTCAAAATAGAAACAAATTGCTCAACAATCTTACCTACAACTTCAACCACAGTTGACTGCTGATCTTCCTGGAGGTCCTCCAGTGCTACATAAATCCTAGGGATGACCCTTGCTACTTAACCCAATGTTTCTGCTTCTTGAATGTTATAAGCTGGCCTTGTACTATCATTCTTGAGTGGACAATTCCTATGCATGTGGGGTCCTCCACATTTCCAACATTGGAGTGGTCCCCTATTCTGTTGTGGTTCTTTAGGCCTTTCTCCCATCACTTTGGCTGGCTACTTCTCAGCTTGTGACAGTTGCTTCTACTGATTCCTGAAGTTAGAAGGTTTGAAACCTTTCTTCCTTTGGTTAGACTTCTCATTCTTCTTGTCCTTCCATGTCTTATGGTAATCAGGTTTTCCTTTGCTTTGCTCATAGCAATACTTAGCTTTCCTTATTGCTTCTTCAAGAGTTCTAGGTTCATAAAACTCAATTCTGTCTTCGTAAGACTGAGGCAATCCACTCAGGAAATGCTGGATATTCGCTTTTTCATCTTTGATGTACTTGACATACATTAACAATTCCAAGAACTTATTTGCATACTCTTCCATGGTCTGCTGTCCCAATCTCAGCTCATGGAACTCCTTAATTTTGTCATCATAATACATGTCAGAGAGGTATTTCTGCTTGAAATACTTCTTGAATTGTTTCCACTCGAGTCTCCTTTCGCTGATCCTCTTTACTTGCTTGAAGTGCTCCCACCAAATGGATGCCCTTCCATTTAGATTGAATATGGTAACCCTTGCCTTCATGTTTCCCGAATAATCATGAACTTGGAAGTACTTCTTTATCCCAAGAAGCCAAGCTTCAGCCTCTTGTCCAGTCTTTACCTCATCGTCAAATGTAGGAGGTTTAGCCTTCTTAAATTCATCTCGAGAGCGATCCCTATGGTGCCTCTTTCTCTTGCCCTTGCGAGAAGAAGAGCTTGAGTCCCCACTATATTCTTCTGAGACAGATGCTCTACTAGTAGTCCTTCTTCTTCTTCTGGTACTGTTCTTACTGCCTTCTGGTTTTGACCCTGTCTAGAGTCTTTCTTTCTTTGCAATTCTGTCAAACTTTGCAACATAGCAGCATTCAACTGATGCTGCTCTTTCTGGGCTTTAATCAAGCTTCTCATGGTGGCTACAATATCTGGTGGTGTCTCTTGGAATCTCCTTCCATTAGACTCTATGTCATCGTTTCCAACTCAAACATTTCCCCCCATGGCATCTCGCACATGCTCGTAGGAGTCCCGAGCATCATATCTGTCATGGGTTCTCATGGCTGAACTACAACCTACCTTACTGAACCGCACTACCTGGAATAATGCCCTTGAAGGTGACTATGATTCTGCAAAATGTGTTAGTAACACAACTGTTAGCTGCATATCCTTTATACAAATCAGAATTACTTACCTTCTCTTGGAAAAATCATACAATGACAACTTTGCCCAAAACACAAAATTTTCTTTCTCAAAGAATGTCTGTCTCAGGGGGACGATGGGGGTCAAGGGGGCTTGCCCCCTTGTGGCTCGGGTCGAGGGCAGCGCCCTTATTTTTTTTTCTTTTGTAAATATTTGATTTTCATGCAATCTGGCGCGTAAGATCGCTGCCATTTTTCATCTTTTTGGTCCCTGTAATTCCACTGAAAAACTCAGATTTTTCCATCTGATTGAATCCCTTCCCAACAAGTCATCCGATGTATCAGGTCACTTGTTGACAACTCTTTCGACGCCTTATCGGGTGAGTCCTCATTTCTCTTCCGATGCCTTATCGGATCAATCTTTCTTTGCCTTCCGATGCTTTGGCTCGATATTTCTTTTCCTTTCGATGCACATCGGGTCGATCTTCCTTTGTCTTCCGATGCACATCGGGTCGATCTTCATTTATCTTCCGATGCCATATCGGGTCGATCTTCATTTCCCTTCCGGCGCCTTGAGTCGATCGTCTTTTCTCTTTTGACGCTCATCGAAAAATTTCTTTTAAGAGACATCAAAAAGTTGTCTGAGATGCCTTGGAGAGCTTCTCCCGAGAGCCATCCAAAAACGTTTTTCGAGAGACATCGGAAAGTTATCCGAGACGCCTCGGAGAGCTTCTCTCGAGAGCCATCGGAAAACTTTTTCCAAGACTTCCTATACTTAAGAAAAAAATTCGAATTTTTCTTCTTATCTTCCTCTTTCTGTCGCCGTGGCAGCTCCCTTCCGACGAGCCTTGCCGACACCTCGGCTCTGCCCAGCCAAGACCTTTGGCTCCTCCCAGCCGAGACCTGAGATCTTGGGCTCCTCCCAGTCGAGACCTTCGGCTCCACCTAGCCGAGACCTTCGGCTCCACCTAGCCGAGACTTTCGGTAAAATTTCAAACTTAGGAAATTTTCAAAATTTCTCCCTACTGGGTTTCTTTATCGGATGGAATCAACTCAAGTCATCCGACGTATCGGATGGACTTCTGCCTAAGTCATCCGATGTATCGGATGGACTTCAGCCTAAGTCATCCGATATTTTCCATACTTAGATTTTTTTTTATTTTAAATTGTCCTATCTTTCACATTTTTCCTCTGCTGGGTAGAGGGTAATCTTGCCTTTATCGCTGCTTCTTCATGGCGCATTGAGGCCCATGCTGCAACGTGTGCTTTGATACCATACTGTAACGTCCCCGACCCTCCGACCGACGAAGAGGACGCTACCGATGCTGTTATCTACTCGAGCAACTAGCTCCATGAACATAATAATAAAAATTAAAATGCTTTGAACTAAAACATGCATACATTATTACCATACAACGGAAGCAAAACCATACATTCAAGCATTTAGCATGTTCATTGTAATTCATTATCAAATGTAATTGCATGGATTTAAACACAAGAAACTTATCTTATGAAGAAAAATGCCCCGCAACCAGCTATGTCACTGCAACGTTCCACCCAACCATATGCTAGTGTGCTCCTTAATCTCTTAGCAACACTGCCAACCCCGAGTTGGGCATGATTCCCACAAGGAATAAGGAAGCTAAGCAGGCCGACACATAGCCAAAGATATGCCAAAACTCAGTCAAGCCAACACGGTTGGGTTTATTAGACCAAGAGTACAGAACAACACATAACCATGCCAACAAGTTGGGTTTATCAGGTTATCAGGAGATGGAAGCACTGTCTGCTAAGCTAGTGGACTCACTGAAGAGCTAAGGATTCCTAGAGTAGAACTAGCTTGAATCCTAATACATGCACACACACCCAACACAAGGAATCATTCCCTTCTCTACTGCACAGTCCCTCAGGACATGACTTCCCTTCCAGTGCTATTCAGGGGGTGTAGAGAAAAGAGCCATCCCTCTAGTTCTGTCTATGAGGCTCCTACAAAACACTAGGTTTGTCAAGCAGATTCCTTTCCACTCATGCACAGTCCAAAGACCAAATCCTGTGCACACAGAACAAAACAACCAACACAAAAATTCACAGCTTTGGGGTCTAAAGGAAAACATCACAAAACAAAATCGGAATGGAAACTTGGGTACTACTCAGCTCAGACTCAGCAATTCGATTCCATAGTCGTTCTTGGCCCTATAGTGGCCAAAATGGCTCAACAAGAACCCACAACAACCCAAAATTCATGGGGAAACCAGCAGTGATTTCTCAGGTGCATGAGGAAGGGAATGCAACATGCATGGAGGTGAATTCACATGCCCAGACCCACAACATGAAGAGAAATACACACAGCAAAATCATGAGGGTAAGGCAGCTCTCCTAGTTCTCTGCGTTAGGAAAATCCCACAACCTATGTGTGAGGAGAGAAAACAACCGTCTCTGGGTGAGAATGGGCATAATGGAAGAATGCGGTCTTTTCTTATCCTGCCCACATGAGGAGGAACAACTCCCTGGTGGAGTGTGCGTGTGGGCAAGGACTGACAATCCTGCCACACACCACTGCCCATGCAAAACATTTTTCCCAGGCAATAGCTGCCCCCAACTAACTCCAGAGAATTTATTTTGGTAGTTGACTGATTGATGGGTTCTCCTATTGACATCTGGATTTTCCCTATTGGTCCCAAAGGTTAAATAATTCCCCCTCCTTATCCTTAGGAAAGTCATGCCCTTTTCATTATGGTTGCATTGACATAGCTGGTTGTGGGTATTTTTAATTAAAATGCATGTTTACATGATGCCAAAATTAATATGTGCTGGATAGCACGATATACTATCGACAACGATTTTAATTGCCGAAACATTAAACGCTAAATCGATGGCGGGCTCTTGCCTTTAGCTCCACACCACGATTAATTACAATATATACATCATATACATTTTTAATGCAAACGGGGTCAAAACCGGGGTGTTACATCATATAGCATCATATAGATAATAACAACAAGCTAAAGACGATTCACAAAACATGATACCAAAATTGCATGGAACTTGTACCCAAAACCAACTTCAGAATATGGAAAAGCTTTTGGTGCAAAACATGCTTCATAAACGTTCCCCACCTCACAATTATTACGTATGTGAGATTACTTACAACACATATGTAGCCAATGTTCACATGCATGCACAATTTGGAAGATGATTGTTAATGTGAAAACAATTCCCAACATCGCAATACACCATTGTGGAAAAATAGCTTATGACATAACATAAATCGTAAACACAAATCAAAGCTCCCACTTCTTCAAAACTTTGATCTAATTTTCAATGATCCCAGTCAATTTAAAATTTTCTATGATCCAAGTCAATTTAGAATTAGACTCTTAAGGACATCATTCCAACATGCATAAAACTTGAATCATGGTGGACTTGTACACATGCCAAAAATTTATGTCTTCTATCTTAAATCGAGATCTATCTATCAAGCACCTAAAAGGGTCCAATTTTTTTTGATATGAAAATTATTTTTATTTAAAAATTTTTACACATTAAGAAAAAACTTACACCTCAAGATATTTGATCCCTCTATATCTAGATTTATGATCAAATCAATATAATTTTTTTTGTTTAAGTTGACATCATTTGCATTTTTTTTTCATCTCCTATTTTAATGAAAACTGCTCTCTCATACTTCTCATACTAGATTATAAGTACCTTACTATTCTCAATTCATACAATTAAAAAAACATAAAATTTTATAAATATTAATTATTTTACTTTAACTTAATTATAAACTTGTTAATATATAAAAATAGAGTTACTAAATGTAATTGGTTATAAACTTCAAAACGTATTAATATAAAAAGTGACTTCCTAAATGTAACAACTTAATTTTTAGAGCAATTCAATTTTAATTGTGTTTATTGAAATTAGTTATCAGCTTGGAAACACTTTAATATAAAACCGAATTACTAAATAGACCAACTTATTCAATTTTAATTATTGTCTATTGAAATTAGTTATAAGCAGCTTTTTCAAGAAGAAATTAGTTATAAGCTTGGAAACACATTAATATAAAAGTGAGTTACTAAATAGACCAACTTATTCCTTTTTAGGAATTCGATTTACCAATTTTTTCAAAAATCTTAACAATTTAGATGAGTCAAATTCTCATCATTAAATAGAAACATCTTCATGCAATTGTTTTTGGAACAAGTTAACAATGAAGTTTGATAACACCTTTCTAGGTGCTACGATAATAATACCCAGAAGACTGCATCAATACAGAGGGTTGCGCTGGCTATTACCCTGTGCTGATAATTGAAAAACATATGTATCAACGTGGATGGTGTTCTGGGCAGATCGGCTATGGCACATGCAGAAATTTAGAGGATGCACGCAATGTGTTTGACAAAATACCTAAGCCAGACATGGTTTCGTGGCATTGATTGCAAGATATGCACACAGTGGGCACGTCGAGGACACCATGAAGCTCTTTCGCGAAATGCCTCAGCGACCCTTGGTTTCATGGAATGCGATGATTGCAGGATGTGCAGAGAACGGGCATAATGCAGAGGGTTTACAAATTTACCAGCAAATGCAAGCCGAAGGTATTAATCCAAACTCCACTACTTTTATCAGCCTTCTTGCCGCTTGTGCGATTTTGGCAGCGCTGGAGCAGGGTGTGGAGATCCATGAAGAAATAATTAGAGGTGGACTGCACTGCAATATGAGTATGGCGATGCCCTTGTAGACATGTATGCCAAATGTGGGAGCCTTCAGAAGGTGCGGGATATGTTTGACAAAATGCATCAGAAAGATGTGGTTTCGTGGGGTGTCATGATTGCAGGATATGCAATACATGGTTGTTCTAGGGAAGCCCTCAAACTCTTTGAACAATTGGAACCCTCTGGTGTAAACCCAACTCATGTTATCTTTGTTTCTGTCTTGTCGGCCTGCTGCCATGGAGGCCTGGTGGAAGAGGCTCAGCATTTACTTTGATTGCATGAATGTACATTATCTCATCTCATCTGCAATAGAGCATTGTGGTTGCATGGTTGACCTACTTGGCCGTGCTGGACTCCTGAATGAGGTACAGGAGTTTATGAACAGAATGCCAATGGAACCTGATACTACTATGTGGGCATGTTTGCTTGGTGCTGTAGAATACATAGCAATGTAGAACTAGCCCAGAAGGTGGCAGAATACGTTTTTGAGATGAATCCTAATAATGCTGCACATATTATGTGCTGCTGTCAAATATCTATGCTGTTGCTGACAGGGGGAAGGATGTTGGAACGGTAAGAAAAATGATGAAAGATCAGAGGCAGGGATCAAAATTGAAGTCCTCAATACCAATCAAGAGCCACCTAGCTCGTCATTGAAGGTAAGTTTTTTTTCCTATGCAAATGAGATTTCAAATAAAAAATTATTTGACAAATTTGAAATAAAGATTATGTTTTATTTTTCCATTTGAAAGATTTTTTTTTTTCTAAATCTGAAATAAAGATCTTTCAATTTTATTTTTCAAATCTGGAATAAAGATTATTTTTTATTTTTCCATTTGAAAGGGAAAGAAACTTTATGTAATATGTGATACTTTTCATTATTTTTATATATATATTTTTTATGTACAGCATTGCAATCAGGAAAAAAAATATTACTGTTTTTTCAATAAATAAATAAAAGAATGCTATGGTATATGGTTTTAGAATAACCATATGTTACCAAAATTGCATCTCTATGTTACTATTATTGCATCCATACAAATTACTTATTTACATACAAATTACTTATTTATTTAGATCATTGCTTCAACCCCACACTTGATAAAGGTTAAGCGCCAGTTGTTTTCAGTGGAAAGGAATCAACCATTCATTTGTAGCTCAAACTCCAACAAAACAGGTAAGTAAAGATTTCCCACATTTAAAGATAATGCATTGTTTTGTTTCAAATAGACATCTGCCCCTATGAATGCATTCATGACAAGGTTTGAGTTTTTACGAGTTGGAACTTGCCTACACCTATTATTGGTTGCATCCCCTTGAGTCTTTCATTAAAAGTTTATTGGAATTTTTCTTCGATAGGCTTGGGAATCACCCACCCTATCGTATCCCCTACATATTGATTATATTGATTTATGAGTATACTCACCCTGTCAGTTTTGATCGCAGTTCTGTCGCCTCCATGACTATCTCCCCATATGGACTGACCATTTTTGTCATATTCCACCATGATAGAATCTATACCTGCTCCTCGACTTGGAACAATCTGTTAAACACTTGTGTAAATCCCACTGTCAAAGATACTTCCACCGCTACCACCCCAAGGCCCATGCAATCTATACCTGCTCCTCGACTTGGAACAATCTCTTAAACACTTGTGTAAATCACATTGTCAAAGATACTTCCACCGCTACCTCCCCAAAGCCCATCCGTTGAAGTGAAATTGTAATGCATGAGGCTCTCTTTGGTATAATCCATCTCATTCTTTCCTAAACAAACACAACAAATATATTATAGGTTATGTTAATGTTATTATGGTGAAGAGATATCAGTTCAAAATTTTTGTATATGTTAATGTTATTATGGTGAAGAGATATCAGTTCGAAATTTTTGTATGGAGAATAGCTGAGTGCTTTATATCCCAATGCCTAATATGTAAAAATGTTATCAAGGACATACATGACAACATAAAGCTATTGGACAACATATGTAGGTTCAATAAAAGAAAATTAAAACCATAATTCAAAGTAAATCCATAAACCTTATGATCAAATTTCTTGAGAAGTAAAATTTTTTATTTTGAGTTTTTATATAAAGAAAAAAATTTACACTTCAAATACACTTTTGAATTAAATTTTCTTACAGGTTTAATTACAAGGTTGTCTAGACTCTTCTTCTAAGTTCTATAATTGAAGATCAATTATAATCTTTTGCTCCTTGTCAAGTTATCAACCCTATTGATAGAAATTTAATTATTATAACTATGTAACTTAGGATTCAAGCTAAAACACCAAATGACAAGTTATCAACGTTATTTGTAGAAATTTAACAGAGGAGCCAATGACATCGAAACAATATCATAAATCTAACTTATTTAGAATATAAGCTCGTGTAAACAATATCCTAAAACTAACCGGTTTAAAATGCGACCTCATGTAAATGGTATTAATGTGAACTTATTTAAATTGCATGCTAATGTAAATGGTGTACATTTTTAAACTGATGTTGCTTAATCAATTTGATTTGATGTTATTGAATATAATGATATTAGATTTTCAATTACATAGCTGACTTAAACTAGATGTATTAGAATGTTGCTTTATTTATTAAGAATATTGTTTTTTTCATTTCCTTCAATATAGTTATCTAAATGAATATATTCAAAATTGCCATCTAAGCCAATATTTGCTCTTCCTAATGAATTGCCAAACCTAAACTAAATGTATTGTAATGTTGCTTTATTTATAAATAAATTTGTTATTTTTATGCATATAAATTAATGGATTTTTGAGTGATTCATGTATTTCTCAATTTTGTTTGTAAATCATAAATATTTTATATTACTATAAAAACTTTACATATCACTATCTTCATCACATAACCATATCCCTCAAGATAGTCTATTATGTCAGCTCTATACATTCAAAACCATGCACATCCGAACCCAAAAAGCACCCCTCCCTCATAGGGAAAACATGGCATTAAACATAGAAATACTCTTAGACTTGAGCTTAACAGAGGCCATCCATAACCCCATCTATCTCGTTAACTTTTTACTCCTATCTACATACTGTAAATCTACCCAGCTAACAACTACAGAGACATACATATCAACAGAATTCAAAAGACCACGCAAGTTATGGAACCCGGTGGCTTCCCGACGATCTCATGAGCCCAACCGAAGTTTTGGGATCAAATTTTATGTTCAATTTGCTGGTAATGATGTCTATCTTTCCCGTGCATTAGGCAGGTGTTAACATAATGCTCTTTCCAAAATTTCAGCCTCTCTTCATACCCTAGTTCTTTCTCACCACGGTCCATCAAAATCCTATCCAAAATCCCTTTCACAACCCAAAAGTTGGCTACTGATATCTCATACAGGGCCATGCCATGGTCCTAACTCCACTTGGCCAAGGCATCAAAATCCTTCGTCGACTATGTAGGATCCAGCTCTGTCAACGACTCTTTTTCCACATCCTCAATAGTCTTTTGCACCTCCTTCGAGACCATCGATTTAAAAATATAGGTCACCTATGCCGCCTTCACATGCACCTTGGTAGCACGTGACTACCTCACCTTCTCTTTCCCTCCCCTACTTGGTGTTATTCTAGATTTGTGATCCTATTATGTCTTCTGCATATCTAATTAGATCATGCTTGTCCCATCCCTGACTATATTTACAATGCCAAAGTTGGGCCCACGGTTCTGATTCATAAAAGATCCATTGCCACCAAGTTTTGGCTCCCACACCTCGCTACTCTTCTCTAGGTCCGTAAGCCCGTGTCCTCCCTTTAGCTTCAGAAGGCATAAGGTTTCCCACTCGACTAGGGCCCATTTTTTATTTTCATTGGGTCTTCCCCATAGGAATCTTTGTTAGAGATTCCTAATTTCCTTTAACACTGCTTTCGGAAATGCATGAACATAAAAAAGATAGATTGGCAGAGATTGCAGGACATATTTGACCAAAACCAGATGACTAGCCAAGTTCAGAGGGCACAGAACCCATTTAGTCAACTTTTGTTTCATCTTGTCCAAGAGTTATGCCCAAGAGGTCTTTCTGATGACAGAATCCGAGAGAGGGGCACTTAGATATTTGGATGGAAGATAGCTCCCTTGATAACAATGGTTCTGGTATAACATCCCACAATGTCAGTCCTTTGCAGGGAGCTACTTTCAACAGTCTGCCAGCTACTTCATATTGCACATATGTTCCCTATCAGATGCCACTGCATTCTGCAAAAACGTTTAGTGGCATGCAAGGGCCACCTAAATCTCAATTATTCCTAGGCAATGTGCATGATTCCTCAATGTCAAAACTAAATATTCATTCAGCTGATGCTGTGACCCATTTTTCTCCAAACCAAGCCAGGATTACTACATATGAACGCTATGTACATCCATCAATTCCATCAGATAGTGCATGTTTGGAGTCACCATCACGAGGTTCATTAATGGGAGGTTTGGTTACTCCTCCATCGTCTTCTAGCCTTTTTTCTTTTGGATATCAGAAGAAAGCTGTGGAATTGGAATATGAAAGGTTTTTAGTTGAAATGGGGCCGTGACATGAGAACATTTCTGGGCTAGATAATATTTTATTTTAAGACTAAAAGTTGAGCTTCTATATCTTACAAATAATTAATCTTTGATGACTGTATACAAGGTAAGTTACCTTCATTGTCTACTTTTGAATTTTTGCGAGCATAAGAAAGCTATGATTTAGTTCAACCAGGATACACATTTGTGTACAGTTGGAAACTTAGCAACATCTGAGGTACTAGAGAAAAGGACATCCAAGGTTGTTGATGAAGGCCACCTACTTTGCAGTGTGTTGAAAGGTGCCTCCAATTACATTCAATACATCTTGGAACTACACCTACTCGTTAACAAATTTGTTTTGATGCTTCTGCAACTACAATACATGTATGAAGTTGCTTTGGATGATGTTGAATTTGGGTTTCTAGAACTAAATCACTGAGAGTTTTATTTTCTCTTGCCACTTTTCTGTCCATTTTCATTTCATTCCCTCTTTATTTTTACTCTTCTTGTAGGTGAATATCCATGCTACTTATGATTAATATGTTGATCCATGCTACTTATGATTAATAGGATTTGTAGAGGTAATGCACTTTCAAACTCCTGAAACATTTTTCTTTCATTTTGAGTAGCCCCAACGTTCATACCTGATTTTGTCTTGACATTCATCGATTAAGAAATAACAGCTATAAAAGCACATAATGAATCTGGAAAATATGAAGTTAGAAGCTTGCGTTAGTTAATTAATCAAAGGAGCTGACAACCAAAAGGAGTTAAACCGTAAGAAAAAGAACAAAATAATTATGTGTAAACAGTAAGGCAACAGACAAAATAATTATGTTTGAGTCATGCAATTGAACTTGGAACTATTTATGAATTTGTTCAAGGAATCATCTTTCAGCTCACTATTTTGCATACAAATATGGAGTGTCAAATGTTGTATTATCATTATATACCCTGGGGACTGGGGTTTCTTTGGTGGTAACTGTCAAGGAACTCCAGGTAAGTGTTAGACTGGAGTGATCCTTCACATGTCACTTTTGCATTATTTTTATTTAAAATATGGAGTTGTGCTAGAAACAAATAATAGAAATGACAATTTTTCTTTGTGTTTATTGATGCAAACCACTACAGACAAAGGAATCAGGTAGTGACAAATGTTGGGTGACTCTAAATGGCTTATGAATTGGGCAAATGGAAAGTGTCAACTCACAAATCTAGCTCTGGGACCTATCATGCATAGAATTCTGGAGGCAAATAATCTCTTTAACCTTATCCTCTTTACTTGTATTTTCAAGGAATTCAATACAAAATCATACTATCAGAGGCCGTTCTCTCCTTGCAGGAAGGCACACTGGTGGCTCAAGAATACACAAGAGCAGTTCTCTTGTCTGAATCTCTCATTTCTATTTTTTGACTTGATGTTGATACTGATCCTTGCAGAAAAGGTTATGATGGGTATGCCCTTGTGAGAATTTGCTTCACAGTGAGATCTAGGAGCTTGAACAATATTCACACAAAGTATTTGACAAAATGTGCAAGATAACAACAAAAGTGATAGAAGATAGCTGGAATAACACATGTGAAAGGTGCTAGTTACTGACCATATTATTATGGTACATCTTGTACATGTTATAGTACACATTTATAATAAATTGGACAAAATTCATGAGGCTCAGGAAGCCAATTGGAGTTGTACATGTGTCATGGTGAGTTTTGACCTCAATCCCCCCTAGGTGGACCAATGGAGCTCCAACTCAGCCTAACAATCACGAACCAAGGTGTGAACATTGGTGAAGTGTGCCGGGGCATTAAATAGTCCAACGCATGCATGGGTGAGATGATAGAGGTGAGTGGGAGGCTCAAGGTGGCAATAAATGCTCCTAGGAGGTCCAAAATGGACCAAATACACCATTAGTGCCCCTAGTCTACCCAAACTCCACAAAAAGAGGAACGAGAGCGCTCCTGTCATTAATGAGGACGCACATGTGCTGGTTGACTAAGATGGAGTGTTGTTGTAGGTGTGAACATGCCAAAATAACTAGATATCTTGTTGAATCGGCTTCCCTAGTCTAAACCATAGGATATCATTGCATGAAAGCAAATGAAATTAGCCTAAGGTCAAAACTATCTACTAAGGATGTATTACTGCTCCAACACCCCCTCTTAATCCAAACTTAGTACAATTTATTCAAAAATATTTATTAAGGCCTTGGCAACTAAGGCACAAGTCACCTTTTACAATAATGTTTTTTAATCCATGTAACTGAGGTAAGAAGGAAAACCTCATGGGACAAAACCTCCCCTCAAAAATGGATATGACAGAGATCAAAAGGTCTTCAGCAGGTCCTCTTCTTCACTTGAATGACCTGAAAGAACAACTTCTTGGTGATGGACTTGGTGAAGATGTTGTGGATGCCAAGATCATGCATCAATGCATCAAAGTGCTGTAAACAAAGATCACGTGGAGAGGCCCTTTGATGGTCATTGTTTGATGATGGAGGGGCATCATAAGAATGTCTTTGCTGCAAGGATACTCTGATTTAATAGCATAATCAATCATGGAAAAGATATCTCTGCAAACTCTTTCCCAAATAACATTAAAAGATTCAACAAAATATGCACTATGTACTGTAGCTGCCATATTATGAATAAAACCATGAATATTTCTCCCAATTTGATGAAGCACCTTCATACTCCATAACAAAGCTCACGAGGCTCTGAAATCTCAGAATATATGTCATACACAACATAAAATATCAGAGGTATGGTGTCTCCATGAGTGAATGGATCCATAAAAAGAGAAGAATGAGCAACTAAATCACAATTGCAATTGAGCGAACCTGGAAGGTCCGAAGACTTGAGATTTGAACCATGGGTGGTGAATGCAAGTCCAAACATATGGAACAACAGTCCCATGAAGGCCAATGACATGGTTGTCCAACTAATGAAAGGCATACAAGGCATAACAACAACATACACAAGAGACATGGCATTGGAAACTAGGCAATTTTCTGAATTTCCAACTAGTGAACTTGATGATTGTTGGGTCTTTTGGTCATGAAATGGTTGGGGAAATGAGTCAATGACTATCATAGGCTGTATATCATCTTCAGAATCAGAATTGGAAAGATCTGATTGGATTGGGAAAGGGCTTTCAGAAGGGACATAAAAAACTAGTGAAAAATGACTAGTTTTAGGAGGAAGCTTTGATGAACTGATTGGGGTTTTTTTCAAGGAATGGATGGAGGCTTTAGGTTCTGATAGATCGGAAGGCGAATTAGAAACAAAGCTATTAAAAGCAAAGAAAACATAAATGGGTTTTACCCATGCACCCAATGCATTGTAAGTGTTGAGTTGAGTTGGTAAGTGTTGAGCATAGCTTTCGAAATGAAAAAAGATTGATCCATCCTAATTCAATTTTTTTTAGAATGTTGCACCTCCACGATAGGGTGACGTCTTGGAGTTCATTTGCAGTAGTATACATATTTTGTGTCACTTATCTTCAACTTTCATGATCTCTGCTTTTATGATGTGGATGGAGATAAGGTACACGAGTCGCTTGTGGAGTGTTTATAGGAACTTCAACCTTTAGTGCTTCTGGTGATTTATTGGTAGAGAATAATTCCATTGAGTGTGTATTTGTTTCTTGATCCTCAACTTGTATTTGTTTTCCTGAGAGTCTGGATGATTCTGTCTAGATTTGCTCTAATTTAGTCTCTAATAGCTTATTAACATACTGAATATTCTTGAACTTTTAGCTTCTTAATTTGTTCCTCTAGTTTTTGATTAATATTTCTCATGCAATGATTGTCTTCTTATTTTTGAATATTTTTTCGTCAACATCTTCATGAACTCTTTATGACTTCCGCATACTTTTTTAATTTTTATTTTATATTTGTAGCTAGAATTTTGCTATGGTTTCTTAGTTGAAATATTTTTTCAGTATTGTCTGATAACGTATTATTGATTTTCGTAATTTCCAACTTGTGCGCCTTTTTAATGTCATCATATTTATGTTGGAGTTCTTTCATTTGTTGATGTTGATATATCTCTGATTATTGAATTTATATCTACCTCTGGACCTGCACCAATTCATTATCTTTGTCCATGATGAGCTTGGTTATACACGTTATTTCTTCTTCTAAATCATCATTGCTTCTATAAGGTGATTCTTCATCATTCTTTGACTTTCTGATATTGTCTTCAAGGTTTTGATTCTGACTTTTTGAATGTGACATTTCTTTGTCCTTATCTGATAATATTTTTTTGAATTCTTCATTAGCTTTTTACAAACTTTGATTTTGATCTTTTAGGCGAGAGATTTCTTTATTTTGTTTTTTTTGTCACTTGTTAATCTCTCAATTTGAGCGGTTAAGTGACTATTCTCCTATTTGGTCAATTCCCTAAGAATATTATGCTTTTTAATCTCAAATTGTAGATTATTATTGGTCATTTTATAATGTTTTAATTCAGCCAATACTACTTGTGATTGTCACTGCAATTATGATTATGTAATCGTCCTAATTCACGACTTTTGGTGTTCTTCTTTTCTTCGATAATAATCGTCACAAGTGCAAGAATATAATGTAGTCTTTATATCTTCTTTTGACCCTTTGACTTATTTTCTATTAAAACTTCTTTGTGGATTGTGTAGTTGGGAGGAATGATTATTATCCTTCCCACCGGGGTTCAAATCTCGCTTTGTACCATTCTCTTTTATATAAAGAACCCAATTTTATCTAACTCTTTTTTTTTTTTTTTAACAAAAACTAAAAAAGGGATTTTATAAACAGGCTGTGCACAGCCATTCATTACATCACAAGCATGATAGAGTATTCCTGCAGGCCAAAATTGCTGCATAGCAGACTGATCCAGAGATTTTTCCACAAATTTGTGCACATAGTTTCTTCAAAATTACTAGGGTCTCGGGTAGTATATACCCTGACAAACTGCTTACATAACAAAAGACAAAAAAACATTAACCAGAAGTAAAAACAAAGACCAGAAGTGAGATATTAAGGGTTGCCTCTGAGAGCCCTGGGCTGCACGACGGACTCTTCTTCCATTGGCTAATCAGCTCCTGTGTTTACCCCATTAACCCTGCTTCCCTGGTTCATAGAGAGCAGCTTCTCAAGGTCTTCCTGAATTTTGTCCAGCTTGCCCATCATTTCGCGCAGGCTGCTTTCGTTATCATCTATTCGGGCATCATGGTTGCTTATCTGCAACGAGGTGTAGCTGACAGTTTCCCCCATGCTTTTAACTTCTTTCGCCATTTCTTTAGCATCCATGATCCCTATAGCTGTCATCTCATATAAACGACGGAGGTTCTTTCTGATGTCCATTAAGCCTGCGTTTTCCCCAGCTCGATCCATTCTGCCTGAGTCTACAGCAATTGAGATGCAAGCGAACTGTCTATACAAAGGATGGACAGGACTTTTTTGGTTCCCACCCGAGATAGCACTGAGAATGCACTTGAGGTCTTCAAGCTCTTGTTGCAACGCAGCGTCCCCAAACTGCTCTGAGAGAGCCGATATTCCACCCGCTCCTTCTTTCCAGCCTGTACACAGACATCCCAAGACCCGATTCAAGCTGCCATTACGGGCCAGACTTTCACCTGAACTGCAATGGCAAACAGAGAAGGCAGCAAGAGCGAAACGCTCCTTCACGAAAGCACGAATTAGAGGGAGGGACTGCCACGGTATGCCCTACAGTCTTCCTTCTTCGACACCTGCTACAACAGTCAAAAGAAAATGCACAATTTCTGCAGAACCAGAGACAAACCCCGGAGCAAAGCAGAAGAAGATGTCTCTACCGGTGAACATCCTGGAGGTAAATCCAATGAGACGAGAATCGTGCGAAGGAGGAGGGCAATAACTCGCAGGCCGGATGAACTTAATAGCTGCTATGACCGTGAGGAGGAGGGAAAACCACGCGGCTAAGAAAGGAGTGAGGACGGGACATGCTAATAAATGCTGAGAGCCGTCGAAAGGATGAGGGGGATGGAGGCCAGCTGGGAGGGGGCGAGAAAGGGATGACGGGTGAAGGATAAGGAGAGGGGAGGGATAAGGGGAAGGAGGNTTCGGAGGCCCTGAAGAAGAGCCATCCATTCCGCTTCATTATTAGTTCTGATGCCTAAGCCCCAAGCGAAGGTTAATTCAACATTTCCTTCGGGATCCACCAGGATCCCCCCCGCTCCTGCCACCCCTAATTTTATCTAACTCTTTTAACTAAATAACACCTTCACTAATAAAATAGTAAACTCACTCTTATATCTTTTTTTTTAATCTTTTGTTTATTTACTTCTCATTATTTATGTTACTTAGGTGTAATATGTTGGTTTAAACCATAGGTTTTAAAAAAAACCATGTGTTGGTTTCTTTTTGTTTTTCTTTTCTATTTTTCTATTTTTACTTTACCTTTTTTTTTACTTTCTTTCTTTCTCTTTTCTTTTTTACTTTCTCTTTATATTTTTATTTTTTGTAGTATGGTCAAATGTCTATTTAATTCAAAAACTCGAATCTTCTTTCTTCTTCTCTTTTATTGTCTTACCTCTTCTCTTTTTCCTTCTTGGTGAAAGATCACAATTTTAGGGAAATTCTAGGATAATGGTTAAAAACCAAATTACACAGTGTACATAATGGCCATTGACTGAATCACTCTGATACTAATGTAATATCCATATCCGTCTATTCTAAGGACTACTCAAGTGAATAATTAACCAATAGAAAATAACTCCATATTGAAAAGATGAAATAAATTTTGAATATGAATGATGATGAAGGATGACAAAGTGAGTGCCATATATATAATAATTGTAAAGGCACTTTGGATACCATACATGAAATGATGCGTCATTTTAGAATTGTTTACTAATAACTATTTATGTGTTACTAAGATTTAACATTTATAAATTTTATTTATATTATATTCATTCTTATTTTTTTTTATATTATAATTAATGTTCCATAATAATAATAATAAATACACATATAGTGAATAAGTATTAATTTATTGAATGAAGAGATGTGACCTTTTTATTGAAAAGGCACAATGACTGATATAAAAGCCAAGATATTGTAATACAATCTATCATCAATTATTTTATTCAATATGTATTATTTACTATAAAGATTGAACTCTTCTTTGTTCAGATATTGATTCTTCCATAACACACGAGCTTGGTGTAATAGTGGAATCAGAGTTCCTTCTTGGGCTTGATTTCGGGTCTTTGGCCATATTTTCGATTTTTGCTATCAATTTGAATTAATTAATTATTTCGTAAAAAAAAAAAGTTAAAAAAGAGAGTAAAAAGAAAAAAGAAAAGAAAAAGAAGAAGTAAAAAAAAGAAGAAGATAAGAATATCCCATAAAAAGGAGAAAGAAAAAAATGAAAAAACAACACCATATGGTTTATAAAACCAACCCTTGGTTTTATAAATCATACAAGGTTTTATTAAGCTCTAATTCCCACGTTCACCCCAAAAATTAGCTATATATATATATGTATAATATTATTATTATTTATAAAATAATAATTAATTATTATTATCAATATTTTTTAATAGTTATTTGGATTTATTATTAATTAACTATTTAACTCTTACATTAACCATGAAGCCATTTAAACAAGAATTGGAAGAGATCTTCGATCGATCTATGAGGAAAATGGAAGTACTTGGCCATAAGGAACAATCGAATGAAAAAGTTGTTGACAAGACCTTCAATGAAATAAGCCAACAAAGCAAACTAGAGCCCTCCAAAGACTAAGACTTGGAAATTGAATCACAATCCAATTTTCAAAGCTTGCAAGAAAAACCTGGTAAATAACATGAAAGTGATGTCCTAGACATTAAATTGAATAACATAGCCAGTTCCATATCACCATTTAGTTTTCATATCTATACAGATGAAAATGTGCCCACAAGTGTAACAGAAGAAGCACTTGCACAATGTTCTAAACCACTTTTGTCAGATAAATCTAATTATATGACTTATAGAGTTAGAAACCATGAAAGTAGTCAATACCCACTTAAACATGATGAAAGAATTGATGATGGTTCTGTAAACACAAGTGTAGATAGTTATACATACGTGGTGCTCTTGCCAACTGTTGCTTACATTCAAAATGGTGTTGAATATAGTGGGCCCATTGTTGTTGAACCATATGACACAATAATTATTGCATCCACATGTTTAGGAAGTCCTACTAAGAAAGTTACGGTAGATGAACAACATTTATGTTGCTCAAAGTTTGAAGTTTTGGATACAATCATGAGGAATTTAGGGGCACTACATGTCAATGAAGAATCCATGGATGCTTTGATTCAGAGAAAACTAGTAAACAACATAAATACTTCCAATCAAGTTGATTTTGGTTTTAAATGTGTTTCATTCATGTAACAACCTCCAAACAACTTTGGAATGGTTAACATTGAAGTGCACACTCCCTAAGGTTGTAAGATGGAATCCATTTACAATAATTTGGCTTGAGGAAACTAAGAAGGCTCACATTGACGTCTTTAAACTCCACACACTTAAGGATAACCATCACATTGATTTCCAAGGTCGATGAGCATCTCTTAAAAATATTTCCTTTATTATGACATCCGACATAGGATCCATAACTAGTGCAAAAAGTGGAAGTGAAGATACACAATTCCTCATAAATGGAATCCAAAGGATGACATGGAAAACAAATAAGTACAAGTTGTATTATTTCAAGAACTCACCAATTAAGCAGAAAGTATTACAACACAAGTTCCAGAATCACATCCATGGAACAAAATCGATCCAGATTGTAGTATTCGAGTTAACACTTCAAACACAACCCATAATAAGGGGACATCGACACTCTTAGCTTTGAGGACAAAGTTGCCCTTAAGGGAAATGAAATGTTACATAAATAATAATAGTAAATAAACATATAATGAAAAAATATTAATTAATTGAATGAAGAGATGTGACATTTTCATTGAAAATGCACAATGGCTAATATAAAAGCCAAGATATTGTAATGTGATCTATCACCAATCTTTTTATTCAATAGGTATTATTTACTATGAACATGGATCTCTTCTTTATCCGGATATGTATTCTTCTACAACACATGGACTCGATGTTACAATAAGCTTGCCGACAGTCTGACAAGTTGGCGAGTTGGCCATTTTGAGGATAAGTGCAATCAACCTTGGTCTGGTTATGAACAAACCAAGCTCAAAGAAGACCGTCACTGAATCAATCATAAGGACGTCACCCACATGGTGGGTGTTCAAATCATATCCAAGCAAGTTGTAATGAATTATTGGTGTGCATCCAACTGGGCTCGTCCATGCAGGGGAACCCATGGCACTCAGAGTAGGTTTATCATTAAAACTCGTTGGGCAAACATCATTTTAGGATTATCTATGAGGTACGATCTCAAGGCTGGTCCATAGCCTCAAGGATTGTTCTTTGTCCTTTTCGTTGTGTGAACCTTCATGATCACCTAGGTCGGCTCATGTCATGATAATGGAAGGGTTAACAAAGACATGTGAAAGCCTCAGAGGCTATATCGTCGTTGTATGTTGTTGTTCAAAGAGGAAATTTTGGGCAAGTTCTCTGTCATCGTTGGTGTGCGAATTGCTGGTACACTGGTTACCTCGTCCAATCCGCGGAAGAACGTAGGTCTACTCATTTTTCTTCTGCTTAGGACTGGCCTAATGGTTAGTACGAAAATCGTCAGCCCCAAAACCACAAACGACCCCAAGTGAACTCATATGCCACTGGCTCTCAAAGAATTGGGGTATGTCCAAGGATTCTTTGAGTAGGAACTCCATCCCGTCGACCAGGGTGTGGGTGGACCATCTGGAAAGGAGGTTGTAGAGAAGGAAAATCCATCTAGATGTGGGTCTGCTAGCTCATAATTTTGGTGGGTTGGTGGAGGACTTCGTGTCCATTCGCACCTGGGAAACCCATCACACTAAGACTCTGGCCGTTTTTTGTACTTTTAAATCTCTCATGAGCATGGCTATGGACGATTGTATTCAAGGGAATTTCAACAACGGTTCAAGTGAGACATCCCTATTTGTTCGTATTGCAAGGCTGGAAGAAGGGCTTCGAGCTTTGGATTGCAATAAGAGAATGGAGGCAATGCACAACAACACAAAGTTGGATGCCCTTTCTTGGGCCTTGACTAGGAAAACATTTAGTTGGCCTCATCACAACAAGCCTGCCATCACTCAACTCATGTTTCATAGGAATCCAGACATGAAACTTCAGGTGATGGCCCTTCTCATATTTTGGTTTTTGATGATGATTAACTAGTGTTTTAACTTAGAAAATTTTCATAAACATTGTTATCTCAGTTTTTGTGGTCATAACCCCTGACTTGTGGAGGATCAAAAATCAAACTCTTTAATATGGAAAACTTTAGACATAGGTGGTTAACTAGGGGGTTTCTCTAATAATAGGCCTTTAGTAGCAATTTTTCTTAGTTGAATCATGTTATGAACTTGTGGCAATCTGGGGACATCGATGGAAATGCTCTATAATTTTTTTGGTTTATGATTTAGTATAATTATTGAACTTTACAAAAAAAAAGTATGCATGTGACAACATAAAGCTATTGGACAACATATGTAGGTTGAATACAAAAATTTAAAACCAAAGTAATTCCATTTTAACCGTAGGATCAAATTTGCTGAGAAGTAAATTTTTCTATTTTGAGCTTTTACACAGAAAAAAATTTACACCTCGTAGAATTTGATTCTTCTCAAACATTTATAAATTTACCAGCATAGGTCCTAGTCTAAGATTAACTTATGCTAGGATTAAACTATTTCGGAGTCTTGGTAAGATGAAAGGAAAAAAATAAATACACATTTGAATTAATTTTTCTTGCAGGTTTAATTACAAGGTTGTCTAGACTCTTCTTCTAAGTTCTATAATTGAAGATCATTTATAGTATTTCGCTCCTTGTCAAGTTATCAACTCTATTGATAAAAATTTAATTATTATGACTATGCGACTTAATATTCAAGCTAACACCAATTGGCAAGTTACCAACATAGATCCATCTTAAACATTAATCTATCAAGCACCAAGAGGGATCCAATTTCTTGAGTTGTACAATTTTTTTAACTAATTTTTTTACATGTCAAAAAAATTCACATCTCATCAATAATCATGATGATTAAATTATCATAATATATATAATTTTCATTAAACATATGTAAATATTTTTAATCCGTCATGTTTTAATATTTTAATATTTTAATTTTTAATTTTAATATTATTATTTTCATTTATTTAGTATTAAAATATGTCACATTACGTGATAACATCTCCTTCATACCCGGTTGTTAATGTTCATTAAAACATATATAATTTTTTTAAGCTGACAAGTTCTCATTTTCTTAACTTGAATTTTAATATTAATTTTTATTTTTTTATTATTAAAATATGTCATGTTACTTAACATTATGTGACAACATCTCCCTCATACTGTGTTGTAGAGAACCTTGCCACTCTCGATGCATTCAATGGTATTTGTAGAAATTTAACAAAACACCTAATGACACTGGAACAATATCCTAAATCTAACTTATTTATGTTGCAAGTTCATATAACTAATATCCTCAAACTAACTTATTTCGAGTGTGATATCATGTAAATGGTATAAATCTGAAGTTATTTAAATTGTATACTAACATAAATTGTGTTCATTTTTAAATTGATATTGTTTAATTAGTTTGATTTGATGTTATTGAATGTATTGAAGGCCAATGACATGGTTGTCCAACCAATGAAAGACATACAAGACATAACAACAACATATACAAGAGACATAGCATTGGAAACTAGGCAATTTTCTGAATTTCTAACTAGTGAACTTGATGATTGTTGGGTCTTTTGGTCATGAAATGGTTGGGGAAATGAGTCAATGACTGTCATAGGCTGTATATCATCTTCAGAATCAGAACTGGAAAGATCTAATTGGATTGGGAAAGGGCTTTCAGAAGGGACATAAAAAACTAGTGAAAAATGACTAGTTTTAGGAGGAAGCTTTGATGAACTGACTGGGGTTTTTTTCAAGGAAGGGATGGAGGCTTTAGGTTCTGATAGATCAGAAGGTGAATTAGAAACAAAGCTATTAAAAGCAAATAAAACATAAATGGGTTTTACCCATGCACCCAATGCATGCTCAACCTTACCATTTTCTTGCTTGCGCTCCCATCTTTTTGCAAATTCTAGAAGAGCAATATGGTTCTCTTCAAGGAGCTTGGTCATGATGTCCATCTTCTTTCTGAAGCAAGCTTTCTCAAGATGTGAACCTCTGCAATAACCACATGTGGGTCGTTTTTTGTTGTTGTTGTAAATCTTTGATTTTCGCTCAATATGGCTCATAAGATCGTTGCCATTTTTCATCTTTTTGGTCCCTGTAATTCCACTGAAAAACTCAGATTTTTCCATCTGATCGAATCCCTTCCCAACAAGTCATTCGATGTATTGGGTCACTTGTTGACAACTCTTTCGATGCCTTATCGGGTGAGTCCTCATTTCTCTTCTGATGCCTTATCGGATCAATCCTTCTTTGCCTTTCGATGCTTCGACTCGATCTTTCTTTGCCTTTCGATGCACATTGGGTCAATCTTCCTTTGTCTTTCGATGCACATCGGGTCGATCTTCCTTTGTCTTCCGATGCACATCGGGTCAATCTTCATTTGTCTTCCAATGCCATATCGAGTCGATCTTCATTTCCCTTTTGACGCCTCGGGTCGATCGTCTTTTCTCTTCCGACGCGCATCCGAAAACTTCTTTCGAGAGACATCAGAAAGTTATCCGAGATGCCTCGGAGAGATTCTCCCGAGAGCCATCGAAAAACGTTTTTCGAGAGACATCGAAAAGTTATCCGAGATGCCTCAAAGAGTTTCTCTCGAGAGCCATCGAAAAACCTTTTTCGAGATTTCCTATACTTGGAAAAAATTTTGAAAAATTTTCGAATTTTTCTTCTTATCTTTCTCTTTCTATTGCTGTGTCGGCTCCCTTCTAGCGAGCCTTGCCGACACCTCAGCTCCACCCAGCTGAGACCTTCGACTCCTCATAGCTGAGACCTTGGGCTCCTCCCAGCCGAGACCTTCAGCTCCACTTAGCCGAGACTTTCGGTAAAATTTCGAACTTGGGAAATTTTCAAAATTTCTCCCTACTGGGTTACTTTCTTGGATGGAATCAACTCAAGTCATCCGTCGTATCAGATGGACTTCCGCCTAAGTCATCCGACGTATCGGATGGAATTCAGCCTAAGTCATCCGATATTTTCCATACTTAGATTTTTTTTTTTGAAATTTTCTTGTCTTTCACATTTTTCCTCTGCTGGGCAGAGGGTAACCTTGCCTCTGTCACTACTTCTTCATGGCCCATTGAGGCCCATGCTGCAACGTGTGCTCTGATACCACACTGTAACGTCCCCGACCCTCCAACGGGCGAAGAGGACGCTACTGATGTTGCTATCTACCCGAGCAACTAGCCCCATGAACATAATAATAAAAATTAAAATGCTTTGAACTAAAACATGCATACATTATTACCATACAGCAGAAGCAAAACCATACATTCAAGAATTCAACATGTTCATTGTAATTCATTATCAAATGTAATTGCAAGCATTTAAACACAATAATACTTATCTTATGAAGAAGAACGCCTCGCAACCAGCTATGTCGTTGCAATGTTCCACCCAACCATAGGCCAGTGTGCTCCTTAATCTCTCAGTAACATTGCCACCCCCGAGCTGGGCATGATTCCCACAAGGAATAAGGAAGCGAAGCAGGCCGACACATAGCCAAAGATATGCCAAAACTCAGTCAAGCCAACACGGTTGGGTTTATCAGACCAAGAGTACACAACAACACATAACCAAGCCAACAAGTTGGGTTTATCAGGTTATCAGGAGATGGAAGCACTGTCTGCTAAGCTAGTGGATTCACTGAAGAGCTAAGGATTCCTACACCAGAACTAGCTTGACTCCTAAGACATCCACACACACCCAACACAAGGAATCATTCCCTTCTCTGCTGCACAGTCCCTCAAGACATGACTTCCCTTCCAGTGCTATTCAGGGATAAGAGAGCCATCCCTCTAGTTCTGTCTATGAGGCTCCTACAAAACACTAGGTTTGTTAAACAGACTCCTTTCCACTCCTGTACAGTCCAAAGACCAAATCCTGTGCACATAGAACAAAATAACCAGCACAAAAATTGACAGCTCTGGGGTCTAAAGGAAAACATCACAGAACAAAATCGGAATGGAAACTTGGGTACTACTCAGCTCAGACTGAGCAATTCGATTCCAGAGTCGTTCTTGGCCCTATCGTGGCCAAAATGATTCAACAAGAACCCACAACAACCAAAAATTAATGGGGAAACCAACAACGATTTCTCAGCTGCGTGAGGAAGGGAATGCAACATGCGTGGAGGTGAATTCACATGCCTAGACCCACAACGTGAAGAGAAATACACACAACAAAATCGTGAGGGTAAGGCATCTCTCCCAGTTCTCTGCGTGAGGAAAATCCCAAAACCTGTGCATGAGGAGAGAAAACAACTGTCTTTGGGTGAGAATGGGCATAATAGAATAATGCGGTCTCTTCTTCTCCTGCCCACGTGAGGAGGAACGATTCCCTGGTGGAGTGTGCATGTGGGCAATGATTGACAGTCCTGCCACACACCACTGCCCATGCAAAACGTTTTTCCCAGGCAATATCTGTCCCCAACTAACTCCAAAGAATTTAATTTGGTAGTTGACTGATTGATGGGTTCTCCTATTGACATCTAATTTTTCCCTATTCGCCCCAAAGGTTAAATAATTCCCCCTCCTTATCCTTAGGAAAATCATACCCTTTTCATTATGGTTGCATTGACATACCTGGTTGTGGGTATTTTTAATTAAAATGCATGTTTACATGATGTCAAAATTAATATGTGCTGGATAGCACAATATACCATCGGCAACGATTTTAATCGCCGAAACATTAAATGCTAAATCGATGGCGGGCTCTTGCCTTTAGATCCACACCACGATTAATTACAATATATACATCATTTACATTTTTAATGCAAACGGGGTCAAAACCGGGCTGTTACATCATATAACATCATATAGATAATGACAACAAGCTAAAGACGATTCACAAAACATAAACCAAAATTGCATGGAACTTGTATCCAAAACCAACTTCAGAATATGGAAAAGATTTTGGTGCAAAACATGCTTCATAAACGTTCTCCACCTCACAATTATTACGTATGTGAGATTACTTACAACACATATGTAGCCAATGTTCACACGCATGCACAATTTGGAAGATGATTGTTAATGTGAAAACAATTCCCAACATCACAATACGCCATTGCGGAAAAATAGCTTGTGACATAACATAAATCGTAAACACAAATCAAAGTTCCCATTTCTTCAAAACTTTGATCCAATTTTCAATGATCCCAGTCAATTTAAAATTTTCTATGATCCAAGTCAATTTAGAATTAGACTCTTAAGGACATCATTCCAACATGCATAAAACTTGAATCATGGTGGACCTCTACACATGCCAAAAATTTATGTCTTCTATCTTAAATTGATATCTATCTAATCAAGCACCTTAAAGGGTCCAACTTTTTTTGAGATGAAAATTATTTTTATCTTAAAATTTTTACACATTAAGAAAAAACTTACACCTCAAGATATTTGATCCCTCTATATCTAGATTTAAGACTGAATCAATATAATTTTTTTTGTTTAAGTTGACATCATTTGCATTTTTTTTTCATCTTCTATTTTTATGAAAATTGCTCTCTCATACTTCTCATACTAGATTATAAGTACCTTACTATTCTCAATTCATACCAAAAAAAAAAAAAAAATTATAAATAATAATTATTTTACTTTAACTTAATTATAAACTTGTTAATATATAAAAATAGAGTTACTAAATGTAATTGGTTATAAACTTCAAAACGTATTAATATAAAAAGTGACTTCCTAAATGTAACAACTTAATTTTTAGAGCAATTCAATTTTAATTGTGTTTATTGAAATTAGTTATTAACTTGGAAACACATTAATATAAAACCGAGTTACTAAATAGACCAACTTATTCAATTTTAATTATTGTTTATTGAAATTAGTTATAAGCAGCTTTTTCAAGAAGAAATTAGTTATAAGCTTGGAAACACATTAATATAAAAGTGAGTTACTAAATAGACCAACTTATTCCTTTTTAGGAATTCGATTTACCAATTTTTTCAAAAATCTTAACAATTTAGATGAGTTAAATTCTCATCAATAAATAGAAACATCTTCATGCAATTATTTTTGGAACAAGTTAACAATGAAGTTTGATAACACCTTTCTAGGTGCTACTATAATAATACCCAGAAGACTGCATCGATACAGAGGGTTGCGCTGGCTATTACTCTGTGCTGATAATTGAAAAACATATGTATCAACGTGGATGGTGTTCTGGGCAGATCGGCTATGGCACATGCAGAAATTTAGAGGATGCACGCAATGTGTTTGACAAAATACCTAAGCCAGACATGGTTTCGTGGACCGCATTGATTGCAAGATATGCACACAGTGGGCACGTCGAGGACACCATGAAGCTCTTTCGCGAAATGCCTCAGCGACACTTGGTTTCATGAAATGCGATGATTGCAGGATGTGCAGAGAACGGGCATAATGCAGAGGGTTTACAAATTTACCAGCAAATGCAAGCCGAAGGTATTAATCCAAACTCCACTACTTTTATCAGCCTTCTTGCCGCTTGTGCGATTTTGGCAGCGCTGGAGCAGGGTGTGGAGATCCATGAAGAAATAATTAGAGGTGGACTGCACTGCAATATGAGTATGGCGATGCCCTTGTAGACATGTATGCCAAATGTGGGAGCCTTGAGAAGGCGCGGGATATGTTTGACAAAATGCATCAGAAAGATGTGGTTTTGTGGGGTGTCATGATTGCACGATATGCAATACATGGTTGTTCTAGGGAAGCCCTCAAACTCTTTGAACAATTGGAACCCTCTGGTGTAAACCCAACTCATATTATCTTTGTTTCTGTCTTGTCGGCCTGCTGCCATGGAGGCCTGGTGGAAGAGGCTCAGCATTACTTTGATTGCATGAATGTACATTATCTCATCTCATCTGCAATAGAGCATTATGGCTGCATGGTTGACCTACTTGGCCGTGCTGGACTCCTGAATGAGGTACAGGAGTTTATGAACAGAATGCCAATGGAACCTGATACTACTATGTGGGCATGTTTGCTTGGTGCTGTAGAATACATAGCAATGTAGAACTAGCCCAGAAGGTGGCAGAATACGTTTTTGAGATGAATCCTAATAATGCTGCACATATTATGTGCTGCTGTCAAACGTCTATGCTGTTGCTGACAGGGGGGAGGATGTTTGAACGGTAAGAAAAATGATGAAAGATCAGGGGCAGGGATCAAAATTGAAGTCCTCAATACCAATCAAGAGCCACCTAGCTTGTCATTGAAGGTAAGTTTTTTTTCCTATGCAAATGAGATTTCAAATAAAAAATTATTTGACAAATTTGAAATAAAGATTATGTTTTATTTTTGCATTTGAAAGATATTTTTTTTTCTAAATCTGAAATAAAGATCTTTCAATTTAATTTTTCAAATCTGGAATAAAGATTATTTTTTATTTTTCCATTTGAAAGGGAAAGAAACTTTGTGTAATATATGATACTTTTCATTATTTATATATATTTTATGTACAGCATTGCAATCAGGAAAAAAAATGTTACTGTTTTTTCAATAAATAAATAAAAGAATTATGGTATATGTTTTTAGAATAACCATATGTTACCAAAATTGCATCTCTATGTTACTATTATTGCATCCATACAAATTACTTATTTACATACAAATTACTTATTTATTTATTTATTTAGATCATTGCTTCAGCCACACACTTGATAAAGGTTAAGCGGCCAGTTGTTTTCAGTGGAAAGGAATCAACCATTCATTTGTAGCTCAAACTCCAACAAAACAGGTAAGTAAAGATTTCCCACATCTAAAGATAATGCATTGTTTTGTTTCAAATAGACATCTGCCCCTATGAATGCATTTATGACAAGGTTTGAGTTTGTACGAGTTGGAACTTGCCTACAACTATTATTGGTTGCATCCCCTTGAGTCTTTCGTTAAAAGTTTATTGGAATTTTTCTTCGATAGGCTTGGGAATCACCCACCCTATCGTATCCCCTACATATTGATTTATGAGTATACTCACCCTGTCAGTTTTGATCGCAGTTCTGTCGCCTCCATGACTATCTCCCCATATGGACTGACCATTTTTGTCATATTCCACCATGATAGAATCTATACCTGCTCCTCGACTTGGAACAATCTGTTAAACACTTGTGTAAATCCCATTGTCAAAGATACTTCCACCGCTACCACCCCAAGGCCCATGCAATCTATACCTGCTCCTCGACTTGGAACAATCTGTTAAACACTTGTGTAAATCACATTGTCAAAGATACTTTCACCGCTACCTCCCCAAAGCCCATGCGTTGAAGTGAAATTGTAATGCATGAGGCTCTCTTTGGTATAATCCATCTCATTCTTTCCTAAACAAACACAACAAATATATTATAGGTTATGTTAATGTTATTATGGTGAAGAGATATCAGTTCAAAATTTTTGTATATGTTAATGTTATTATGGTGAAGAGACATCAGTTCGAAATTTTTGTATGGAGAATAGCTGAGTGCTTTATATCCCAATGCCTAATATGTAAAAATGTTATCAAGGACATACACGATAACATAAAGCTATTGGACAACATATGTAGGTTCAATAAAAGAAAATTAAAAACATAATTCAAAGTAAATCCATAAACCTTATGATCAAATTTTTTGAGAAGTAAATTTTTTTATTTTGAGTTTTTATATAAAGAAAAAAATTTACACTTCAAATACACTTTTGAATTAATTTTTCTTGCAAGTTTAATTACAAGGTTGTCTAGACTCTTCTTCTAAGTTCTATAATTGAAGATCAATTATAATCTTTCGCTCCTTGTCAAGTTATCAACCCAATTGATAGAAATTTAATTATTATAACTATGTAACTTAGGATTCAAGCTAAAACACCAAATGACAAGTTATCAACGTTATTTGTAGAAATTTAACAGAGGAGCCAATGGCATCGAAACAATATCCTAAATCTAACTTATTTAGAATATAAGCTCGTGTAAACAATATCCTAAAACTAATCGATTTAAAATGCGACCTCATGTAAATGGTATTAATGTGAACTTATTTAAATTGCATGCTAATGTAAATGGTGTACATTTTAAAACTGATGTTGCTTAATCAATTTGATTTGATGTTATTGAATATAATGATATTAGATTTTCAATTACATAGCTGACTTAAACTAGATGTATTAGAATGTTGCTTTATTTATTAAGAATTTTGTTCTTTTCATTTCCTTCAATATAGTTATCTAAATGAATATATTCAAAATTGCCATCTAAGCCAATATTTGCTCTTCCCAAACCTAAACTAGATGTATTGTAATGTTGCTTTATTTATTAATAAATTTGTTATTTTTATGCATATAAATTAATGGATTTTTGAGTGATTCATGTATTTGTCAATTTTTTTGTAAGTCTCAAATATTTTATATTACTATAGAAACTTTACATATCACTATCTTCATCACATAACCAGATCCCTCAAGATAGTCTATTATGTCAGCTCTATACATTCAAAACCATGCACATTCGAACCCAAAAAGCACCCCTCCCTCACAGGGAAAACATGGCATTAAACATAGAAATACTGTAAGAGCTGAGCTTAACAGAGACCATCCATAACCCCATCTATCTCGTTAACTTTTAACTCCTATCGACATACTGTAAATCTACCCACCTAACAACTACAGAGACATACATATCAACAGATTTCAAAAGACCATGCAAGTTATAGAACTCGGTGGCTTCACAACGATCTCGTGAGCCCAACCGGAGTTTTGGGATCGAATTTTATGCTCAATTTGCTGGTGAAGATGTCTATCTTTCCCCTGCATTAGGCAGGTGTTAACATAATGCTCTTTCCAAAATTTCAGCGTCTCTTCATCCCCTATTTCTTTCTCACCACGGTCCATCAAAATCCTATCCAAAATCCCTTTCACAACCCAAAAGTTGGCTACTGATATCTCATACAGGGCCATGCGAGCTCTGGTCGAGCCATGGTCTTAACTCCACATGGCCAAGGCATCAAAATTCTTCGTCGACTATGTAGGATCCAGCTCTGCCCACAACTCTTTTTCCACATCCTCAATAGTCAGTTAGTGCAGTTGCGAGACCCATTCTCAGAGAATGGTTTCCTAGTCAATTGACTAGGACAGAGTAAGACCCTAGAAGGTACCCTAGGGCCCCCAGTAGTCTCCTGGGGTTCTTGCTCTAGGACCAAGCAGGTTGATGCCATGGCAAAGCCCCTAGCATATGGCTAGGGCCCCTATATGCCTCTAGGGTATTTTGGTCTGGGACCAAGGATGTGATGTCCAAGTAGAACCTGCAGGTAGAGGCAGAGATATATTCTGGTATAGGACCAGGGACACGATGTCCAAGTAGGTCCTACAGGTAGTTGATCAACTTTCAGTGTGAGACTGAAACTCAACTTAGTACTGAGAACCATTCTGCGAGAGAATGGAGGACCCGATTAGGGTCCAGGGATTGATCAACTTGATTCAATGTGAGACTGAAACTCAGCCTAAGGCTGAAAGCCATTCATTAAGAATGGAAGATAATGATGTCCCCCCTCCTAATCGGTTATTGCTAGGTTGATTCTCAAGGGACTGGCCACCCCTTGACAATGTCCCTAGTACCTAACCCTTAGGAGCAGTGTCAAGGACAAAATGATTGTACCATCCGTTTGGATCTTCCCCCTTATATAGTGATGACAAAATATATAAAACTATGTATCTTGAGAAAGAGAAAAGTCTTTGGTGTTGTTGGTCCTAAATGTTGATTGTCCACTTTTACGGTTCACCTGATTTTATGGTTGTTGGCTCTTGGTCCTATTCCTATCTGGTCTTAGCACTCTCACTTGTGTGCACTATTGACTATGATGTCTCCTACTTTATGGAGTGTATTTACCTAATGGTTTATTAAGGAACATATATTGTTATGGTTACCTTATGTCTTGTTAAAGGACCCTTGACCCACTTATGGTTTTGGTTTATTTACCTCATGTTGGATTTTTGGACTTTCACTTTATTATAAATACATTAAATAATTATTTAATGTATTTAATGTATTTATTTACCTAGTGGTTTATTAAGGACCATATATTGTTATGGTTACTTTATGTCTTGTTAAAGGACTCTTGACCCACTTATGGTTTTGGTTTATTTACCTCATGTTGGATTTTTGGACTTTCACTTTATTATAAATACATTAAATAATTATTTTATAGTCTTATTAATAAAATCTTATGATTTTATTAATAAACTTTTGGACCGTTTTACTCTTATGCTTAAAACCGTTTACTTTACATAAAACCTTTTACTTTACCTAAAGTACACTTATGTTTTTTTTTGGACAAGTTACTTTATGATTTTATTATATTTATTATAATAAAATCTTATGTTACTTTTCTTTGGACCCTACTATATGATTTTATTATATTTATTATAATAAAATTTTAGACCTTTTTTACTTTTACTTTAGGACCACATTATTTTATTTAATCTCTTTTGATTTTTACCATAGCCTATATAAAAACCAAAGTGCTATCCTTCAATACGTGTGATTTTTCCTCACGATGATCTCTGCGACGTCTGATTTTTCCTCACGGTGATCTCTGCGATTTTGTGATTTTTCCTCATGGTTTACTTCACGGGATTACGTGTCGGCTCTTTCACGTTTTTACTTCTCGGGCTACCCTTGCTGCCTGTCGTCTATGTCTGTGGTTTGTTTTTCACTGGCTCTTCCCTTTCACAATTTTCTTTCACGGGTTAGATCCTTCACCGAGTTGTCTACGAGCTGTCTGCGGTTTATATTCACGAGCTGTCTGCGTCTCTTCTTCACCGGCTACCTTCGTCTTTAGTCTGCTGACTGTTCTGCTTGTTGGTTGCTCCTTCGTGAGCCAACCTGTGACTCTTCCTCTTGGTTGCTAATTTTGCAAATCTGGTCTTTTCCTACATGTCGATTATTTGCTGCTCTGCTGGGCTGAGATCTGTGTTTGTGGGATTAGACTGAGTTTATCCCCGTGTTCCTTGTTGCTCCATGTGCTGAGTCTGTGTTTATACTTCAGTATTGTGAACACACCAGTGCGATTTCCGGTGATCTCTTTCCTATCTGGACTGTTGTGATTATGCTGCTACTTTGATTGAAGAACCTAAGGTCTGTTTACTTCTACCTGGACTCTATTTCTCTCAAGGTACGTATATGGTTTAACCAGTTTGACTTGTCCTTTCAGTGACAAGGTCAAACTCAGAATTATCTGAGTATAAGGCGGATCCAACGATTGGTTATGATTCTTTATCTTCTGTAGTTTATTTTAGATTGAATTTACTGCACATGATTATTATTTTGTACATGACATTTGGAAAAACATCTCAATGATCAACTTTAATGCAGTGACCAGTAGAGCGTTAAAGTTAACGCAGTGACCAACATAGCATTAAGTTGAAAGAGTTGAAAGTTATGTTTTTAAATTTTACCTAAGTTTTATATGTTCATGTATTGAAGTTTATTACTGGTACTAAAACTCATCTAACCTGCAAATTTAACATTTTGCACCTCCTTCGAGACTATCGATTTAAAACTATAGGCCACCTATGCCGCCTTCACATGCACCTTGGTAGCACGTGACTACCTCACCATCTCTTTCCCCTTGGCCTTCCATCCTACTTTCCCTCCTCAGGTTTCTGTAACTTTTCTCCCCCAATGCCAGCCACTCAATATATGTCATCTTCCCCATGACCGTTGCCTTGGCAGATATCAACAGAACCAACATCAAGCCTTTGTCCTCGCGGTCCTGCCTCTTGATGACTCTAAAATTAATGACTCCATAAATGGTAATGAAAGCTTTGGAGAATTGCCTCAGGCCAAAGACAAGTCCAGAATTCATTGCGTATCCACCACCCCGATATGCAGTCATTCCCCATATTCTGGCATGAACTCTTCCTCGACACCCATACTGAGACCTTCCCATACTAACTACCCTCGTACCTTTCCTTATCTTCCCACACTCTGTTTTTACTGTATCTAGACTCCGTGCGCTCGCCATTGTCACACTTGACAAAACCACTTAAGCATCCACATGACAACACTTATGTGCCACATGCTCAATCTCCTATATTCTTGCACCTACATCCGCCCCCCCCATGTCTTGGATCACCAATGTTCTAAACTGGCTAATAAAGGTCTAATCTCCTAAGTCTTCCATACCTCCTTGCTGAAACGTGGCCTGATCTGATACCCCTTTGTTAGTCAAAATGTCCACAAGCTTTTCCCATTTCTCCCTATGTGGTAGAAGGAATACCTTGTGGTTTGACGTAATAAAGTTGCTAGCTTTTCCAAGCGCTATTCCAAATGCCAATGATCAAAGACCTTTGAGACTTGTTGACCATTCTTAATTTTTTTTCCATCTTTAGGATTATTTCTGAGTCACACTCTACCACCAATGGCATATACCCCTTCCTTAGAGCACTAGATATACCATAAAGAATACCCTCTAATTATGTCGTATTGTTATTCTTAGAGCCATCAAAACCTGTGAACACCGAAAGGATCTCACCATACTGGCTTTGAAAAACCCCTCCAAAACCTGTTGGACCTAAGTTATTCTTATTAGAGATCCCATCGAAGTTTAGATTCAGATGGCCATCTAGAGTGGTCGCCCATTTGTCAAGGCTTGGGATACTAGTCTTGGGTTGTCGAGTGCCTCCCACAAAGCTGGGAAGAGCAGTGATTCCCCTGTTGGAGTATCGGTACAACATCCACATGGTGTAACCGTCGCACCTTTGGGAATATAAAACAAGTGGACTAACCGCCACTCCTGGTGATAGGGCCTGTTGAGGCCTGAAAATTCGCAGGCAACAACAGCAAGGGATTCTCCCTAGTCAACGTTCCCAACTAGCCCGTGACTGTTTGGTGTAGGGAATCCGTCCGGTTTGCAGTCCGGCTACCGTAGGTCGAGTAACAAAAATAAAAAAGTTTTACCGGTTGCGGCCCGGTCCACCGTGTATATTTTTGTGTTTTTAGTTTTAAATATGATATGCAAGTGCCTATTTAACATGCAGATTGATGTAGAATACGAGGAGCGGTCACAATGTGATGCGCAGGTTCTTACCTCTTGTCTTAAACTCTCTCGCATCTAAATCACACACAGCAAGAAATTACAACTAACTACCTAGCCTATCCCTAGGGAGCAAAATTATCATTCATTAATGAGTAATGTATTTTGTACATGCATTATGAAAAATCACAGATAGCTGATACTTCTTTCAAAACACATGAACATTTAAAGATATTTGAACAACCAGATAGCCAATTGTTTATGAACAACATTCATTACTCATAGTGGAAATTTTCAGAAAATAAACCAGAGAACATTCATAAAAGAACATAGGTTCAAAGAGTTAGAACGATCTCACAGTTAATGGACACAAAGCTGAAAACGAAATAGTTCCTCTTCAACAAATCCATAGCCCAACATTTGAACATTCCACCAAGCTTTCTCCAACAGGCAAATTGTAATGATCTACTGCAAAAGGAAATAGTTCTTCTTACAATATGTCTTCACAAATCTAACTAGGAAAAAGTCCCTTATTCCCTCTAATTCTCCTATACTTATACAAAAAACAGCAAAACCTTTGGGTTGCCCCACCGGGTGACCTTTGGGCTCCCCCAACCGTTTAATCTCACAAATTTGTCCTTTTGTGAGTGCTCATGATTTATGCAATACGTTACATTTCAGATTTATGAATTAAGAGCATTTTTATGAAAAAAAGACCAGCTTGGTAACTGTCGAACTTTTCCAAGCCTGGGCCTCTGCCTCTATTTATTTTGCTCAGTAATTCGTTGGTCTCTTGCTAGATCCAGTAGAGCTTAGACCTGAATTTCTTCTTCTTTTCTCTGCTTCTGCTTCTTCGTTCCCCAACCACTTCCTTCCTTGCTGCCTCCCTTCTACTTTGTATTTTAAACACATCTTACTCGCAGTAATCGTCCTGTCATGAAAATAACAGATTTTAGACCATTTAGGGTTTATTAAAGTAACATGAACTGTATCAATACATGCATTCTGTAAAATGAATTCAAGACAATGTTAATGCATGAAAAGAAAACATGATAATGCAAAGAAAATCTTGATAGCTGGGCCTGGAATCCGCTAAATCCATTTAAAAATAAAAGCCCGATAAAACAGGCTCCCTATCTCAAACCAGGTCGCATCTGGAACCGTTCGACATCCTCCGAAGAAAACACCAAAAAAAAAAATGACACAGTAACCACCATAGAAAAATAGAGCGGAACCACACAAGAAAATTGGGAAAATACTAAGCATCAGGCGAAAACACGACCTCTCCTCGGCAGGCGGAAAACTACGGATCGGGCGATTAGTTCGTCAAGGAGACGCAACGGCGGGAGATGGACAGACTATGGGCTTCGCGGCAAAATAACATATCGCTAATCGGAGGCTCGAAAGACTAAACCGCATTTTGTCAGCACATAAACCAACTAACCGTCGGATAGATGGTGCACTATGCAGCCGCAACGACGGGAACATAAAGGACATCACACCCCGCCATGCAAAGTCTGAATCGGAAGAGAAAACAACTAAAAAATCAGAAAGGTAGTGCTTTTGGAAGCCGCAACGGCGGGAGAACAATTTACTATGGCTTCCACAATACTAGAAAACGCTGGCAAAAAAAAAACACTAAACATTGCAGCATCGGACATCGGAAAGACTACGACATCGGATGATTAGTGCATTGCGCAGCCGCAATGGCGGAAGACGGGAAGACTACGGGCCCCGCGGCAAAATAAAACATCGGTCGTCGGCAACTCTATAAGTCCGATGGTTAGTCCGTTCCAGAGCCGTCGTTGCGGAAGACAAAAGAACTACGGCTTCCGTTTAACTGTCCAAAAACTTCCGACAGCGAAAAATTATCAAAAACAAAGTATTAAGTGTTCAAAATATTTAGGCTGGGGAGTGATGAAAATAGTTCGTTTAACCCCCGAAACAGTGACAGCAAAAGAGAAACAAGCTCCGACTTGAACGTAAACAGACTTCCGATAGCGATGAGGGAAATCATTCAGACCAAAAAGACATCGTTTTCAAAGCTCCACTGTTAATGCGTTTGTCGACAACAAGCAGTTTTCCGAGAAGCATGAAAGCAATTGACATCACTTCAAACCAAAATGTAGCAGAGGGAAGAATAAAACAGAGTTCATCATTCCACACACTCCCTAGGCAAGATAAAATAAAAATAAAAAAGGAGGGTCCAAAATTTCAAAAAAAATTGGGAAAAAAGTTGCAGCTGCAACAATTGGCGACTACCTGGTGAACCTAGATCTCTGGACAATTTCTTCCTTAAGTAACAGACTGTTTTAACAATAAAAAACATGTTGAATTCTTCTAGATGTATGGATTTCCCAAATAGCAAATATATGTACTTTTAATCATTGAGGGTAGTCCAATTTAGGAAAATGGAAACCAAGATTTCAAAGTCAAGATAACTCTTTCGAGGCTATGAATATGAGTTTCATTTTTACCTCTGTCTTCGGGTGGCTTCCAGCTTGGACACCATAGGACCGTAACATATGGTAGACATGAATATTCATTTGTTCCTCATTCCCATGCCATTTTGCACTATTGTGCTTTTGGAATTTTTATCCTTTTGAGTCCTCCTTATGCCTTTCTTTATGAATTTTATATTCAGGCTCCTCTATCCATAGTGTCCTTTTGTGTGAGAGATGTATTTAATTTTTTAGCTCACGGACGGAGAAGAACTTTTGGCAATTTTGTACTCATATGATTCAGTACTTTGTTTTGATACATATTGCTTTCTTAGGAGTTTTTGACTCTTATTTGCCTTTAGGCTTCGAATTCTTGGCATGGGATCATTTATATATAATATACTATTTACCTTGCTTCCTTTCCGTGGGTTTTTTGCCGTTACTTCCTAGGACATTTTTAGATGTGAAATGGATGGAGCCTTGAAATAGTATTCCAGACCTTTTGATCCTGAGTTACTTTACATGGATTAAGTAGGACTTCAATATGTTCATAGCCATTTAAGAAAAACCGTTCAACTAGAAGAAATTCTTTCAGATAACATAATAATACACAGTCTTATAATCAAGGATTTAGTTAATCCAGAATTCTAATGCACTCCATGCAACCAAAAGTTTGCCTCTTTTATTGAAATCAATCAAAATCTAGACTAAAGCAAAACAAAAATAAAATAAATCAAAACAACCAAATCAATTTATTTATGTACAAGATACTCAAGAAACAAGTAAAATAAAATTTGAGAACTAAACCACTAAGTGGTTAGTCCTCTGCCCACCCCTGTAAATTTGGCAATCTATAAGTCAAGGGGCTAGGCTTGACTACAAAATAAAAAGACCTAACCATTATCAAAAACTACATCTACTGGTTTTGAAAACACTATATCTGAAACTGAAACTACTATTTTATAATCAATCTCATCAGCCCGTGAAAACCGAAGGAGATCGGGCTGGGTGTCAGATATGTTGCTGGCTTCTTCCGATGCAAAGTTTCCCGATTCAAGTTTAATTAGATAATTTCCCAATACAGAATTCACTGATTCATTTTCTTCTTCCAACTTAGTGATAGTGCGTTTCATGTAAGGTTCCCTGAAAATTTTGATTCGGTTTGGGACCCCTTTATGTGGCAACCATAAATGTGACCAATCTGAAGCAAAATACCCATTTAGTCTTGCTAACCAGTTTCGATTCAAAATAAGTCCATAACCATCATGTATGTCTGGTACCACAATATCAATGTACTGACAGATCTTTTCATTTGCAGATAATCGAATCAGGACATCTTCCATTTCCCCGACTACTTTCACATTGGTCCTGTCTAATTGCGTAACCTCCCAGGTAGTAGGTTTAGGTTGTCCATTAATCTTTTCACAGACTGCAAGTGGCATAACATTTACTGATGATCCCGAGTCTACCAAACAATTGTGCACATTATGGTTTAAAATCTCCAAAGTCAGAAGGAATGGTGGGGTTTTAAACCTAGTCTTACCTCCCACACCTGCTTCAACAGTCTCTTCTACAGGTCGGTTGTTGGTGGGAAGTTCTTCCTATAGTACTTCAGCTGCTTTGAGATTTTCCTTGACATTACCTGCTTTGTCTTCAATAGGCTTAGCAGGCATGTTGACTTGTTTCGAGTCTTGACTGCTAATAGTAGGTTCATGAATTTTATCATCTATGTTGTTCTTCTGTGGTTTCTTTACATTCTCTTGCAATTTCTTGATCTTTGGGAGTATTGAATTTTCTTTATTCACCAAGTCCTGGCTTCTTGTTGTCACAGTTGTTTCCAATATATCCTTATGTTTCAGATCACTTTCCTCTTCGGTATAAAACAACGAGACACAATCCCATAAAAACATGGAATCATTTTCTTGTTTTTCTATGGTCTTATTACCTTTTTCCTCTTCATCACTGTCCTCAGTCAATTTAGAGTCCAACAGCTGATTCATTACTAGTGTCATTGAATTTATCTATTGAGGACAATTTCTTTCAGAATGGGGCTGCTGGTGAAAGGTGCAGAAGTTATCCATACCTACCTCCGTTAAGTTCATTGATGCAGGACTATGTGGAGGAGGTTTAGATTGATTGTTGTCTCCTTTCCTTTCATAGCAAGGCTTATATGCTTTCTGAGCCTCCTTCTCTCTTTCCAAATCTATCACCCTGTTAGATAGTTTCTGCATCATTCTCAACATTCCTTCAAGGTCACGTGACTGCTCCTCCTTAGGCTCAGAATAATCTTATATGCTCTCTTTTTCAGCTTCTACCCTTTCTGCTTCTTCATAAGTTTCCGACAATGTAGGCTTGGCTTTCATTTTGGCGAACATGGCCAAATCAGGCCCTAGAGCTAAAGTATAGTACTCAATCAGAACTTTATCAAAATGCTTATCAGTTGTAGAAAAATTCCTAAGATAAGCAGCAAACCTCTGGGTGAAACTATGCACTTTCTCTTTTCTTTCTTTCTTCAAAGCGCATAAACCTTTCATCAGTGCTGCATGAGTTTTCTGGGCTGCATATTTATTTCTGAATATTCTTTCAAAAGTATCCCAGTCTGGGATTGAGTTTGCAGGCAGATCAAAATACCATGAGGCTGCTGCTCCTTTAAGGGTATGTGGAAAAAGTCTGCAGACTACATCTTCGTGTTCTCCAGCCCTTAATCCTTCTATGGCCAAGTAAAAGCTTTGCAAGTGATCATCTACTATAATCTTTTCACTTGGGTCAAATTTGGGCAGCATTTTCTCAAAAGCCTGAGTTAAGTCATGCAAAGGGGGTGTTAGGTTCAAAGGTGATCTAGCTCTCTAAGCTGGCGGTGGGTTGGGCTGATTCACATTTATACCAGCCATGAGTGAAGGTGAAAGAACCGGAGTTTGAGTAAGAATTAATGTAAGGTGAAACCGGGCTTACCTGCTTCAAGGGCAGAAACAAAGCCTGTAAGTACTTGGGTTAAGCCAAAAGCTTCCAAATATCTGCTGGTGGGGTAATCTTGGGAAAATAGGTTTCCATGGCCAGCCATGCACTGGCGGCCCTCCTTCTAGCGCCAAAACTGTTGAGGCCTGGAAATTCGCAGGCAACAACAGCAAGGGATTCTCCCCAGTCAACGTTCCCAACTAGCCCGTGACTGTTTGGTGTAGGGAATCCGTCCGGTTTGCGGTCCGGCTACCGTAGGTCAAGTAACAAAAATAAATTTTTTACCGGTTGCGGCCCGGTCCACCGTGCATATTTTTGTGTTTTTAGTTTTAAGTATGATATGCAAGTGCCTATTTAACACGCAGATTGATGTAGAATACGAGGAGCGGTCACAATGTGATGCACAGGTTCTTACCTCTCGTCTTAAACTCTCTCGCATCTAAATCACACACAGCAAGAAATTACAACTAACTACCTAGCCTATCCCTAGGGAGCAAAATTATCATTCATTAATGAGTAATGTATTTTGTACATGCATTATGAAAAATCACAGATAGCTGATACTTCTTTCAAAACATGTGAACATTTAAAGATATTTGAACAACCACATAGCCAATTGTTTATGAACAACATTCATTACTCATAGTGGAAATTTTCAGAAAATAAACCAGAGAACATTCATACAAGAACATAGGTTCAAAGAGTTAGAACGATCTCACAGTTAATGGACACAAAGCTGAAAACGAAATAGTTCCTCTTCAACAAATCCATAGCCCAACATTTGAACATTCCACCAAGCTTTCTCCAACAGGCAAATTGTAATTATCTATTGCAAAAGGAAATAGTTCTTCTTACAATATGTCTTCACAAATCTAACTGGGAAAAAGTCCCTTATTCCCTCTAATTCTCCTATACTTATACAAAAAACAGCAAAACCTTTGGGTTGACCCACCGGGTGACCTTTGGGCTCCCCCAACCCTTTAATCTCACAAATTTGTCCTTTTGTGAGTGCTCATGATTTATGCAATACGTTACATTTCAGATTTATGAATTAAGAGCATTTTTATGAAAAAAGGACCAGCTTGGTAACTGCCAAACTTTTCCAAGCGTGGGCCTCTGCCTCTATTTATTTTGCTCAGTAATTCGTTGGTCTCTTGCTAGATCCAGTAGAGCTTAGACCTGACTTTCTTCTTCTTTTCTCTGCTTCTGCTTCTTCGTTCCTCAACCACTTCCTTCCTTGCTGCCTCCCTTCTACTTTGTATTTTAAACACATCTTACTCGCAGTAATCGTCCTGTCATGAAAATAACAGATTTTAGACCATTTAGGGTTTATTAAAGTAACATGAACTATATCAATACATGCATTCTGTAAAATGAATTCAAGACAATGTTAATGCATGAAAAGAAAACATGATAATGCAAAGAAAATCTTGATAGCTGGGCCTGGAATCCGCTAAATCCATTTAAAAATAAAAGCCCGATAAAACAGGCTCCCTATCTCAAACCAGGCCGCATCTGGACCCGTTCGACATCCTCCGAAGAAAACACCAAAAAAAAATGACACAGTAATCACCATAGAAAAATAGAGCGGAAGCACACAAGAAAGGCGGGAAAATACTAAGCATCAGGGGAAAACACGACCTCTCCTCGACGGGCGAAAAACTACAAATCGGGCGATTAGTTCGTCAAGGAGCCGCAACGATGGGAGATGGACAGACTATGGGCTTCGCAGCAAAATAACATATCGCTAATTGGAGGCTCGGAAGACTAAACCGCATTTTGTCAGCACATAAGCCAACTAACCGTTGGAGAGATGGCGCACTATGCAGCCGCAACGGCGGGAACATAAAGGACATCACACCCCGCCATGCAAGGTCTGAATCGGAAGAGAAAACAACTAAAAAATCGGAAAGGTAGTGCTTTTGGAAGCCGCAACGGCGGGAGAACAATTTACTATGGCTTCCACAATACTAGAAAACGTTGGCAAAAAAAAACACTAAACACTGCAGCATCGAACATCGGAAAGACTACGGCATCGGATGATTAGTGCATTGCGCAGCCGCAATGGCGGAAGACGGGAAGACTACGGGCTCCGCGGCAAAATAAAACATCGGCGTTCGGCAACTCTATAAGTCTGATGGTTAGTCCGTTCCAGAGCCGCCGTTGCGGAAGACAAAAGAACTACGGCTTCCGTTTAACTGTCCAAAAACTTTCGACAGCGAAAAATTATCAAAAACAAAGTATTAAGTGTTCAAAAGATTTAGGCTGGGGAGTGATGAAAATAGTTCGTTTAACCCCCGAAACAGTGACAACAAAAGAGAAACAAGCTCCGACTTGAACGTAAACAGACTTCTGATAGCGATGAGTGAAACTCCACTGTTAATGCGTTTGCCGACAGGAAGCGGTTTTCTGAGAAGCATGAAAGCAATTGACATCACTTCAAACCAAAATGTAGCAGAGGGAAGAATAAAACAGAGTTCATGAATCCACACACTCCTAGGCAAGATAAAATAAAAATTAAAAAGGAGGGTCCAAAATTTCAAAAAAATTTGGGAAAAAAGTTGCAGCTGCAACAGGACCTTATGTTGGGTTTCAAATGTTCATCAACATCTGCAGGTTTTGTTGTAACGACAAACCTTACATGGTATCATAGCATAGGTCTCAGGTTCAATTCCCTCGAGCTACGCTTGAGGCGGGGGGTTGGAGTATCGGTACAACCTCCACATGGTATAACCGCCACACCTCTGGGAATATAAAACAAGTGGACTAACTGCCACTCCTAGTGATAGGGCCTTGTGCTGGGTTTCAAATGTTCATCAACATCTGCAGGTTTTGGCCCCGACAAACCTTACATCCCCATGCTTAAAGGATAGCCCTTTCAATATTATTAGCTTTTAGATCTTGGTACCCCCATGGCGTCAACTAGAGAGATTCTTGAATTTTCCCTTGAACATTAGTCCAAACTCTCCCTTTCGAATTACACTTGTTTTGGAATATTCGCTGATTTCTCTTCATCCAAAATCCCCAAAGCAGGAATCTTGGAAAGAGTTGCCATATTTTATTCAAAATAACATTTTGGAAGGGTTTATCTTGCCACTTCTTAATCATTAGATCTAATCTTCCTCTAACTCGTGATGACTGTGAAAATCTCTCTGCGCTTATATCCCATAGGATGGAAGCAAAGTTACATTTATCCAACATGCAATCCATTGTTTTCTCTTCCTTAACACAAAGAATACATTGGGTTGGTCCATGAAATCCCCTCTTCTAGAGATTTTCCCCTGTGAGGATTTTTCGTCTAATAGTTAGCCAGAGAAATTTTGCCACCTTGGACCAGAGATTATTCCTCCATATCTCTTTCAATTCTTTCTGGTACGAGATGTCCTTGAATCCTACCTTTATGCTATATGCTTCTTTCAGGTTAAAATATCCTTTGGGTTGATAACCCCACCTTAGTTTGTTCGATCCTTCTTGTTTTTGAATCCTTCTTTCTTAGAGATCCTCCCAAAGCCCCTGAGTATTTTCCCTTTGATAAATCGCTCTCCACCCCTCTTGGAATCTAGCTTTAGAATTCCATATTCCCCTAACATTCTGACGAAAAATCCTTGACCCTAATCAATTGCCTCTCCTAACATGGGGCCAATGTATCAAGAAGGTCAAATTTGCGTCTCAAGGATGGAAACTATTTCCATGATTCATTTCAAAAACCAGTTGTCTCCCCATTTTGAATTTCCAAGAAGCTATGCTATCGAATTAAGTCCCTCCCCTACTTGGTGCTATTCTAGATTTGTGATCCTATTATGTCTTATGCATATCTAATTAGATCATGCTTGTCCCATCCCTGACTATATTTACAATGCCAAAGTTGGGCCCATGGTTCTGATTCATAAAAGATCCATTGTCACCAAGTTTGGCTCCCACACCTCGCTACTCTTCTCTAGGTCCCCAAGCTCGAGGCCTCCCTTTAACTTCAGAAGGCATAAGGTTTCCCACTCGACCATGGCCCATTTTTTATTTTCATTGGGTCTTCCCCATAGGAATATTCGTTATAGATTCCTAATTTCCTTTAACACTGCTTTCAAAAATGCATGATCATAAAAAAGATAGATTGGCAGAGATTGCAGGACATATTTGACCAAAACCAGATGACTAGCCAAGTTCAGAGGGCACAAAACCCATTTAGTCAACTTTTGTTTCATCTTGTCCAAGAGTTATGCCCAAGAGGTCTTTCTGATGACAGAATCCGAGAGAGGGGCACTTAGATATTTGGATGGAAGATAGCTCCCTTGATAACAATGGTTCTGGTATAACATCCCACAATGTCAGTCCTTTGCAGGGAGCTACTTTCAACAATATTCCAGCTACTTCATATTGCACATATGTTCCCCATCAAATGCCACTGCATTCTGCAGAAACGTTTAGTGGCATGCAAGGGCCACCTAAATCTCAATTATTCCTAGGCAATGTGCATGATTCCTCAATGTCAAAACTAAATATCCATTCAGCTGATGCTATGACCCATTTTTTTCCAAACCAAGCCAGGATTACTACATTTCAACGCTATGTACATCCATCAATTCCATCAGATAGTGCATGCTAGAAGCTTGCGTTAGTTAATTAATCAAAGGAGTTGACAACCTAAAGGAGCCAAACCGTAAGAAAAGAACAAAATAATTATGTGTAAACAGTAAGGGAACAAACAAAATAATTATGTTTGAGTCATGTAATTGAACTTGGAACTATTTGTGAATTTGTTCAAGGAATCGTCTTTCAGCTCACTATTTTGCATACAAACATGGAGTGTCAAATGTTGTATTATCATTATATACCCTAGGGACTGGGGTTTCTTTGGTGGTAACTGTCAAGGAACTCCAGGTAAGTGTCAGACTGGAGTGATCCTTCACATGTCACTTTTGCATTATTTTTATTTAAAATATGGAGTTGTGCTAGAAACAAATAATAGAAATGACAATTTTTCTTTGTGGTTATTGATGCAAACCACTACAGACAAAGGAATCAGGTAGTGACAAGTGTTGGGTGACTCTAAATGGCTTATGAATTGGGCAAATGGAAAGTGTCAACTCACAAATCTAGCTCTGGGACCTATCATGCATAGAATTATGAAGGCGAAGAATCTCTTTAACCTTATCCTGTTTACTCGTATTTTCAAGGAATTCAATACAAAATCAGACTATCAAAGGCCGTTCTCTCCTTGCAGGGAGGCACACTGGTGGCTCAAGAATACATAAGAGCAGTTCTCTTGTTTGAATCTCTCATTTCTATTCTTTGACTTGATGTTGATACTGATCCTTGCAGAAAAGGTTATGATGGGGTAATGCCCTTGTGAGAATTTGCTTCATAGTGAGATCTAGGAGCTAGAACAATATTCACACTCAAAGTATTTGACAAAATGTGCAAGATAACAACAAAAGTGATAGAAAATAGCTGGAATAACACATGTGAAAGGTGCTAGTTACTGATCATATTATTATGGTACATCTTGTAGATGTTATAGTACACATTTATAATAAATTGGACAAAATTCGTGAGGCTTAGGAAGCCAATTGGAGTTGTACATGTGTCATGGTGAGATTTGACCTCAATCCCCCCTAGGTGGACCAATGGAGCTCCAACTCAGCCTAAACAATCACGAACCAAGGTGTGAACATTGGTGAAGTGTGTTGGGGCATTAAAGAGTCCAAGGCATGCATGGGTGAGAAGATAGAGGTGAGTGGGAGGCTCAAGGTGGCAATAAATGCTCATAGGAGAGCCAAAATGGACCAAATACACCACTAGCGCCCCTAGTCTACCCAAACTCCACAAAAAGAGGAACAAGAGTGCTCCTGTCATTAATGAGGGCACACATGTGCTGTTTGACTGAGATGGAGTGTTGTTGTAGGTGTGAGCATGCCAAAATAACTAGATATCTTGTTGAATCGGCTTCCCTAGTCTAAACCATAGGATATCATTGCATGAAAGCAAATGAAATTAGCCTAAGGTCAAAACTATCTGCTAAGGATGTATTACTGCTCCAACACTCCCTCTTAATCCAGACTAAGTACAATTTATTCAAAAATATTTATTAAGGCCTTGGCAACTAAGGCACAAATCACCTTTTACAATAATGTTTTTTAATCTATGTAACCGAGGTAAGGAGGAAAACCTCATGGGACAAAACCTCCCCTCAAAAATGGATATGATAGAGATCAAAAGGTCTTCAGCAGGTCCTCTTATTGACTTGAATGACCTGAAAGAACAACTTCTTGGTGATGGACTTGGTGAAGATGTTGTGGATGCCAAGATCATGCATCAATGCATCAAAGCGCTACAAACAAAGATCATGTGGAGAGGCCCTTTGATGGTCATTGTTTGATGATGGAGAGGCATCATAAGAACGCCTTTTGCTGCAAGCATACTTTGATTTAATAGCATAATCAATCATGGAAAAGATATCTTTGCAAACTCTTTCCCAAATAACATCAAAAGATTCAACAAAATATGCACTATGTACTGTACCTACCATATCATGAATAAAACCATGAATATTTCTCCCAATTTGATGAAGCACCTTCATAACTCTGTAACAAAGCTGACGAGGTTCTGAAATATCAGAATATATGTCATACACAACAGAAAATATCAGAGGTATGGTGTCTCCATGAGCGAATGGATCCATAAAAAGAGAAGAATGGGCAACTAAATCACAATTGCAATTGAGCGAACTTGGAAGGTTTGGAGACTTGAGATTTAAACCATGGGTGGTGAAAGCAAGTCCAAACATATGGAACAACAGTCCCATGAAGGCAAATGATATGGCTGTCCAACCAATGAAAGGCATACAAGACATAACAACAACATATACAAGAGACATAGGATTGGAAACTAGGCAATTTTCTAAATTTCCAACTAGTGAACTTGAGGATTGTTGGGTCTTTTGGTCATGAAATGGTTGGGGAAATGAGTCAATGACTGTCATAAGCTGTATATCATCTTCAGAATCAGAATTGGAAAGATCTGATTGGATTGGGAAAGGGCTTTCAGAAGGGACATAAAAAACTAGTGAAAAATGACTAGTTTTAGGAGGAAGCTTTGATGAACTGACCGGGGTTTTTTTCAAGGAAGGGATGGAGGCTTTAGGTTCTGATAGATCAGAAGGTGAATTAGAAACAAAGCTATTAGAAGCAAAGAAAACATAAATGGGTTTTACCCATGCACCCAATACATGATCAACCTTGCCATTTTCTTGCTTGCACTCCCATCTTTTTGCAAATTCTGGAAGAGCAATATGGTTCTCTCCAAGGAGCTTGGTCATGATGTCCATTTTTTTTTTGAAGCAAGCTATCTCAAGATGTGAACCTCTGCAATAACCACATGTGGGTCTTTCTGTCTTGTTTCTCCTCCTCCTGGATCTCAAGCTCGCATCAGTAGAACTGGAGCTTTCTGAACTGGATTCCTTCTTCTCTTTCTCCTTTTGCTTCAAATATTTCTTCTTGCTGTAGGATTGATTTGATACATAGCAACAAGGGCTTGATCTTTGGATTTGTTTTGATCCCGCTCCTAAGTCAAAGACTCCATGAAATATGCTAGCACATGCATCTTCCAATTTCTAGTTGTAAGCTTGCTTGAGTGGAATGTTGAATCATACACCAAATACTCAGGCCCTAACTTATAAAGGATGGACAAGATAAGATGATCCTCTTTCTTCTCTATGCCACATTGTTTTAGCTGAAGTACTAGTGCTTTAAACTTGGTAAAGAAGTCTTCAATGGTTTCGTAGTGAGTTGGGCTCAGGGAGATTAGCTCGTTCTCAAGCTGTTGGCCTCTCATTTCATCTGTCTTCCGGAATAGTGAATCAAACTTGAGCCAAACTTCATTCGGTGTGCCAAGACTTTCTATATGAAAGAGAAGTTCCCTTGAAGTGCTGAGGCAGAGCATACCGAAGGCCTCGTCAAGTCTATTAAAATACTTAGCTTTCTCCACAACAGAATTTGGCTCATGTTCAGTTCCCATGGTGACCCAATAGAGGCCCTTGGACCTCAACTAGATGACCATCTTGGCATTCCATTCAAAATAATTGAATGGAGTAAGCAATGCTCGAGTTTGCTCCATCCTGCTTGCACAACCTGTGACAAAAAATGTTGTTAAACTTGCAAGGCAAACACTCAAGTTTTCTGGAAATATAACCTAAACAACAACTCAAACCTCACAAGATTTGTTTGCAGCTCCAACTAGCTCTGGTACCATGTGAGAATTTGCTTCACAGTGAGATCTAGGAGCTAGAGCAATATTCACACTCAAAGTATTTGACAAAATGTGTAAGAGAACAACAAAAGAGATAGAAAATAGATGGATTAACACATGTGAAAGGTGCTAGTTATTGATCATATTATTATGTTAAATCTTGTAGATGTTATAGTACACATTTATAATACATTGGACAAAATTCGTGAGGCTCAGAAAGCCAATTGGAGTTGTACATGTGTCATAGTGAGATTTGACCTCAATCCCCCCTAGGTGGACCAATGGAGCTCGAACTTAGCCTAAACAGTCACGAACCAAGGTGTGAACGTTGGTGAAGTGTGCTGGGGCATTAAAGAGTCCAAGGCATGCATGGGTGACAAGATAGAGGTGAGTGGGAGGATCAAGGTGGCAATAAATGCTCCTACGAGAGACAAAATGGACCAAATACACCACTAGCGCCCCTAGTCAACCTAAACTTTACAAAAAGAGGAATGCGATCACTCCTGTCATTAATGAGGGCACACATGTGCTGGTTGACTGAGCTAGAGTGCTGTTGTAGGTGTGAATCAACTTCCGTAGTTTAAACCATAGGATATCATTGCATGAAAGCAAATGAAATTAGCCTAAGGTCAAAACAATGTACTAAGGATGTATTACTGCTCCAACATCCCTAGAGTCCTACTGGGCTTATTGTATAATGATGATGAAAGAGGCCATGACATGTTTTTGGAATACTGTAACGTGTAGAAGAATTGATAGGATGTAGACCATTTTTGTATTTTGAAATAAGAAGCCATGCGGCTTGGAATATGATTATTTTAATTTCTCCCTAGCAATATCAAGTATGGTTCTTTTTTTCTTGGAACAAAAACAATATGCATTTCAACTCCAATGCTTGCTCAACTCACCTTTCAAAACCAAAGGAAATAGAGATCAAAATGAGAACAAAACATAAGGCTATTGATACCAAAAATATGAGACTAAAGTAAAAATAGTGCATAATAAATGTTCCCATTCAAGTGTGCATAATGTATTGATTCAATCCCAAAGTGAAGTTAAGGTAAGGTTTCAAAAACTTACACCATCGATGTCGAATATCAAAAAGATCCGCTTTAGGAAACCCAGGGCTTCATTGTGTAACTCTATGCTATGTACAAAGAACATCAAAAATAAATTAATAGTTTTGTTATCTAAGATTAAAAGAGGAATACCAAATATCTGCATAATGTCAAAGATAATATCAACACATAAATATTGTATATCAATAAAACTAAATTATCAACAAAGATAGAAAATATATGTAGAGTTTTATTCATTGACATTTCTAGTTGTAATTTGTTACCTGCATATATATGAAAAATAAACATTTGTTATGCACTCCCCCTTTTGTGTTTAAAAATACCCTTTGCAATACATCTTTCTACACGACCTAATAACTTAGGTTTCACCTAAGATGAAAGAATACCTTGACTTTTAACTCTAACTTGACCTTTCAACGTTGAGTTATAAATGATTTAAGTTCCTATAGAAAAAAATATCATATTAAATTCATACAACATGGTACCCCCTTAAAATCCATGTCTCATTTTGCATATTGCATGGCCTTTCTTTCCTCACCAAGTACAACAAAATATCCTAGGACTTCATGGGAGTTAAAGGTTGTAGGGAGAGTCTTAGAGGTCATTTACCTTTCTCTATGTTGCTTGAGCACCTTTCTACCCATCATTTGGGGCAAGATCAAAGGTGTGAAGGAGTAATGTTGGATTGAAGGAGGAAGATGAATCAATGGATTGTAGAAACACCCACTTATTAAAGAACACGCTACCTTTTTTGGAGGTACAACGCATGACGCATGGCAAAGAAAAGGAGTTAATGAGCATAGGGGAGAAGCACCCTACTTGGAAGGTTGTCATGTGGCACTAAAATTGCACTTATCATGGTCAAAGGTCCACTTAATGTTTTTCTAACCATGGGAACTTAACAACCTCCCAACTGTATATCCAACAACCCGTAAGCCAGATATACCAATAAATTGTGACTTAGCGGGGACCAAGATGTCCACAATCCTACAGGGGTGAGCCTCTATCCTAGGGGTCGCCTACCCTTTGAGTCTTCTCACAACTGGCCAATAAGCAACCCTACACCCCACCGATTTTGAAAAGATCCACTTAATTTTGATCACCCTCTTCAGGGAGGTGGCTAGGGCATGGTCCAAAGCAACAAATTGCTAATTCGTGGTATGGATTATCCATACCGAGAGAGCAAGAAATGACCTAATGGAGGAGCTTCTACATATTTGAAGCACATTTGAAGGGGACTATTGGGGTAAAGATGCATTGTCCATGGCATGGTTCTCATATCTAGAGGCATAATTCAACTTTTAGATCCCTTGAGGTTGAGCACAAATTAATTGATGCATTTCTACATATTAGAAGGCGTGTTTCACCTTTGAGGAGGGATTTGGAGTAAAAACATTTTGTTGAAGGCATTTTCTACATTTTAATAGAAAATCTCTTTGCTTGAGGAGACACCATGTGGCGCTTTTGACATGGTCAAACCCTCGAATGAAGAATAAATGTGTGCTTTAATAGGATCTCACGAGTTAGACAAGTGAGAATTAGCAATGTGGACCTATTCAAGGCATTTTATCCAATCATAAGGAAAATAATAAGGGAGTGCTCCTCCTTATGAGGATTCTAGGGATTTCTAAAGAAATAATATTATATGGGAGAGTTGTTGGAGGTGAACACTATAAAAGGAGATCATTCTTATTTGTTGAAGTCATGTTTGGAAGAGGGCATCATCTCAGTCATACAACAACTCAGACTTGGTCAACAAGAGTTTGGATCAGTTTGGATTAGTGGTAATAGTCTTATACAACCATTCTCCTACAAGATCTTTCTTGGCATGTGTGCCCTAGAGGCAACTTCAAACTGATGTAAAGTCTGCTTATTATCTGCTCATGTACAAACTCAGTCATCTCATTTAGAGGATGGATTATTAATTGTTTATGGCTTTTATTCCTTGAAAGGTTTCCTCGTAAAATTCTTGTGTTTTTGTTCATAATTTGTGGATGATTGTTTATTTATTGCTGATGCTACATAATTCATAATTTTAACTATTGCTGATATACTATGCATGCCTGATAGAAGTAAAAAAAAGAAGACTGTTATTGCTATTAAATTAAAATCAATGTTAAAATTTAACATAGCATACCTGGTCAGGTGCTCGTTTGAACTGTGTTGTTGGAAGGAGCTCATCTCTAAGCTTAATCTCGTCATTATAACCAAACTTTCGCAAAACTATCCAAGTGGTTTCAAGTTGTCCTTTTTCAATAAAAAGTGCATAGAGAAAAAGAAATCTTGTCAATGTGAGGCCATGTTCATTGACACCTTCTGGAAGTTTTTCTGAAACAACCTTGGTGTAAGTGGGTTGATCACAACCAACCCCAACCAACACCTCCAAGATCTAGTGGCTCCTACACTTAGCAGGACTGCCAAATTGAGCTTAACAACCAAATTTTGCTCTAAAATTGCCTCCCCGCAATTCTGCCTCTGCAACAAGCCTTTCCGCAACTTCGTTTCCGCATGCGGGATCTCAAACACCCAATGTTGCGCTCCACAACTCTCCTTCCGCAATGGCCTTCCCGCAAGCGGGTTGCGGGATGCGGGATGCCAACTTCCCAAAGTTGCTCCCCCGCAACTTCCTCTCCGCAACTTTTCCTCCGCAATTTTCCCAGTCGTCAGATCTTTGCGGCCTCCACTCCGACCGTCGATCTACTCTTTGGTGCAGACCTCACAGATCTTCACGGATCTATTAAATCCGTCACAACTTCCGTTGCGGACTTCTTCTGGACCATTAGATCTTTATCTACGGTCCCAATTTGTGTCGTCCATTTTCTGCAAAAACTTGTTAAGTCAGAAAACTTGTGTTCTATGCGGATTGATCAAAGGTTTGATCAATACGACCTCCAATCTCTGTGATTCTTCAGTCTAGTTCTCCTACGCATGCATCTATCCTACCCTTCAACAATTCAAGCAAAGATCTAACAATTGAACTAACGATTTCAGAGAAATCTACAGATATTCATGAACACGCCGAATCGACTCTACATAGCTACGCAACTCATCATAATGTATACATCTAGACACACAATCCTCATAACACATTGCTAACTTCTATTAATCAAATAAAAGTAAATGCACACAACTTTGGTTCTCTTTCAGCCTCCTCAAATATTTACAAGTTGGTACAGACATAGGTCTGCTCGCTTCTCTGCAAAACGTAGTTTTACTCCTAAAAGATGGAACACCTTCTACTCCCCTAAGCTACCTACTTAAACTGAACTGTTAACTCCTACTTTGAGTGGTCCTGCAACCAAAACAAACCACTACCGCGCATCTCCTACTTTGTGGCTTGATCTCCATGCAGGTAGTCACGATTTGCCATCATGCCTATCGCTGCTAACAACTATGACTCATCAAACAACCAAAAAGATTCCTCAGCATGACTCATCCAACACTGACACCTATTAGATTAGATTTGTTATCCCATCTAGACTTGCTAGGAAGTAAAATACTTTACATGAAAGTTTACAATGGTTTTACAATGAACCCCTCCTTGGGCTAATGTCTAGACCTCAGGGCCTGACCAAAAATTTAGTAGTTGGCCCTGAGAGCTAATGATCTTGCATAAGACTCCCAAAGTAGAAAGAAATCATGACCTCCTGGTCATGCTTTTTTAGTCTTCACCTTTCCTGGATTCCAAACTTTTGTCTGTTTCTTTCCAGAAGCTCCACTATCTTCAGTTTTCTTTGGCTGTAACCTTCCAGGCTTCCAAACCTTATGCTGTAGTACTCCATTGTCTTTTCCTTCACTGTTTTTCACTTTCCAACCATCTCCACAGTGGATTGTTTTCTTCATTCTGCTGTAACTCTACTTAGGTATCTGCATTAACTTCCATAGTTCATCTATGGTTCCTTTCAACTCAGTCTGCTACTGCAAACAACTCTTGTTCTTTTCACTATGCTACTGCACTTGGCTGTGCTTTTCCCATTCAGCGCTAAACTGTTGAACATTTTCTTCAACTCTTCTTAACCCAATTCCTGTTTTTACTTTCAGAATTGCTTCGAATACTACTCTTGATATTGCGTCCACCCTTACTTCCTTTATGCTCTTGTAAGCATCTCCCTCCGCAATACCCTTATCATGCTCTATGTTTGCAAATCTACTTTCCAAAAGTAATTTGTCTCTCAGTTTTCTGATTGCAGACATATACTCCATCACTCCTCTTTGTATACTAGTAAACACATCCCAGAACTATGAACCAATACCGTCTCCTGTTTCTTTTATGACAAGAAACATGTCTTCCTCATTGACTACAATTTCTTCCTCTTGTTCAAATGCTTTCAACAAGCATTTCAACCATTCATTGATTACTTGACTTCCTTCAAGTGCTTCTTCAGTATGCTACATTTCGGTGTCAGCAAAACTCTCCTCTGGCTCTGTCTTGACAATCTTTAGTAATTGTCCTTCAATTCCTTAACCACTTCTGTCAGTCCATTTAGTCTTACTCAGTCCTAAGACTGCTTCTTCTTCCTCCTGAGACACAGTAGCCTCATCTTTACCCTTATGATCTTCTTCTTCCTTGTCACTGAATAAAATTCTTTGTGACACTATCTCATCCATCTTTGTCAGAATAGAATTCTGATTTCTCACTTCTGTGACAGTCCCAAAAGTCTGTCTATTACCCTTACTTTGGCTCTCTGAGTAACCCAAATCTTCTTTGTCCATAGCAAGAACAAATTCTCTCTCATAAGACATGACTGTCTCTTCCCCAATAAGATTGTTGTCTTCATTAATTAAGGACTCTGTAGACTCCTTCTGCTGCAATAACTCATCTCTCCCTTTGTCATTGCTTGACAACACTCCCAGCTGGCCATCTAGACTCACTAGATCTTCCACACTTTCATATGTGTCTATGCACTCCTCAAGGTACTTCATCTCTTCATCAAAACTATTAAAACATAGCTTATTTACCCGAGGTTTCCAATCACAATTAAACTCTTATTTCTCTAGCAGGTTCTCCAACAATAACATCTCCATGTCAGCTTCTCCAAGCACAGTATCTTCATGCCTGACATCTTCCTCATCTTTATGCCTTTCCTGGCAACTTTCAGTTTTCTTCAATTCTAGGATTGATCCCCCTTTAGTCTGAGACATAGCTGCCTCACTTTCATCTTCACTGCGATCTCCTTCTTTGTCACAAGCCCAATCTCTCTGTGACACTGCTTCTTCATCTTCTATCATAATAAAATTCTGATCCTTCATCATCGTGACAGTTCTAGATGTCTGTCCAACCATCTTTTCTTGACCATGCAAACATGTCAACTCCTCTTTAGCTTCGTTAATATCAGGTTTCATCATAGGAAGCATAACTACTTCATCTTCATTAGCGTTACCTTCATCACTTGACAAGGAATTTTCAATTTCCTTTTGCTATAACACTTCATCTTTGTCTTTTCCCGCAAGACACTCTTCATCACATCTTGCTTGCCAACCTCCAACTTCACTCAAGACAACTTCAAAAGATAGATTGTCTTATGCATAACCTGCAAGCACATTTACATTGTCAGTTTTAAAATCACAAGACATGATGGTCTTATTTGATGATTCTGTCACCAAATCTTGTGGCTGTTCCAAGTCTTCCACATGACTTAGAAAATATTCATTGTCCTTCCTCTCAGCTTCTTCAAGTATACCAGATGGATACTTGATGTCCTTCTTTGTTTCTTTCAGCTCTTGGTCATCATCATGTGCCAAGTCTTCTTTGTTCTCAAATTTCACAGTAACCTGGAAATCATTACTTTCACTCAGCTGTTGTTGATGAAATTGTCATTGATGCCAACATGGACTTGCAGTGGCCCCACAGGATGTCATTGATGCCACCACCTTGTTGAAGATGTTGAAGACCCTGCTGATGATGCTGAAAACCCTGGAGATGGTCCTGAAGCCTTGATGGATGTTGGAGAAGCTCTAGATGGGTGGAAGAAGCATTAATGACCCATTCTGTGGTCATTCATGCTATGATGATGTCATGGGTCCCCGGGAGAAGGTCTGGCAAACCCACATGTGNGTGCATGGCTAAGGTGGTTGAAGAAGCCCATGAAGCGCCCTCACTTGGTGGTTTGGTGGTCCTTGCATTCTTGAAGGTTCATGGGGTCTTAGAATCCTTGGAGATGGTTCTAGGGCATGAGGAAGTCTTTGCACCCACTTATATGGTGGCATGATGGCACTTCGATGATGACATGGCTCTTGGACACATTTGGAAACTTGTTGATGATGCATGGTCCCTCTTATGGGTTTGATGAAGCGTTTGATGATGACAATCATGTTAAAGAAGCCCACCTTGAAGATGATGACAGTCTTGTTGAAGAAGCCCTCTTGTACTTGTTGACTAACGTGGATCTACATAAGCACTTGAGGTTGATCTTTGAAGAAACCATGGGTTTACAACAAAACAAGAAACCCAAAAACCATGGTAAGGTTGACTTTGAATATGGACAAACTCCAAAGTTAACTTTGAAGAATGTATGACAAAGACAAAATAAAAACATAAAAATAAAATACATCTCAGTCTCACACCTTGAAGTAGGCCCTATTTTGAGGATATGGACAACTCATCAAAGAGTATAAAAACACTTCCATCCTCACTCCAATTATATCGAAGAAGACAAGAATAACTCGCTGAACTGAGGCAATTTGTGGACTGAGGAAAGAGCTTGTTGACTAAGCAGAGATGGACGGTGATAGCAGCAAAACAATTTTTTTTGGGTTTTAATCCATGGAACTAAGGGTTTTCGCTAACTTTCACTGAGGTTTTCCATGGTCACTCAGCAATAGCTTGGACTGAGTTTGTTTTTCGGTGGTAGTTATAGAAGCGAATTCAGGTTCTGTAAGCTTGGGTTTGAACATTTTCAGAGTCATCTGTGACTTGGGAGCACCTGTCTGAAGGCGTTAAGCGGTTTTCTAGAAGCTTGGGTTTGGACATTTTCGGTTGCACTTGCAGGCTCGGTAGTTCACGGGTTTGTGTTCCTTTCACGGGCTCCTGAACATGAGCATTGGATTTGGGTAGCTCCGGCTCCATTGGCAGGTCTGGTGGGGAAGTTATGCACGTTTAGCTGTCGCTAGATTTAAGCTAGAGTAAAATATGGTTTTATATTGTATATTTAAGTCGACAGTTTGGTGTTCTGAACTTTGATTTCCAGATTTCTATCATATTTGAAGTTTGGTGGTCTGGATTTGAGTTATTCTTTAAAGTCTATTTCACCATAGAATGGAGTTGCAGTGCTCAATCTTGTGATTGTGTAACCAGGACGACAGTCTCGAATAATGCAATTCGTCTAAGCCTCGGATTCAAGTCATCAGGACTGCATTGCTGCGTTGAAGCTTGGATTTGTGTTATCAGGACAGGTTTTCCCGTTTTAAGGCATGGTTTTTTGACTTCCTCTTTGCCGCTCTTGAGCCGAATTCTTCATGGGGAATGAGCTTGAACGATTTATGGTTATCTATGCCGTTTTGCCATATGTTTCTTGTGCTCCGTTTGTCAGATTACGTGGAAAAGATTCCGTGAGGCTTGATTTCTCCAGCTTTTTGCCACTTCAAATTTAATTTGTGTAGCCTCGAAGGCCAGCTGACCTATAAGCTCTCAGTGGACGAGAAATCCGAAAAATTGATCAGGTGAACTTGAAAGCGCACAGTACAGTGCTGCCTTATGTGAGTAAACTGGTGAACTGATTCTATAAGAGACATTCAGAATGTCACGTTGGAGTTTTGTAGCGTTTTCTCAGACAGTGGAGAGTATAATTGGCTAAAAGTTCAACCCTTGAATTCATTAGGGTTTCTTATTCCAGTTCGAAGAATGATCCTCTTATGTTTTCCTGTACCCTTTCTTGAAAGGATTAATTGTTAGATTGCATCAGGACAACAGTTTTTAAGTGATGGAGTTCAAGAACAGATCTCTGAAATGATATGTTAAAGATGATGCACCCTATCAAAGCTATATGATGTCTTGACAGTGAACAACAGAGATGAGCAGACCTATGACTAGTAGTAATGATGTGCAAGAATTGATGTTCCAGACCTTTCCTTGACAATGATGATGGTGACAATCTTCAGAAGTATCACCTAGAGTTGCAGCAACGAGAAGAGGATGACCAGCAATGAAGAAGTGCTGATGAATGCTCCTTGAAGAGGTGCTGAAGTGGACTAGAGACAAGTGCTGATATGATATGACAGTGACTAAAGTATAGAGGTTGTTGAGCAGCAGTGAGCAATTGAACAAGATGACTGAAGAGTTGGTGTTGATGAACAACGAAGATTGAGAAGTGTGTTGCAGCAGTATTGATGAGAGAGTTGAGCAGATGATCGGCAGTATTGACCAGCATCAGAATAGATTGAAGGAACAGATGATGTTGATATGACAGTGAACTTTAATTGTAAATGCAAGCTTGACTTGCTTTTGAGGTTAGGATACCTCAAACCCTTCTTAGCAGGGTCTAAGAAAACCAGGCAGGGTCCTGGATGCAGAGTAGGTGCTCTTCATATCAGTAGGTACTGATTTTACCTAACGGTTGTAGCCGGACCAAAACTAATACAAAAAGATTACAAAATTATATGGTGTTGTGTTCTTTTGTGTTATGATTCTTGATGATTTAAATGCTTATGCTATGTGTATGATGAAGTGAAAGATGTTTATGAAATGATTATGAGATTGGTAGAATAATGGAATGATGAATTGGTAGTTAATTGAGACAATTTAAGAAAAGCTGTAAAATTGGATTTACACTGATTCACCCCCCCTCTCAGTGTGTATGTACAGCTGTGTATGTGCATGTACATGAGACTCCGCTGTCTCATCTTCTCCCAGAACAGAATTCGGAGTCTGTCCTCTTCCTTCATCTTCTATGACAATATTAACAGATTGTCCTTCTTCATTCTTTGTACCTATAGACACACAAAATATCAGTTTCAAAACATTGAGACCTCTTGGGCTCTCTTGAAGCTTCGGCCTTCAAGACTTCTCTCAGACACTCTCTCGCCTTGAGCATCTCTTCTTCACGCTGAGCATTTATGAGTTGCTCTTCTTTCCTTTGTAGCTTTTGCCACTTCACCTTTCTTTTCACTAGAAAACCACATCTCTGGTCTTCCTCCTCCTTCTGTAACAGCTCCATCAGTACTTTCAGACAGACTTCTATCTCAGCCTTCTCTCTCTCATACTCTTCATCACTCAACTTCCTCCATATGCCATTTTCCTTGGCATTTTCTTTCCTCTCTTTGTGGTTGCCTCTTGAACCTTTGCTACGACTCTCAATAGTCATCTTCTTGAGTTTCTTTCACTCTCTATGAGTTGCACTAGCCTCTGCAGTAACAGTTCTCCCTGCTACACCTCACCTCACCAAACCTCCTCTGTGCTTGGTCTTTTGGAAAGTACTGGTCCTCTTTCTAGAACCCTTTTGAGCAAATCTCTATGCTTCTTCCAGGATTTCTCTCACAACTCACCTGCATGAGAACATAACTGTCCTCTTGTACTTCAATCTTCACTTGAAATACTAGGTTCTGGCCACACTTCTGTTTTCTCTCAGAAATCTTCACTAGTTTCTTTCATCACCACCATCAATGACTATGATCTTCTTTGCTGAGATACTTCACTCCTGCTGCTACCCCTTTGCATGCATACACTCCTCCCAAAGTAGATATCTATGCCTATATCTTACTGTTCAGGCTCCAAGCCTCTTCTTCTTTGGCATGCAAAACTATTCCACACACTAGTTCTCTTACAGACTTCTTGACTGTCTTGTACCCCGTGTTCTTTCTTTTTTTCTCAAAGAAAACTTACCCTCTTCCTTCACGCGTCACTCCGCTTCTCCTCATTACCTTCATAACTTCTGCGTTCACCTTTGATCTACTTTTGTCATGACCTCTTACTTTGTCTACGCGTGTATCCATCTTCTTGCACTACGCCTTCACTCGCATGGATCTCTATGACCTTCAAAACCTTCAGACTTAACTTCTTTTATCTCAACACTGTCAGATTGCCTGAGATCTTCCTTCTGTCTCAACTTTCTCAGAAATTCTACCCACAATCACAACTGTGGAATTTCTTCAACAACTTCTACCCAATCAGACCTGGAAGCTGCTCTTCTTTTCAACATGCAAGAAATCTTTTTCCCGCTCTGATACCAAAATTGGTGCAGGTGGGTCGATCACAACCAACCCCAACCAACACCTCTAGGATCTAGTGCTACACTTAGCAGGACTGGTAAATTTAGCTTAACATCCAAATTCTGCTCTAAAATTGCCTCCTTGCAATTCTGCCTCTGCAACAAGCCTTTCCGCAATAGGCGTTTTGCAACTCCGTTTTTGCATGCGGGATCTCAAACACCCAACGTTGCGCTCCAAAACTCTCCTTCCGCAACGGCCTTCCCGCAAGCGGGTCACAGGATGCAGGATGCCAACTTCCTAAAGTTGCTCCCCTGCAACTTCCTCTCCGCAACTTTTCCTCTGCAATTTTCCCAGCCGTCAGATCTTTGCGGCCTCCACTTCGACCGTCGATCTACTCTTTGGTGCGGACCTCACAGATCTTCGCGGATCTGTTGACTCCCTCACAACTTCCGTTGCCGACTTCTTTTGGACTGTCAGATCTTTATCTGCGGACCCAATCTATGCTGTCCATTTTCTGCAAAAAGTTGATAAGTCAAAAAACTTGTGTTATGTGCAGATTGATCAAAGGCTTGATCAATCCGACCTCCAATCTTTGCGATTCTTCAGTCTATTTCTCCTACGCATGCATCTATCATACCTTTCAACGATTCAAGCAAAGATCTAACCATTGAACTAACGATTTCAAAGAAATCTACATATATTTATGAACACGCTGAATCGACTCTACATAGCTACGCAACTCAACATAATGCATACATTTAGACACACGATCTTTAGAATACACTGCTAACTTCTATTAAACAAATACAAGTAAATGCACATATCTTTGGTTCTCTTTCCGCCTCCTCAAATATTTACAAGTCGATACAGACATAGGTCTGCCCACTTCTCTGCAAAACACAGTTTTACTCCTAAAAGATGGAACCCCTTCTACTCCCCTAAGCTACCTATTTAAACTGAACTGTTAACTCCTACTCTGAGTGGTCCTGCAACCAAAACAAACCACTACCGCGCATGCTGAGAAACGTCCCTATCATTTGTGGCTTGATCTCCACGTAGGGAGTCACAATCTGCCATCATGTCTATTGCTGCTAACAACTATGACTCATCAAACAACCAAAAAGATTCCTCAACGTGACTCATCTAGCACTGACACCTATCATATTAGATCTGTTATTCTATCTAGACTTGCTAGGAAGTAAAATACTTTACATGAAAGTTTACAATGGTTTTACAATGAACCCCTCCTTGGGCTAATGTCTAGACCTTAGGGTCTGACCAGAAATTTAGTAGTTGGCCCTGAGAGCTAATGCTCCTGCATCAAACCTTCTTCACCCCAACAATTTTCGAAGGTTGTAGAGGAGCATTAAAGCATTTAACCTTTTAAACACAAGATCACATGCACTTCATGAGATCATATCCTAAATATGATTAATTCTCAATGCTACTTGGCTTCTAAAACGTTTCCATAATCAACATAAATTTTCACAAAAGAGATTGCATATTTTAAATCTAAATATTTATGCTGATTCTTCTTTACTTATAATGAATGCAGCTTCACATCTCCAAGGCGTCATGCTCAGGCCTTTTGGTGACACTCTTGATGATATCAATGCCAGGCTTGATCACATTTCTTTCACTCATGTTTACAGGGAACTCAAGGGTCAATACAGTGGCTGACAAACTATCAAAAGAGGGATTACATATTCGAGAAGGCCAGATGATTATGAATGAATTCAGAAACAATTTTTTTTGCAGACAATCTTCATCTTATCTAAAGTCGTTGTTTATATGCTATATTTTTTGTTTATATGCCACACATCTTTGGATAAATAGGAAAAAATGTATTTGCCGTTTTTTATATACCATGAAACCAATCCATACCTGAAAATCATTCAGTTCAGCATCACTAAGAGCTCCATCTTTGTCATGATCACATAGAATGAATATTCTCTTCAATGGCCTCACACAATGAGGCTTTAGTGTCTGAGTTTCTTGATCAAATAAAGGTGTTGTTGGATGAAGAAATGCCTTTTGAGCATAGTAGAAAACTTCTGAAACCTGCCAAATATCAATGTTTAAAGTAAGTTCTGGACCCTGGTTAGAAAATAGGATATACAAATAAGCCAAGGAGGATTCTAAGGCCGAAAACAAAAAAGTAAGGAGATCTCCAATTATTTTGAGAGGAATAACATCACCATAGATTAAAAGATATCAGATAATATTGAGGTAACATTTAAAAAAAAAATCTGCAAGGCATGCTATCATACTAAACAAAATTGTACCTCTGCTATGAAGATTTGAACTAGAACTTACATTTTCTTCTATACTTACAGATCCCAGAAACCAGATTTTAAAAATAGTTGCATTTTCATAGCCCCAGATACATTAACCAGGAAGGTACTAGCAACAAAAAGTAAATGCTGTCAATCGAGTCTAGCCCAGGCAGTTGAGAGGAGTGTTATGCTCTCCACATAGGCTCAATTCCCACATATGGCATGTTGAGCTCTTAATAAGTATATTAATGTATTGGCCTTGATCCCTGAAAAATACGTCTTATCCTGGATACCATTCCCAGAATGAAGGGATGTGCCTAGTGGGTGGGTTTCCAAGGGATATGTATTTCATGGATTAAAAAAAAAAAAAATGCTTATCAAACATAAAAGCTTGTTGTTAATCCCCAAAATTATCATAATTGTCCTTAATATTTCTAGCATAACCACACTCTTATCACTACTTACAAAGCCTAGAAACCAGATTTCAAAAATGGTTGCATTCGCCCTAGATAAATTAACCAAGCAGATACTAGCAACAAAAAAAAGCTTGTATTCAACCACCAAAATGATGATCATACCTTTCCTTCTTAACATTTCTACCATAACCACACTCTCATAGTGTTTTACTTTAATAGCCCTAATTTCCTTCTATCAAATGCACAGTAGTAAATAGATAAAAGTTTCAAATCCCATTTCAAATTTAGATGCCTTCCTGTTAATCTAGTAGCAACAAGGAAGGTCTTCCTGCATGCATGTGTTCTTGCATGCATAAGACTTAAATTAGGAAACCAGTTGTATTTAATTTACTTTTCCTAAGTTTACTTTGGAAAATAAATTAAAGTGATCTAAATTAAATTTAGTGAACCACTAGTTAAAGTGAAAGTGAAATTAGGGTATTTGTCACTGAACCTCTAAATGGAAACTGCACCCTCCTTTGGCCCAGAGTTGCCTCTTTTGTGTCTGACTGCTTTTTCTTGGCTTTTGGTTCTTTCCCCTTTTTTTGTCTGCTTGCTTTTGTCAGTTTCTAATTTTCCTGCTTGGCAAGTTGGTTTGCCGAAGTGTTCCCTCTTGACAAGTCAACTTATTTTCCACATATTTAATTGGAGAATAATTAATAATGACAATAAATCAAACTTAGTACAAGCCTCCTACATAATTATTTTAGCAAAATTCCCTAGGTTAATTAATTAATGTCACTTAGAACCCCTAGGTGTTTAGCAAGGTCAACACTGTTGATGTTCAATAAGGTGGGGACATGACAATCCTCCACTCCCAAGTCAGCTTGTCCCCAAGTAGAAGCAAACCAAGGTGTTGTAAGATCTGCTCACCCTCCCAAGTGGCATATTCACTGGGTAACCCCTTCCAATGTATCATATATTCTTTGATGGTTCCGTTCCTCAGTTTCCTTTCTTTGCCCTGCAACACTTTCTCTTGTACTAAGACCAAATGGCCTTCAATATCCAGGGTGGCAATTCTTCTAATGCCACTATTTGCTGACCAACTGCTTTCTACAGACAAGATACATGGAAAATATTATGGATCTTACTCTCTGATGCCAGTTCCAACTCGTAGGCCACTTCACCAATTTTTCTAAGAATGTTGTAGGCCCCATAGAATCTTGGCTGAAGCTTTTCAACCCCTTTCTTCTTGAGGGAAGACTGCTTGTAAGGTTGCATCCTTAGGTAGACTAAGTCTTCTACCTAGAATATTCTGTCAATCCTGTGCTTATCTGCTTACATTTTATGCTGGTTCTGCGCCACCTGCAAATTCTCTTTTAATGCCCTTAGAATGTCTTGGTTTTCCTGTAACCAATCTTTAGCATTTTGGGCTCTGCAGTCTCCAAACATTAAATATGCAAAAGATGGAGCCTCATTCCCATACAAGGCCATAAATGGCATCATTTTGATGGAGATATTAAAGGTACTATTATATCAGAACTCTCCCAGGTGCAGCCAGGTGGCCCAAGCCCTTTGTTGTCCTGTGACATAGTTACGAAGGTACCCTTCAAGCCATTGATTCTCTCGTTCAGTTTGTCCATCTGTCTAGGGGTGATAGCTGGTGATCATATTCAGGCTTGTTCTCACCAGCTCGAATAGAGCTTGCCAAAAAGGCACTAGTGAACTTGTTGTCTTGGTCACTGATTATGGTTTTGGGAAATCCATGCAGCTTTAAAACTTCCTTGAAAAATAGAGCAACAACCTCACTAGCTGAAATAGTGGAGGTGACTGCAAAGAAGTGTGCGAATTTGGTTAACTTGTCAACCACTACATAAATGTTGTCATTCCCTTGAGTATTTGGCAGACCAGTGATGAAGTCCATGGAGACACTCTCCCATTTTTGTTCTGGAATAGGGAGAGGCTGGAGGAGTTCAACAGGGTGTGTGTGCTCCACTTTGTTCTGCTGACATGCAAAATATTCCCTCACATGCATGAGAACATCATCTTTGAGACCCTTCCATGTGAATCTCTTTCTTGCCTTCAGGTAAGTCTTCAGAAAACCAGGGTGGCCAACCACTGGTGCATCACGTGCAACTTCCATAACCTTCTTCTTTAGTGCAGACCCATGCACTAAGAAGTTCTATTTTTGTAGTAGATGAGGTCATCATGTACCTTGTATTATTCATTCTGTCTTACCCCATCCAAAACTTCACAAGCAAACTGATTCTTAAAATATTTGGTGCCCAACTGTATCTTCCACTCAGTTAGCATCTTCAACAAAGAGAGTATGGGATTGTGGGAAAGTGCATCAGCCACAACATTCATTTTCCCGTTTTTATATTCAATATCAAGGTCATATGAGCTCACCCATTTCTTTCGCATGTCATTGAGCTCTTTTTTGGTTAGGAAGTGTCTAAGACTGTTGTGATCACTCTTCACTATGAATTTCCCTCCCACCAAATACTGTCAAAACTTGGCCAATGGATGCATAATGGCCAACATCTCCTTATTATAGATTGAATACAACCTGTCATGAGGCTGCAAGTTTCTGCTCTCGAATGCAATATGGTGCCTCTCTTGCATCAGAACATCTCCAATGCCTTCTCTAGAGGCATCAAATTCCAGCACAAAAGGTTTGGAGAAATCAGGGAAAGCAAGTACCAGACAACTGCTCATTATCTCCTTCATCTTTTGGAAAGCTTGTTCAGCCTCCCCATTCCAACTGAATGCACCCTTCTTAGTCAGATATGTCAAAGGTGCAGTGAACTAGGAGTACCCTTTGACAAATTTACGGTAGTAATTGAAAATGCCAATGAATCCTCTCAGTTCAGTGAGGTTCCTTGGACTTGGCTAACCCAATATGGCCTTTATCTTTTCTTGTTGCACTTTGATCCATCTTAGCAGATCACATGGCCGAGATAGAGAAATTCGGTCATGTCAAACTCACACTTGGACAACTTAGCATAAAAGGATTGATCTGCTAATATAGTGAGCACCACATCTAAGTGGAGCAGGTGCTCCTCCCATGTCATGCTATAAATCAAAATATCATCAAAGAAGACCAGGACATACTTACAGAGCTGCTCATTGAACACCTTTTTTGTGCATGATTGCAAGGTTGTCGGAGCATTAGTCAAGCCAAATGGCATGTCCAAAAACTCAAAATTCCCAAAATGACAATGGAAAGTTGTTTTACGTATGTCTTCCTCCCTCATTCTGATTTGGTGGTACCTGAACAGAGGTCTATCTTGGAGAATAATTTTTCTCCATGCAGTTCATCAATCTGGGGGATTGGGTATCGGTTCTTTATGGGTTTTCAGGTTCAAGGCCCTGTAGTCTATGCACATTATGAGTGTCCCACCGTTCTTCTTCACCAGAAACACCGAAGAAGCCAAAGTACTGGAGCTTGGTCTAATGAGGCCCAACACAAGGAGCTCCTTTATGGCCTTCTTTATCTCATCCTTGAATTTCTTCGAATGCTTATAGGGGTCGATTTTTATTAGAAGTGTACCAACTTCCAGCTCAATTCTGTGTTCAATGCCACGGTAAGGTGGCCTTCCATATGGAAAGTTTTCAAAAACCCCCTTGTGCTTGTGCAACAACTTTTTTATGTCACTGGTGTTGGAGACATTTACCATCATACTCACTCTTTCGGTCAAATTGGCCTAGTTAAACCACTATCCTAAGTTTAATTGACATCAGTGGAGCATTAATTACCATCATCCTAGTCACTCCCACGCCTACCTACAGTCAAGGAGGCTAACTTAGCCTTCTCCTACAGTCAAGGAGGCTAACTGGAGCACTCCAGGGGTGATCTGTGTGACATTAATGCACCTAATTGCTAACTGGTGGTTACTTTCAGTTCAACAAGTCAGTTACAGTCAGTTAAGGGGCCTCCATTCATTAAATATATTATTTAATGATTATTTATTATTATTTAATGAACTGGAGTCAACAAGGCGCCTCCACCAACTTCTGATGGTCAGTTCAGCTTTAGTTAACCTCATCAGAGTTCATTGGAGTCATGCAGGACTAGCACTTGATGGTTGGTTTGCTATGACATGTGTTTGATCTCCTTCAGTTGAGATTAAGTCATTTATTGCACTCCAACTTCAGTTAGGGTTTGGTGAGTCAATTAGGGTTTTTGTCAAGTGGTTAACTGAGTGAGATTGCATGGCAAAGAGTTAGTTAAGCTAGACTCACTCATTGAATTCGAATTGTCCCTTAGGCATTCGAATTCTTCATGGAGTTAAGCTATTGCTCCGCATGGGAATTGTAACCCATTATTTGTTTATAAAATATACAGAGAGGAAACCTATTCGGGTTCCAGTTATTTCCAATTCATGAGTATTTGTTAATTATTCTTTGATGATTTTGATTCCTAGTTCCTAGATCATGTGCAAGAATTAATATGGTATCAGAGCTTATGGCGGGACGAAGAACAATCTCTCAAGAACAAGATTTTTGACAGATTTCTCCATGAGAAGAGAGCAATAGCTCAAAATTCCAGCACTACACGAGAAGCCAAGGCTTACCACTCAATATCCCAAGTAAAGAACTTGTTGATCAAGCTTGCTTGATTGACTATGCTGGGTGTGATGAAAGCCTAGAATGTGCAGGTTGTCTGACCTTATTTTGCCCTTTCCGTTTTGATTTTCAGGTTTCTACAGGTGAAGCATTCGCTACAGGATATCCAAATGGCCTCCTCAGTACCTCTATTGACTCCATACAATTTCCACACATGGAAAATCAAAATGGAGCACTAGCTGTATTCCAAAGGACTCTTTAGAATCGCCATGGACACTGAAGTTGAGCCTGGATCCGCCATAGAAAAATCAAAATTCTTGAACAAGAAGGATGAAGCCTTTGGTTTCTTATGCCTCTCTATTTCCGATGACCTTCTCTTCCATCTTACGGATCTGAAGACACTGAAACAAATATGGGACAACTTGGAATCTCTGTATGGAAAGCATGATGACATGAGAGTTTATCAACTCGAAAATGAACTCATGTCTCTCCAACCTTCCAATTTCGAGACTCTGAATGAATTCTTTACAAAGTTCAAGCATACTGTTTTTCTCTTGAAGCAATGCAAAGTGGAGAAGGAAGATGATTAGCTCATCCTAGCCATCCTCTCCAAACTCGGGGCTGATTATTCAGTTTTTGTTTCTACATTCCGTGCGGGGAAGCTCACAACTCCCAAATGGAAGATGCCTACACTCGATGCCTTCATTGAGTCCCTAACTAGTGAACATGACAAGCTTGTCCAGATGGGGATCATCCGATCTTCCCGTGATCAAGCCCTCCATGTCTCGGGGCCCAAAGATACGAAGGGTAAAGGAAAGCAGCAGAAAAATCAGAAAACTAAATTTGATGCTCCAAAGCCTAGATTTGAAAATCAGCAGCATGATGAATCTTCCGGCTCAAGGAAGAACAAAGGAAAATGGCACAATGGGAAAGAAAAAGTCAGGTGTTCTTACTGTGGGAAGGGTTTTCACCCTGAACATGCTTGCATGAAGAAAAAGCTAGATGAAGCAACCTCTCTCCTTGAGAGGAATCACATCAATCTTCCAGAGAGCTTTCGGAGGAGAGATCACCAAGATCGGGAACCACAGCATGAGAAAAGTCATGCCCTCATGGCAAGCACTTTGAAGTCAAAATCACTGCTGATTGACAATGGAGCTTCGAATCACATGATGGCTGAAAAAGACTCCTTTTCATCTTTGGAGACCAGCAAATCCATTCCCATCCACTTGGGAGATGACTCCACCATCATTACCAAAGGACAAGGTACTGTAGATCTAGAAAATGGTTTTTTTTCTAATGTTTTGTATGTACCATCTCTAGCAGCAAATCTCCTTAGTGTCTATCAAATGACACATACATGAATGCCTAAGAGGGTCTCTTTCATCCCAAATGATGTGGAGATAACATAAATTGCATCCGAGAAACTCATTGCAAAAGGCCATGCAAATCATCATGCAAAAGCCTATGAGTTCTCTCACTTTGTTGCGGATGCAAAGCCCACCACTTTGCTAACTCATGGAAATGAGGTTAGTAGGCTGTGGCATGAAAGGTTTGGCCATCTTAATTTCAAATATTTGCAGCAATTACAGAAAAACTCCATGGTTGAAGGCCTTCTGGTCATCAAGGCAACCACGGGAGTCTGCAAGGGCTGTGTGATTGGAAAACACCCTGAGCACAAGTTTGATCGGGGGAAGGCAAACCGAGCTATAAGCATATTGGGGCTGATACATTCTGATATCAGTGGTCCAATGCCTGTCACATCCATGAATGGATCAAGGTACCTCCTTACCTTTATTGATGATTTTTCAAGGTATACATGGGTTTTCTTTCTCAAAATGAAATCAGAAGTATGTGAGAAATTTTTTGAATTGAAGGCTTTGATCGAAAATGCCTCTAGGCTTAAGATCAAGATCTTGAGATCTGATAATGGAGGGGAGTATGTCAGTAATGAGTTGCTGTACATTTGCTCCCAAAGTGGTATTCAGGTCCAACATTCAATTCCCTACACTCCCTAGCAGAACGGAGTAGCGGAAAGGAAGAATCAGTCTCTCAAAGAGATGACCACCTGTATGTTGGAGTCAAAGAAACTTGTTGCAAATTTGTGGGCTGAAGCCATGCATGCTGCAGCATACATTCAGAACAGGGTGCCACATTCATCAGTGAAAGGAAAGACTCCTTTCGAAGCATACTTTGGACACAAGCCATGATTATGCTGATTATGCTTATGGGAAATCCATGCAGCCTGAAAACTTCATTGAAAAACAGATCAACAACCTCACTAGCTGAAATATTGGAGGTGACTGCAAAGAAGTGTGCAAATTTGGTTAACCTGTCAACCACTACATAAATGTTGTCTTTACCTTGAGTCTTTGGCAACCTAGTGATGAAGTCCATGGAGACACTCTCCCATTTTTGTTCTGGAATAGGGAGAGGCTGGAGGAGTCCATTAGGGTGTGTGTGCTCCTCTTTGTTTTGTTGACATGTAGAACATTCCCTCACATGCATGAGAACATCATCTTTGAGACACTTCCATGTGAATCTCTCTCTTACCTTCTGGTAAGTCTTCAGAAAACCAGGGTGGCCAGCCACTGGTGCATCATGTGGATCTTCCAGAATCTTCTTCTTTAGTGAAGACCCGAACACTAAGAAGTTCTATTTTTGTAGTAGATGAGGTCATCATGTACCTTGTATTCTTCATTCTATCTTACCCCATCCAAAACTTCACAAGCAAACTGATTCTTAGAATATTTGGTGCCCAATTGTATCTTCCACTCAGTTAACATCTGCAGCAAAGAGTGTGTGGGATTGCGGGAAAGTGCATCAGACACAACATTCATTTTCCCGTTTTTTATATTCAATATCAAAGTCATATGACTAGACTTTGCTCACCCATTTCTGCTTTATGTCATTGAGCTCTTTTTTGGTTAGGAAGTGTCTAAGTCTATTGTGATCAGTCTTCACTATAATTTTTCGTCCCACCAAATACTGTCGAAACTTGACCAATACATGCATAATGGACAACATCTCCTTGTCATAGATTGAATATATCCTTTCATGAGGCTGCAAATTTCTGCTCTCGATTGCATTAGGGTTCCTATCTTGCATCAGAACAACTCCAATGCCTTCTACAGAGGCATCACACTCCAACACAAAAAGATTGGAGAAATCAGATAAAGCCAGTACCAGACAACTGCTCATTATCTCCTTCATCTTTTGGAAAGCTTGTTTAGCCTCTCCATTCGAATTGAATGCACCCTTCTTAGTCAGATCCGTCAAAGGTGTAGTGAACTGGGAGTACCCTTTGTGAAATTTACGGTAGTAATTTTCAAAGGCCAATGAAGCCTCTCAGTTCGATGAGGTTCCTTGGGCTTGGCCAGCCCAATATGGCTTCTATCTTTTCTTGGTGCACTTTGACCCCATCTTGGCATATCACATGGCTGAGATAGAGCATTTTGGTCATGCCAAACTCACACTTGGACAACTTCACATAGAAGAACTGATATGCTAGTATAGTGAGCACCACATCTAAGTGGAGCAAGTGCTCCTCCCATGTCATGCTATAAATCAAAATATCATCAAAGAAGACCAAGACATACTTACAAAGCTGCTCACTGAACACCTTGTTCATGCATGATTGGAAGGTTGTCGAAGCATTAGTCAAGCCAAATGGCATGACCAAAAACTCAAAATGACCAAAATGACAACAGAAAGCTGTCTTTTGTATGTCTTCCTCCTTCATTCTGATTTGGTGGTATCCTGACCGGAGGTCTATTTTTGAGAAGAATTTTGCTCCATACAGTTCATCCATCAGTTCATTAATCTGGGGGATTGGGTACCGGTTCTTTATGGTTTTCAGGTTTAAGGCCCGATAGTCTATGCACATTGTTAATGTCCCATTCTTCTTCTTCACCAGAACCACTGAAGAAGAAAAAGGACTCGAGCTTGGTCTAATGAGACCCAACTCAAGGAGCTCCTTGATGGCCTTCTCAATCTCATCCTTGAATTTCTTCAGTTGCTTATAGTTGTGGATTCTTATTGGAAGGGTACCAATTTTCAGCTCAATTTTGTGTTCAATGCAACGGCCAGGTGGCCTTCCATGTGGAAAGTTTTAAAAAACCCCCTTGTGCTTGTGCAACAACTTTTTTATGTCTTTGGGCTGGTAGGAAAATTTGACTGTAGTTCCTTCATCGATGATCTGGCATTCAACATCCCATTCAATGTCCCCATGCCTCATGATGGATCTCATACTGTTGGCAGAAATTAATTGGCTTGGGTAAGTATTCATACCCTTCATAACTACTCATTTCCCTTCAACATCTTTGAAACTTATCTGGGATATTTTGTAATTCATGGAATGTTCTCCAATAGAGTACAACGATTGAAATGCCAACACCATGTTGGTGTTTGCTACATTGACAACATAAATGTTGTCTTTCACTGTGCAGTCTCCCAGATTTAGTTGTAGGTTTGGAATTCATCGATTGCATTCCATGGTATGGTTCCCCGAAATGACCATAGTGAATCCTTCAAACGACTTAGTTGGCAGCTTTCTTTTCTCCATCAGGGATGCATCAATAAAATTGTTGGTGGCACCCCTATCAACACGGATTGTGATTCTTTGGCCTTGCAATACTCCATTCAGCCTCAAGGTAAGGAACCAGGGTACTCCATTGAGTACTTCAATTTTGCTGCTGGTTTGAGGGAGCTGCTCCTCTTCTTCAACTGTTTCATATTCTCCATCTGCCATCTCAAATTCTTCCACCATCTCCTCATCACTTTGGAGAACACTTCAATGTAGTGTGCCTTCCCCTTAACACACTTCTGGCCTGAAACCCAAGGTTCTTTGCAAGAGAAACAAAGCTTTTTCATCCTTAGCTCATCCCGATCCTTGTAGGAGTAATCTCTCTTGCTAGGGGTAGGAAATTTCCTCACTGGAGGTCTTTGATTATGAAATTTAAGGGGCATAGAGGGTCTGGGAGGATACTAGGTCCTTGAAATGGCATCTTGCAAGTCTCTAGTTTTGCTCACCGGTTCTTGCAAATTTGTGGATCGGTAGGCTTTCACCAGCCCTTTCAGAGGTTTTGCTAGTCCTTCTGTAAACAAAAGGATTAGCCTCACTTCTGAGATATTAGTGACCATCATTGTCACTTTTTGGAATTTTGATATGTAAGCTTCAGGAGTTCCCACTTGTCTAATATGCGTCGATTCATAGAAAGAAATGTCAGGATCTCTCTGTTCAAACCTTATGGCAATCTCCAGATGAATTCCTCATAGGTAACTACTTGATCATGGCCCAATGTCTTCATGCCATGAAACCACCAACAATTGGCCTCCCCATCAAGATGTAAGGATGCCAACTTGATGGCATCCTTCTTTGCCATATGATTCGATTGGAAATATGGGTCCAATTTCTGAATCCAAAGCTCACTATGCACTTGGAAGTGCCATCAAAGTAAGGTAGGGTAATTCTGCTAATGGCATTCTTTAACTCAAAATTCTGATATGGTAGGGTTTTAAATCCTCTTGGCTGCCCTCTATACTGAGTTCCACAAAAGTTTTTGAATGACAGAGTCCTTTTGCACTCCTCACTCAAAGTTTGATAGGTAACAAATTTCTCCTCGCATGTGGCAACTGTTTCATTTTGCACTTTAGGGTCTTTCTTTGGGCGTTCCATAAACTTGGCCATGGTGGGTCGGGGCTGCAACTTATGTTCATCTTTATATTCCAAAGGCCTATTCTGAGGCTCAGTTCTAGAGAAGATAGATCCACCTATGATCTTTCTCTCTTCACACTGGGAGCCAATGTTTCTTGCTTCTCCATGTTTAACACCCAACTGCTTAGCTAGGAACTCTATGGTCTCTTGACCAGACTGAATGATGTTGGCTGAAATGTCATGCAACCCTTTCAACATATTCTTCACAAAATTTCTCAACTCATCATTCTCATCCATGTCTTCATGGAATCTCCCTTCCACAAAGTCAATTTCCTCATGTTCAGAGGCCTTCCTCTTAGAATATGAATTAAATTTTGGATCCATTAATTAATATCAAGAGCATGTATGGACCATGCTCTGATACCACTGTAATATCCCTGATCTGAAATGAGATCAGAATATTAACTTTGACATAATTTTAATCAAAATTTTAAATGAAAATTTGCACTTAATTAATCAACTCTTGAAAGTAGGAAAATAAGGGAATGCAACTGATACTTTTGCAAATAGTGGAGGGGGTTGATGGGAGAAACCAAGTACAATTTAGGACATAGAAAGTATATTCCTAACAAATTTAAATCATGGACCATTTAGGTTTCGGAATCAGCTTCGCTGAAAACTACTTCCATGCTTTTGGGTCACCCAACCGTGCAACTAGGAAGTACTTTCACACCAATCAACTAGGGATTGTGCAAGGTTCAAAGGTGTTGTCATACTGATAATAAGCCTCAAATGAAGTTTCAGACAATCAAGAACAGATATGGAAGGTTTCGGGGTTGGTGGAAATGATTTGGGAAAAACTAACAGTTTTGGCCCTAAGAGACCCTGTGTAAAGATGGTAGTCCAAACAAGGTACAACCTCAACGAATTCTCTGTCTAAGGGTTGGGATTGGTAGTGGGGTCAGTTAACTTTCGACAACAACTTTCAGAATGGTATTTAGATGCATAGAACTTCCAGAACTAAGGAAACTATAAAGCTAGTAAAATTTACCTAGTCAACTAGCAAGGGTGTTGAAAAATCAATGAATTCCGTACCATATTAAACTCATACGTACTAATGATGAATTACAAAGACTAATATATCATCATTTAACATATAATATCATTCAAGACTTCTTCTCATAGCCATTACTTCATTATTATTGCATAAACTGATAAAAAACCCCATCTAGTGGGCAAATAAAGACTGACTCATGAACACTTAACATGAGAGCTCTCTAGAACATAAATCTTATTGAATTACATAAGTCATAAGAGTGGATTTGGATTGAGCATATCAGAGAGAAATTTGGAGGATTGATCTCTCAAAAATGAGATCCAAAACTGAGGGCATGAGGCCCAAATCAAACACCAAGCTGGGGAATGGAGCATAGGTTAAGTTCCTTTCACTGGAGCTCGTCTTCAATGGATGAATTGGTTGTTGTAGTGGTATGATATGAAGTTTATGGTGTTGATTATTTGCTCATCATAACCTGCACTGAAAATGGAAGGGGAGAAAGAAAAGAGGGGAAAGGATTTGGGGTGCATCTCCCAAGAGACTGAGGCACAACACTCAGTATGGAGCCAGACTTCACTCAACACAAGATCATTCATTAACCAAAATGTGAAATGGAGCTTGAATTATCATTAAATAGACCACTGGTGACTTGTTGGGCAAGTCAATCACATGTTGAGCAAGTTTCCCTTGCTAAAACCCTAACCCTAGCCAAGTGGTGTGCCCTCCTTGAGAAATTGGCAAGTATGTGTCATGTGAGATGTTTCCCTATCCATGCCTTTCATCCAACTTAAAATCTGCGGCCTCCATAGGGCTAGAGTTGCCTACTTTTGCCTATGACAACTTTTCTGCACAGCCTGCTTTTGTAACTGAACCTCAGAATGGAAACTGCGCCCTCCTTTTGCCTAGAGTTGCCTGCTTTTCCTTATGACAGCTTTTTCTGGCCTTCTGCTTTTGTGACTGAACCATTAAATGGAAACTGCGTCCTCTTTTGGCCCATAGTTGCCTCTTTTGTGTTGAACCGTTTTTTCTTGGCTTTTGGTTGTTTCCCATTTTTTCTGTCTGCTTGCTTTTGTTGGTCCTTTGACAATTTCTAATTTTCATCCTTGGCAAGCCAAGTGTGCCCTCTTGACATGGCAACTTATTTTCCACATATTTAATTGCAAAATAATTAATAATAACAATAAATCAAACTTAGTACAAGCCTCCTACATAATTTTTTTTGCAAAATTCTCTAGGTTAATTAATTAATGTTGCTTAGAACCCCTAGGTGTTTACAAGGTCAACACTATTAATATTTAGTAAGGTGGGGACATGACAAGCCACCTTCTAAAGTGTTGACCTCGCCAAACACCTAGAGGATCTAAGTGACATCAATTAATTAACCTAGTGATTTTTTCTAAATCTTTATTTAGGAGGTTTGTACTTAGTTTAATTTCTTGTCATTATTAATTAATGTGCAATTAAATATGTGGAAATAAGTTGCCATGTCAAGATGTCGCACTTGGGAAAGCCAACTTGCCTAGGAGGATAATTAGAAACTGACAAGGAATTGCCAAAAGCAAGCAGTCAGAAAAGAGGGAAAGTGCCAAGAGCCAAGAAAAACCGTCATAAGCAAAAGCAAACAACTTTGGGCCTAAGGACGGCGCAATTTACATGTAGAGGATCAACCACAAAAGCAGAAGTGCATAAAAGCTGTCATAAGGAAAAACAAACAACTCTGCGCCAAAGTAGGCACATTTTCAATTTAGAGGTTTAGTCAGAAAAGCAGGTAGTGCAGAAAAGCTGTCATAGGCAAAAGCAGACAACTCTGGGCCTAAGGAAGGCACAGTTTCTAAGTTGGATGAAAGTTATTGACAGAGAAACATCTCACATGACACATACTTGCCATTTTCTCAAGGAGGGCGCACCACTTGGCTAGGGTTAGGGTTAAGCAACAGGAACTTTCTCAACAGGTGATTGGCTTGCTCAACAAGTCAGCCAGGGTCTATTTAAAGATAATTCGAGCACCATTATTTATTTTGGTTCATGAATCATTTAGTATTGAGTAAATCCAAGCTTCATATTGAGTGATGTGCCTCAGTCTCTTGGGTGATGCGCCCCAAGTCCCTGTCCCCTCTCTTCTATCTCCCCTTCCATTTTCAGTGCAAGTGATGGTGAGCCAATGATCATCACCCTAAGCTTCAAATTTGACCTCTACAACAACCAATCCATCCATTGAAGACAAGCTCCAGTGAAGGGAACTTCAGCTACGCTCCAGTCCTAAGCTTGGTGCTAATTTTGGGCCTCCCATCCTCAATTTTGGACCCCCTTTTGAAGAGATCAGTCCTCCAAACCACTTCATGAGATGATCAACTCAAATTCACCCATTATGACTTCTGTAATTCAATAAGATTTCTGTTCTAGACATATCTCATGTTAAGTTTTCATGAGTGAGCCTTTTATTGCCCCTTTTATTGCCCCCTTGATGGGTTTTTATCAGTTTTATGCAATAAGAATGAACTAATGTCCATGAGAAGAAGTCTTAAGTCATCTGATATGTAAAAAATGATGTATTAATCTCTGTAATAGATTATTAGCAGGTCTGAATTAAATCTAATTCAAAATTCATCAAATTATGCATACCCTTGCTAGTTGACTAGGAAAATTCTACTACTTTTACTATTTTAATCATTCTGGAAGATTTATGCACTCAAATCTCATTCTGAAGGTTGTTGTAGGAATTTAACTCACTCAAATACCCATCCCAGCTCTCAAACAATCATTTCATTGAGGTCGTACCACGTTTGGACAACCAATTTTGCATAGGGTCTCCCTAGGCCAAAACTGCTAGTTTTTCCCAAATCATTCCAAACAACCCCAAATCATTCCAGATCTGTTTGTAACCTTCTAAAACCTCATTTACTGCGTATTACCGGTCTGATAACACCTTTTAATCTTGCACAAACCCCTGGTTGAATGTATGTGAAAGTTCTTCTTAGTTTGCATGGTTGGGACATCCAAAAGCATGGGAGTAGGATTCAACGGAGCTGATTCTGAAACTTAAGTAGTCCCCAATTTACATGTGCTTAGGGAAGGTACTTTCTCTGTCCTAAATTGTCTTTGGTTTCTTCCATTATTTCGCTGCCCTGTTTACAAATCTATCAACAATATTCCCTATTTTGCCTAGTATCAAGAATTGACTGGTTAAGTGCAAAATTTTCATTTAGAATAATAATCAAATTTGTAGCATAGTTCATATTCTGAGCTGATATCAGATCATGGATATTACAGTGGTATCAGAGCATGGTCCTCCATATATGCTTTTGATATTCCTTAATGGGTCCAAAATTTAATTTTAATTCTAAAGGGAAGGTCTCTGAAGAAGAGGAAATTGACTCTGTGGAAGGGATATTCCACGAAGATATGGATGAGTTCAGAAATTTTGTAAGAAATATGTTGAAAGGGCTACAAGACATTTCAACCAATATCATTCAGTCTGGTCAAGAGACCAGAGAGTTCCTAGCTAAGCAACTGGGTGCTAAAGATGGAGAAGGGAGCAACATTGGCTCCCAATATGAAGAGAGAAAGATCATAGATTGATCTATCTTCTCTAAGACTAGGCCTCAGAATAGGCCTTCGAAATAAAAAATGAACATAAGTTGCAGCCTCGACCCACCATGCCCGAGTTCATGGAATGCCCAAAGGAAGAACCTGAAGTGCAGACTGAAACAAATGCTTCATGGGAGGATAAACTTGTTGCATATCAAACTTTGAGTGAGGAGTGCAAAATGGTACTTCCATTCAGAGAATTTTGTGAAACTCAATACAAAGGGCAACCAAGAGGAGTTCAAAGGCTGCCATATCAGAATTTTGAGTTGAGGAATGTCATTGGCAGAATTACCTTACCTTACTTTGATGGCACTTCCAAGTGCTCAATGAGCTCTTGGTTTAAAAAATTGGACACACATTTCCAACTGAATCCTATGGCAGAGAAGGATGCTAGGCAAGTTGGCAGCCTTACATCTTGGTGGGGAGGCCAATGATTGGTGGTTTCATGGCATGAATACCTTAGGCCATGATCAAGTAGTTACCTATGAGGAATTCACTCGGAGATTGGCAGAAAGGTTTGATCAAAGAGATCTTGACATTTATTTATGTGAATTGACACATATTAGACAAGTGGGAACTCCTTAAGCTTACATATCAGAATTCCAAAAGGTGGCAGTGATGGTCATTGATATCTCAGAAGTGAGGCTGATCCTTTTGTTTATAAAAGGACCAACAGAACGTCTGAAAGGGCTGGTGAAACCTTACCGACCCACAACTATGCAAGAAGCAGTGAGCAAAACTAGAGACCTGCAAGATGCCATTCCTAGGACCAAGTATCCTCCCAGACCCTCCATGTCTCTTAAATTGCAGAATCAAAGACATCCGGTGATGAACTTTTCTGCCCCTGGCAAGAAAGATTAATCCTACAAGGATCAGGATGAGTTAGGGAGGAAAAAACTTTGTTTTTCCTGCCAAGATCCTTGGATTCTTGGACACAAGTGTGTCAAGGGAAAGGCACACTACATTGAAGTGTTCTCCAAAAGTGATGAGGTGATGGTGGAATAAGTTGAAATGACATATGGAGAATATGAAACAATTGAAGAAGAGAAGCAACTCCCTCAAACTAGCATAATATTGCAGTACTTAATGGAGTACCCTAGTTCCATACATTGAGGATGAAAGGAGTACTGCAAGGCCAAAGAATCACCGTCCTTGTTGATGGGGGTGCCACCCACAATTTAATTAATGTGGCCCTAGTGGAGAAAAGAAGCTGCCAACTGAGTCCTTTGAAGGATTCACTGTGGTCATCCTAGGGAACCATGCCACAGAATGAAATCGATGGATTCCAAACCTGCAAGTGAATCTAGGAGACTACACAGTGAAAGGAAACTTTTATGTTGTCAATGTGGAAGACACCAACATGGTGTTGGGAGTTCAATAGTTGTACTCTATTGGAGAACATTCCATGAATTACAAAATACCCCAAATAAGTTTCAAATATGCTGAAGGAAAATCAGTAGTCTTGAAGGGTATGAATACTTACCCAAGCCAATTAATTTCTGCCAACAATATGAGATCCATTCTAAGGCATGGGGACATTGAATGGGCTATTGAATGTCGGATTACCAATGAGGGAACTATAGTCAAAGTTTCCTACTAGCCTAAATACATAAAAAAGTTGTTTCAGAAGCATAAGGGGTATTTTGAAAACCTTCCACATGAAGGCCACCTGACCGTGGCATTGAACACATAATTCACAAGGGGGTTTTTGAAAACCTTCCACATGGAAGGCCCGACCTGATCGTGGCATTGAACACAAAATTGAGTTGGAAGTTGGTACACTTCCAATAAAAATGCACCCCTACAAACATCCAAAGAAATTCGAGGATGAGATTGAGAAGGCCATCAAGGAGCTCCTTGAGTCGGGCCTCATTAGACCAAGCTCCAGTCCTCTTGCTTCTTCTTAATTATTAAAGTTTTAATATCTTTGCAATATTTCTTATTACTCTTATATTTTTTTTTAGCTAATGGGAAGAACTCCCTTAACTAGCACGTTTGCCATTGGCTAAGTTACCACGAACCAGGGGCATCTAAGTCGTCAAAATCATCTAGGGATCGCACCCGGCCTAGACCGCACCAACCCTTAACATGGTTGGATTTTTTGGTATCCGTGGGATTTGAATAGGTGACCTTTCCGTTTAGGGGGCATCTTAACCATACCCCACCACCAAGTGTTCTAGATCTCACGAATTTCCTATTACTCTCATTCACATTACAACTTTTATCTTTATATTTAAAATTTGTTATTTTTTAATTATTAAATTTTTGAATTGAGATGGATTTAATTGATTTATATGTTTGTGATGTAAAAAGTTTAAATTAAAGTCTTTATTACAATGTTTCATTCATTGGAACTATACCATTGAAAATGATTATACAATGGTTGTTTATACTTAATATTTACAATTTTCTAAGAAATAGAATCATTTTGCTTTATTTATGGGAAGATTTTTAAACCTAATTCTCGCATTCTTTATTTTTATTTTATTTAATATGACATTTCTCCATCTATTTATCATGTGTTGTCGAGTTCTTTTCTAAAGTGCTAAAACAATGTCTTCAAACACCACCCATTTGCTTGGATAATATTAGTTTTTGTTCTTTTAAATAATTTCTAATGGTATTCCACGAGACAGTATTATTATGATGGCATGTAGAGTTAGCATGTGGCTTCCTATTGTTTCATGATGGTATATATCATAATGAGATATTCCTACGATGGAATGTGGTAGATAGCATACAGATCCATTGGAGAAGTGATTGGCACATACGCCTCTTTTTTTAAGACTGTGGCTTTGGTACAAAGATCCTGCGTAATGGGTTTAGCTTAAGGGGGGCATATCAGAAAGGCCGACATTCTCCTGGAAGAATTGGTAGCATACCAAAGAAAATTCTCGCACTGAACGCTTCGTCACTGACTTGTATGCGTCCTACTCCCCCATTTTGAGATAAAGTAGCGAGATCCCTTCTTTATGTCATGTCCGATGCGTGTAATGGTTAATCAAAGGGAGGCTTTTTTGGGCTCAGGGGTGTCATACACTAGTGAAGGACATAATGCAAGTCACATGCCTTGCATATCGGTTTCTCCTACGAATTTCTACCAACCCGAACATATATGCCTTCCCGAACATTCTAACTTCCTCTGTCCTTTCCTTTAAACCTCGATTGGAAAAGGTCTTCCTCGAAATAATAGGGAAAATATTATTTTTTTAGTACGATATCTTGTAGGTAAAGTTGGCAACATTACTTGGGTGAGTGAATACCATCAATTCCCCCTGTGTCTCCTCTAGTCCTAGTGATTACATGTACAAGATATGGGATTACTAGCGTTCTCGTTTGTTCATGTTTCTAATGTATAAGGGACAACTACCCACTAAAGCAAAGTGGTTTCCCCAATCTGCTTTTTGGACCCTCTTTCCCCATCTTGTTGAGAAAGTGGGGACACTTTTTTAATATGACATTTCTCAATCTATTTATCATGAATTTTTATTTCTATACAAAACAAGGTAATTTATAAAGAAGAAATGTCTCAAATTGGTCGACTTAAAAAACATGGAAGAGAAACAACACTTGTTGATTCTTTTAAATTGATTTGACATGATATAAATAATGAAAAAAAAATGTTGATTTTGAGCATGCGATTAATATTGAAGAAGAATGTTCTCTAGAATATAAATACAAAGGGGTAGCTCCTAAAAAGTCATTCAAACATGGATGAAAATTAATACACAAATAATGATATCCTATAATAAGTCTAAATGGAAAAGAGGACATCAAGTGTGTATGGTGTGTCAAATTCAAACGAGATATACCATATGCAAGGGAATGTAGTAGTACAATCCAATTAAGTGGATTAAATGGTCATGATATTTCTAAAACTTGTAAGCGTTCAATTCAACTATTCGAGAGTGAATCAAGGAAATCATATTTATCCATCACCAAACATGTTGAGCTCATGACATATGATGAGAAATCTAAAATAATCAGTGTCATGGAAACCATGTACTTTGTTGATATCAAATATTTACCTTTGGAAGTGTATACAGACTTATTTGATTTGCATAGGTACAAGGGAACACTTAATATGCCATTAATCAATGTGTATTCTTCATATACTAATATCACATCGAGAATTTTGTTTTTACTTGTGACAAAAGAGGTTTATTGGAAAATATTAAAGGCATAAATTTGTTCAATACCATTTTATTTTATTTTGTTTTGTTTTGGTGGATCAAAGCGCAAACAAAACAATCGAGCCACACTTGGTTATATATATTACATATCTAATGGATGAAAGAAAAATGCCACGTGCAACAAAGTTTATTTATCTTAAAAAAATAAAAAATAGTACTGCACAATAATTGCATGAATCTCTATCAAGATTATTATCTAAAATGAATTTATCAAAATATAAAATGGTGGGATTTGGTTCACATGGAGCTTCATCTATGAGAAGTATTCGTGAATGATTAATTTCTAAATCGCTTCGTGAAGTGTTTCATTTGTTGTGTATTCATTGTGTACCACATCGTGAAGCATTAACTATAATAGATGCTTCAAATCATTTTATGAGTTTAATTATATTGACGAGTTGGCTAACAAAGTATATTTTTTATTGAAAAAATTTGCAAAGAGACATGTAGAACTTAAAAAATTAATGGACTTATTTCAAATTGAGAAATTGTAGCTACTTCATATTCATCAAATCTAATGGCTTTCTCTGAGACAGGTGATGAACAAACTTGTCAAAATCATGTAAGCGTTATTATAATAATGAAAACATGATGACAAAAAAATGTATGAAATAAAAACAATATTTCAAGTTCAATTTTATATTCATTTATTGACAGATGTTCTAACTGAATTAAATAAGTTAATTCAACAATTTCAAGATGATCATATTGATATAACATCTATTGGTATGTAATTAGATGTACTTATTGATCTTCTTTGCATAATATTTTTGTGAGGTATGTCTAGAATAGGTACTCAACATATTTCATATTTTTTGAAGAATACAGAACATGAAAAATTGGAATTTATTGACAATACAAGTGCTTCCCATGTGTATTCGCTAAGATTTGAACATTCACCAAATTCACTTGGGTCAAACATTGTGGAAGATTGTATTCACTTGGGTAAATCATTTGTCCAAAAGTTGATCAGTTGTCTCAATGACATGCTTATAGATATGTATATATTCAATGCAACACAACTATTTAATCCTCATCCATAGTTTGAAGAAGAGATTGAAAGGGACTGAAACAAAACGATGGTTGAGATACCTATGTGAAATTTTTTATATAGGAGACTCGTCAGAAAAATGTGAAGCTAAAACGAAAAGTTTTGTAGTTACTCTGCATCAGGCATATCCAAAGAAAAACATCATTGGAGCATGGGAACAATGTGGAGGAGAACCTGAGTGGTGTGAGTGCTATCCAAATTTAATGAACTGTGACAAATTGTTCTTACTCTTCTTGCTAGCACTGCTAGTTGTGAAAAATGATTCTCTAAGTTGAATCGCATAAAAAATAATGATAAATTTAGACTTTGTATAGAAATATTAGACACATTAGTGTTTTTATCTTTCAAGAATTACATGAGTTAGATTGTAACACAGTTTATGAAACTTGCATAGGGATGAAAACACAAAGACTCATTTCACTAGGTGCAAGAAGTTAAGATGTCATTATATTTTATTCAATTTTGTAATTTCCAATATTTGAATAATATATTTAAATAAATATTTTGTGTGATTATGCAAAAGAAAATATTAGTTAACAAAAATTAAATTTATTTTAGAATTTAATTCTATGGAAATGAGGTTATATTTTAATGGTTATAAGTTAAAATTTTAACAATTAATAAGTTTTGATTATCATTTTATATATAAAATTTTAAATGATTTTTCATTTTCATATGAAAATAATAATTTATTTTAGTTTGTCAACATACAAGGGTTATTAAGGTGTTAACCCTTGAAATTGAAATATAAGCCTTCTCTTCAAATTTGATCATTGTCTAGTAGAATTCCACCAATCCGGCTTTGACTTAGACAGTTGTACATCACAAGTGGAGCGGTGCAGAGTATGATGTGACTAGTTTGTTAAAGATATCAATTTGCTTTGTAGTTCTCTTGGTAGGATACAACAATTGAACTAGAAAGAAGCTTGCAATTCACTTATTGAAAGTTAACCACAACTCATCAAAATCAAAAAACTCCAAACTGTGCGACTCAGATAAACCATAACACCAAGACTACATAACCAAAATAATGCACATCGACTACATTAAATGAGACGGATATTCTCATATAGACATTGAAATTAAGTGACATTGTTGACGAGATAACTTTATATAAGATTTCTGCTCTCACAACCCTTCTAAGGGTGCACAGAGCACCCCTACGCTCCTAATTCTCAAAATTTATTCTAACAACCATGAGAAAAATACACTAACCAATCCTTTGCAATATATGGTACATGCACCTGTAAACGATTCAATATTGTAGTGATAGTCAATCAATAATCTTTGAGATATCTATGTCTATGTTATCTACATGATAATTTGTTGTATGTTGTATATATAGCCACACTACAAGATATTGGATATATAGTGTAATATATTTTGCTTGTCTATTGAGACAAGCTTTTATTTGTTTAAGCCCCAAGGTTTAGCTCAATTGGTAAGACATGTGCACACTGTCTCGGTTTAGGGGGAGGTCATGGGTTCAAGCTTCGAGTCGTTTGGGGTTAGGCTTCTGCTAGGGAGCTGACAGTTTACCACCCTTACCATCAATGAAACATGGGGAAGTATTGGTGGGTTTCTCGGTCAAGTGTCGTTTGAAAAAAAACTTCTTTGTTTTTTAATACTGCACTACAATATGATGTATACATTGTTTCCTCACAATCACATACTCAACTTATAACAAGGAAAACTCCTAGAATATTAGGATTTCGCTTGGGCATAGACTTGGACACCTGGATCACCCATAAGATTGGTTAAGATGCTCACCTCGTTAATCTATCCATTGGCCTATGCCTAGAATAATTTCCACAAATAAAATATACCACCCACTTGCATTAAATGCAACAATTAGAGATGTCATTATGCAAGGTTTATGCCAATAGTTTTTTTAACTTCAAATTACCAATAATCATGGCAAGAATATTGTCCATCCTGAACATGGTGGTAACGGTTGACATCCCTTACAATAAGATATTGTGCAAAAATATTGGAGATAAATTTAACGACGGTGTGGAAGTCACCACAAACACGAATAACTGTTTCAGATGGTGTGTTGATAAGTGCAAATGCAACTGCCAGCTTTTCATTATGATAGAAAATAATTTGTTCCTTTTGGTCCTCCTCCACATTAAGTAGGGAAAACCTTATGCCAGACACATACGCTACGACCTTCATCCGCCTAAACAAACAATCCAACTTAGCATAAATCATCTGCATTTGCGAATGTGATTTGTCCCCTGCAAGGAAAGTTTGCACATGTTTGTTAACCTTAACCCAACTGTATCCAGGTGGCTTTTGCACCCCTTGATTAGGGATCAAATTTTAAGAGAATGGTTATATTTCAATTTGAAGTGTTAACATCTCGATAACCCTTCTATGGTGACAAACTAAAATAAATTATTCATTTCATATGAAAATAAAAAATGATTTAAAATTTCATATATAAAACGATAATTAAGACTTATTAATTGTGAAAATTTTAACTTTTAACTTATTATCATTAAAATATAACCTCGTTTCGATAGAATTAAATTATGAAATATCTTTAATTTCTTGTTAATTTTTTTTTGCATAATCACATAAAATACATGTTTTTTAATTTAATATTCAATATATTGAACATTATAAAATTGAATAAAATATTATGACATCTTAACGTCTTCCACCTATTGAAAAAAGGTTTTCATGTCTTAACTCATGTCCAAGTTTCATAAACTGCACTTCAATCCACCGCATGTAATTCTTGAGGTGATGATAGTGATAAAAGCATTAATGTGTTTAATGTTTCTAGGCAAAGTCTAAATCTATCATTATTTTTTATGTGATTCAACTTAGAGATTTTTTTTTCACAACTATCAATGCTAAAAAGATAAATAAGAATAATTTGTCATAGTTTCATTAAATTTGGATAGAACTCGCACTAGTCAGGTTCTCCTCCACATTGTTCCTAGGCTCCAACCAATGTTTTTCTTTAGATATGCTAAATGTAGAGTAATAGTAAAACTTTTTATTTCACCTTTACATTTTTCTGTATCAATTATGGGCAAGTCGTTGATATCAAAATTTTCACATAGGCATTTCAAAGTCTCTTTCATTCTCTCGTTCAAAGTATGAACAATGATTAAACAGTTTAGTTGCATTGAATAAAGACAAATCTATAAACCTATTATTTAGACAATCAATCAACTTTTGGACAAATGTTTTACCTAAGTGAATACAATTTTCCACAGTACCTGACCCAAGTGAATTAGGTATATGTTCAAATCTTAGCAAATGTGCATGTGAATCACCTGTATTATCAATAAACTCCAACTTTTCATGTTTCTTTTTTTTCAAGAAATATGAAACATGTTGAGAACCTGCTCCAAACATATTTCACAAGAATTTTCTACAAAAAATATCAATAAGCACATCTAATTGCATAGCAATAGATGTTATATTAATATGTTTTTCTTGAAATCATTGACTTAATTTATTTTATTTAATAGAATATCTTCTAGTAAATTAATACAAAATTGAACTAGAAAGATTGTTCATGTTTCATAGATCTTTCTGTTATCATGTTCTTACTTTATAATAACGTTGGCGTAATTTTGGCAAGCATGCTCATCACCTGTCACATAGAAAGCCATCAAATTTAATGAATTTGAATCATGTGCAATTTATCAATTTTAAACAAGTTCATTAAAGTTTTAAGTTCTCCATGTCTCTTTACAAGTTTTTTCAACCAAGAATATATTTTGTTGGTCAACTTATCAATATAATTAAATGTAAGAAAATCATTTGAAACATTTGTTATTGTTAATCCCTTACGATGTGCTACATAGTGAATACAAAAAAAACGGGGCACTTACGAAGCAACTTAACAGCTAAGTCTTCACGAATGTCTCTCACAGATGAAGCTCCTTCTAACCCAAATCCAACCATTTTATATTGCGATAAATCTATTTCAGATAATAATCCTAATAAAGATTCATATATTGATTGTGCAATATTATCTTTGATGTTCAAAAGACGAAGAAATTTTGTTTCCTGTGACTCTCTTCCTTCATCTATCAGATATGTAATATGTACAATCAGATGTTGCTCCATTGTTTTGTTTGTGCTTTCATCCACTAAAATAAAATATAATGGACTTGAGAAAATTTATGTCTTTAATTTTTTCAATAAACATTTTTGCTACAAGTAAAAACTCGTTTCATGATGTGAGATGAGTGTATGAAGAATACTCATTGGTAAATGACATATTAGGTGTTCACTTATACCTATGCAAATCACATAAGTCTTTATACAATTCCAAAGGTAAATCTTTGATAGCAAACAAAACATGATTTCTTTGATCCACACGAGTTCAACATGTTTGGTGATGAGAAATATGATTTCCTTGATCCACTCTCCAATAATTGAATTGAACGCTTATGACCTGTAGAAAAAACTTGATCATTTATTCCACTTAATTGGTTTGTACTACTACTTTCCCTTTCATATGGTGTATCTCATTTGAATTTGACAAACCATACACACTTAATGCGCTCTTCCCCATTTGGACCTATTGTAAGATATGTTTGTTTGTGTATTAACTTCCATCCATGTTTGAATGATCTTTTAGGACTATCCCTGTGTCTTTATTTTATGAAGGACATTCTTCTTCAATATTAATCTAATGCTCAAAATCAACATTTTCTTCATTATTTGTATCATGCTGGTTCAATTTAAATACATCAATACATGTTGTTTGTCTTCTATGTTTTATAAGTTTACTAATTCAAAACATTTCTTCATTATAACTTCCTATGTTTTTCATAGAAATAAAAACTCATAAGAAATAGATAAAAAAATGTTATATTAAATACAATAAAAATAAAAAAATACAAGCATTAGATTTTAAAATCACATTCTATAAATAAAGTGAAATGATTACCATCCTTGGAACTTTGCAAATATAAAGTGTAAACATTTCAATGTATAATATCTTTAAATAGTCTAGTTGAAATGAATCAACCATTGTAATAAAGACTTTAATTTACACATTTTCCATAGCAAACACATAAATCCATTAAATTCAAAATTTTAATAATTAAAAATTAACTATTTAAATTTAAAAATAAAAGTTGTGATGCAAATGTGAGTACCTGGAAATATTTTACAAAGATTTCAAAATTGACACAATAAAAAATAAAAAAATTCTAAATTTAAAAATAAAAATTTAAAGAAAATGAGAAGATTAAGAAATATTGCAAAAATTTCATAAGAATTAAAAAATTTTAAATTTAAAGTTAAAAGTTGTAATGAGAATGAGAGGACTAGGAAATATTGAAAAAAATCATAAATCTTAATTTAGTCCATATAAATGATTTTTTCAACTTTTGAATTAAATTTTGTTTTTGACTTCATTATTGTATTAAAAATAGAATTCAATCTTTTCAAAAGAATGAAATCATTGTGAATTTAATGAAAAATAGTTGGTACCATATGAAATGATTAAACCTTCTCTATTTTTCTATTTTTTTTAAATGTGTTTTTCTGGAGTGGGTGTAAAAGGGTGTAAAAGAAATAATGGTTAATTAAAAGAATATATATTAATTAATTGAACCCTTCAAAAATCCATTAATTTAAATATATAAGAACAAGAAATATATACTTATATCACAATTTTGAATATGTTCATTTAAATAACCATTTCGAAGGAAATAAAAATAAAAAATATCTTAATAAATAAAATAATATTACAATACATCTAGTTTAGATTTGATAATCAATTAATTTATATGTATAAGAAGAACACATATTGGCTTAGATCACAATTTTGAATATATTCATTTAGATAACAATCTTGAAGGAAGTAAAAATTAACAAAATTCTTAATGAATGAAGCAACATTCCAATACATTTTGTTTATGTTAGCTTTGTAATTGAAAATTAATATCATTATATTCAATAATATCAAATCAAATTGATTAACCAATATCAGTTTAAAAACGTACACCATTTACGTTAGCATTTAAATAAGTTCATATTTACATGTTAGAATTTTATGCTTTAACAATGGTTATGTTAGATCTTCAACAATTTGCAGCATAATACAATAACCATATACAATAGGATCACTGAAAAAATACAAGCACAACAAAATAAGAGCACACAAATATTTTCCTCTCGGAAACACTAATAGGGAAGATAACCCAACAAAATTCTTCATTATAGTTTCGCTAGTAAGTGCAATATCCTCTCATACAATTCAAGAGCTAAATGCTCTTCCACACAAAGATCCCCATAATAACCAAGATAAGAAACCCAAAGTTAAGATGTCTTCTCCAAGCAACTACTCTTCTCCCAAGCAAACTTCTTCTTCTTCTCTCACTAGTGAAATTTCTTGCATGAGTGATGTGTTCAAATGAGGGAAGCACCTCCCCTATTTATACTTGTTTTCCAAGTGACTTTTCCTTATGGGGTGGACTTGCTAATCTACCAAGGCCAACTTCACATTGGTACAATCTAATATGTTATTTCTATATTCTTTTAGGCAAACCCAACTGAAAGGGTTTACATTGATTCTTTCAAATTACTTTACATGATCAGTTACAATAATAATATCTTGAAAGGGAGTACAATAATACAACAATGACACATTAATAAGACAAGAAGAATATCTTCCAAAATTACACAATCTTCAACACTCCCTCTTAACAAGGAAGGTATTCTCCTAACATGATAATCATCATCACAGCTACTGCAACTTTGTACTCAGACCATTGACTATTGATATCTCTTGAATCTATACATCGTAAGAAGTTCTCTATATGAGCAAGCCATCAAGTGGGTACAACGGATGAGCAGAAATTACGTCACTAGGTGGCTACCTGCGTTACCGCACTATCATCTTGTGAGTGAGGATGAGGAGCACAAATTATGTCACCAAATGACTACTCGCCATCATGTCACATCTAGATAATATCGTGAGCGTAGCCTAGGAGCACAAATTACGTCACGAAGTGACTACCTGCTACCATGTCACTTCATGTGGAGAACAACCCAGACCCACAACCCGCGTCTTCGCACATCAGGGAAACACAACAATCATGAGTGTAGCCTAGGAATATACATTACGTCACACACAATGACTACCTGCTACCACATCACTTCATGTGGAGAGTATCCTAGGTCCGCAACATGGGTCTTCGCACATGCATGTATGACTTCCATAGCACCAACATTCATGATCAATTAATTACGTCACCAATGTGACTACCTACTACATCCTCATAAGTGTAGACCAGGAATATACATTACGTTATACACTCTGACTACCCACTATCACGTCACATCATGTGGAGAACAACATAGGTTCGTAACTTATGTCTTTGCGCATGTGTTATGACACTCACTACTCCCTCTTCCAAGGAACATCGATTTGGACAACTCCAAGCTTGTCCTTGAAGCATTCAAACTTTAATCTTGACATAGGATTGGTTATCACATTGACTATCTTCTCATTTGTTGCCACATACTAGAGCCTCATTGCTACTCTATGCACCATATCTCTGATATAGACTTGGTATTTGATCTCGATATGCTTCAACTTGTCATGAAACAATGGGTTCTCGTACAACTTGACACAACTCTATTTATCGCAAAAGATACAAGTCTCCTATAACTCGAATCAAACAATCCTGCAAGTAGCTTTCGACACCACACTGCCTTGAAGCTAGTTGAACAAGTTGCAATGTACTCTTCCTCGACTGTACTCAGTGCCACACTCATCTACTTCCTGTTGAACCAGGAAATCATGCCATACCCCACACTGAAGCAGTATCCCAGAGTTCTCTTCCTATTAGTGGCACTACTAGACAAATCTTAGTCAACATAGCCTTGTAGGCTAATGCTCTAATCTATCACATATCTGATCCCATAATCAATCCCACCCTTCAGGTACCTCAACACATGCTTTTTCCGCGATCAGGTGAATATGTCTTAGCTCTACAATGTACTGACTTAATGTGTTCATCGCAAATCATATATGTGACCTTGTGTTTGTAAGTACATCAATGAACCAATCATCTATGTGTATACTAGGGCATCAATTGTGTCTAAAGTAGTATCACACAAAAACTTCAAGTTTGATGCCATTGGTGTAGCCATGGCCTTGCAATCCATCATCTCGAACCTCTTCGGGATCTCTACTGCATATTTTCCTCGACAAAGGAAAATCTCATCTGGATTCCGCCACACCGATAATCACAAGAATCATGCCAAGATTCTTGAGCTATGAGACGTACTCCCTTTCAGTGAGGGAAAACATATGGCATCACTCTGATCATATCCCTGAGATACTGAGGCAAACCACCCTTTCTCGGATATAGGCTAAGTGATAATGTCTCTTTATTTGTCTCCACAATCTATGCTATAGTCACTCCCTCTGAAGTCGAGTTTTTGTGCTCCCTCTAAAACTAAGCACCATGCTCCCTCTGCATCTAGACATGATGTACTGGAGTGACTAGTAGCCTTCTCTGTTGTTGATCCTCTGTGTATCCATCTATGTCATCTCACATCAAATGAGATGATATTTTTGTTCTCAGGGTCACTAGATACCAAGATCCACCATCTCAAACTCTATGACAAGCTTGTTATTCATTTATGTAATGAGCTTCTCGTCACCAGTATAACTGTCTTTCCGTCATCAACCTTGAAGGAAAGGTTGGAACCTTCATTACTCTTGGTAAAGCCCAAGCTCGTTAGAAATCCATCTATCATATCATACCATGTCCTATGTTCCAGTTTTAATCTGTACAAGGCCTTTCTCTCAACTTGCAAACATCTGGTTATCTGTCATGTGTCTCAAATCAAGTGGTTGCTCTACTTACCCCTCACCTTCCACTACACTAGTAAGGAAGGATGTCTTCTCGTCCATTTGGTGTACCTTCCACTTTATCACTACAACTATCACAAGTATATCTCTAATCGATGTGTATCTTGCTATAGGAGAAAATGTCTCCTCATAGTCTATGCCTTCTTTATGGGAGAAGCCACGAGCCATAAATCTTTCCCTGTACCTATGTATTATGCTTAATTTCGTAAACCTTCTTGAAAGTCATAGCTAAATAGTCGTCACTTGTTTTTCAAAACAAGTCTCATCATCCTTCTCTTGTAGGCCATATTTCATGATCTTTCCTACAAGTCAAATTCAGTTGCATGATTAGTAACATTTCATAATCATCAAATCATGTTGACATTATAATGACAATGCATAAATCAGATAGTTATCGACCATTTTAGCCAGTGCTTCAACACAAAACTCATCCATATCCCATATGGTAACTTACTAGATGCCTTTCATCTCTACTAGACCTACTATCAAGATCGTGCACTGCTCCCAACATGTCAATGAAGAGGTTTCATTCTAAATAAGCTGCAATGCCCCATGGAATGTTGTGCAACACCATAGGTTACTTACCCATCATATGCATATTAGTAGAATATTGTTCTTCAATGCATTTATTCTAACATGCATAGTACATTTCATGATTCTAGGAACATAAATATGTATACAATATCATTTAAACAATTAGATATACAAGAAATTACAATTCAAATACTTATCTTTATTTGATTGGTTGGATGTCTCTTGAGATATACTTCTGTGCAAGTTCTAAGGCTTGATCAAGTTTAGAACTTTTGGAACTTGTAGAGACTTCAACCTTGGTTCTGATGTCTTATTGATGCACTAGATCCTCTTGGATCTATATTTATAGCTTGGAAAGTATCTCGTGACATTCTTACCAAGTGTTCATCGCCATGCTCAAATAAATTATTTATCTGATTCTTTCTTCTACTAGTGTAGGTTTCTTTCTTCATCAACAATAGTCTTTTCTTTTGGCCACATGAGAACCACATGAGAACTTGGCCATCAACAAAAAGAAACTCTATATCTATGTTCTTTTAGTGCTGATACATCTTTCATCTTCATAGGTTTTTTGGAATTCAATCTTGTAGGAGGCTTCTCCTACTCTTTTATAGAAAAATGGTAATCATCTTCAAGTTTCACCTCAGTGATGTGAGTCCTCTTCTATGAGTGCTGAAATCAAGACACAGCCTTCATCACTGGAGGAATATTCCCTAGCTATCTTCTTAACGGGCTCATCATCTTCTGCAGCATGAGCATGATACCCCTTCTTCATTCCTTTCTTCATATGGCCTTTGCCTTTGGGGAAATCTCTTGCAAGATGTCCCTTCTGATCAAAAGTGTAACATTTGTAGCTTGAGTAGTCCTTCTGAGATCTAAGATTCCTTTGGAGTCTTCTAGGCTTCTTATGAGAGTGTTCTTTTTGGCTCCTTTCCTTGTTTGCATGAGTTGTTAGGGCTTGATTGTCATCTTCACCCATATTCTCTTCTCTTGCTTCAATTCTGTCTTCCTCTTGTGTACAATCCTCCCATAGTCTATCGAATTTGGTGAGATTCCTTCTAGAACAAATTCCTTGAATGAATGGTTCCCATGATCCTAGGAGACCATTCAATGTAGTAATCACCAACTCTGTTTCTTCAACATTGTCACCAATAACTACTAGTTGTTCTTTGATCTATGAGACCCTTGTGAAATAGGATTGTATACTTTCTGAGTTCTGCATATTCACACCCTTGAGTTGAGTTCTTAAGGTCATCTTCCTATTAATGTTCTTTCCTTAATACAAGCTAGTCAATATATCAAACATCTCCTTAGGAGTCTTCAAGGAGGAAACATGTGGGATCAAGTGATCCTTGATGGATTCAACAATGATCCTCTCTGCTTTGACCATGTTCTTCTTGTGTCTAGATTTGTCTTCACCTCCCTCTGGCTCTGCAACTTCTTCTTTGACATAGTTTTCCAACTCATGTTCTTCTAATATGAGAAGCACTCTATACTTCCATGCCCAGAAGTTCTCAGCTCCTTCAAGCTTGTCCTCAAGCTTGGTATTGTTTGTCATGGTGATAAAAATGAGAACTTCACATGGAAGTAAGGATAATAGTGCTTACCAATATAGATGTTTCAACCAAGTGATTGCTCTAATGCTTTGTGAAATATGCTTTTGGCAGATTCCAGGGTTTGTCAGAAAATCTCTAATTTTCCAACTTGGAGTCTTGCAAATATAACTTGGGAGAGAGATGTGCCTCCTAAGGAGAGTTGAACAATGGTCCTTTTCTTTTGGATCTATGGACAAATCTTCCAAAAATATGACGCCTTAGTTTTTCTTGAGTATAAGTGATAAGGTCAAAAATGAAAATCTTGGATCTGAGTTCTTCCTCCATAGAAAGATGCGCCCTCTTTGGGCGAACCCAAATGGTGGACACAAATTCTTAAAGTGTGGAGCCCTAGTTGTTGGCCCCGACATTTTTTTGGACAAAACTGGAATCTATCTCCATAGAAAAATTCACCCTCCTAGGGCGAGTTCAATGATGCAAAGGTCGAGGTTGACTCGTGGATGGAAAGGCTAGAACCATGGAGACCTAATCTTCGACAATTGCAAATTTTACAATTGTTGCATTGAATTCGTTTAGCATGGCTCTAATACAGTGTTATAATTTTATACTTTAGCAATGGTTATGTTAGATCTTCAAACAATTTACAACATAATACAATAACCATATACAATAGGATCACTGAAAAAAGACAAGCACAACAAAACAAGATCACACAAAGGTTTTCCTCTAGGAAACCCAAATAGGGAAGAAAACCCAACAAAACACTTCTATATAGATTTGTCAGTAAGTGGATTGTCTTCTAGTACAATCCAATAGCTAAATGCTCTTCCACACAAAGATATCGAGAATAACCAAGATAAGAGACCCAAATAATAAGATGTCTTCTCCAAGCATCTACTCTTCTCCCAAGCAAACTTCTTCTTCTTCTTCTCTCATTAGCGAACTTTCTTGAGTGAGTGATGTGTCCAAATGAGGGGAGCACGTCCCCTATTTATACTTTCTTTCTCAATGACATTTCCTTATGGGGCCTACATGCTAAAATGTCAGGGCTGGCTTCACATTGGTACAATATAATATGTTCTTTCTAGATTCTTTTGGGCCGACCCAACTGAAAGGGTTGACATTGATTCTTTCAAGTTACTTTACATGAATGGTTACAGTAATAATATCCCAAAAGAGAGTACAATAATAATACAATGACAAATCAATAATATAAGAAGAGTATCTTCCAAAAGTTACACAATCTTCAACACTCCCTCTTAACAAGAAAGGTATTCTTCTAACACGATCATCATCATCACACATGCTGCAACTCTGTACTCAAACCATTAACTACTGACATCTCTTGAATCTATACGTCATAATAAGTTCTCTCTATGAGAAAGCCATCAAGTGGGTACATCCCAGGAGCACAAATTACGTCACTAGGTGACTACCTGCATTACCACACTATCAACTCGTTAGTGAGGCCTAGGAGCACAAATTACGTCACCAAATGACTGCCCACCTTCATGTCACATATAGATCATCTCGTGAGTGTAGCCCGGGAGCACAAATTAAGTCACCAAGTGACTACGTTCTACCACATCATATCATGTGGATAACAACCCAGGTCCGCAACTTGTGTCTTCGCACATAAGAGCAACATGACACTCGTGAGTGTATCCTAGGAATATACATTATGTCACACATAATGACTACCTTCTACCATGTCACCTCATGTGGAGAACAACCCATGTCTATAACTAGCCTCTTCGCACATGCGTGTATGCCCTCCATAGAACCAACAGTCAGGATAACTTAATTACGCCACAAATGTGACTACTTACTGCATCTTCATGAGTGTCTCCTAGGAATACACACTACGTCACACACAATGACTACCCGCTATCATATCACTTCATGTGGAGAACAACCTAGTTCTGTAACCTGCGTTTTTGCACCTATGCTATGGCGCTCACTACTCCCACTTTCGAGGAACATCGATTTTGTTGAAATATTGTAACTTCAAAGGATATTTTAAATGTATTTTAATGATGTGCCCAAGAGAGATGTTATTATTCCTCCGTCGGGATGTTATTATTGTAATTGGTCATCATAGAGTCACGAGTTAAAGCCTCCATTGTAAGTCAATTCAATAGTACCCCAATGAATATAATATAATATTGTTTTGAGTCTTCCTAGGTGAAGTCGTCCTAGTCAGTTTAGTGGGGCCGACTTGCTAAGGTGAAAGTCAAGTGACCTAAAGTGTATAAATAAAGGAGTTGTGTTCCTCATTATAACACAGACTCACTCACTTGTGTAGTGCATAGCAGAGAGAGAGAGAGACAGAACAACAAGGAGGAGAATACCTATTTTGAGGTAATATCTTATACATCTTATACAGAGTAAGTTTTGTTGGGTTTTCTTCCCCTTGAGGGTTTCCCAGGATAAATACCGTGTCTATCTTGTGATTGTGTTTATTTCAGTATTTCTGCATATGCTACTGTTGTGAATTTGGATTGAACACTAATGATATCTAGTCTAGCATATGAAATCTTAACATGGTATCAGAGCTAGCCTAAATAGAACAACTTTCACAAGGTGAAACTCTCTCTCCTCCCTCTCTGGAAGAAATTAAGGTTTCTGCAAAGTTTGGAATTTGGAAGATCTACTTGCATAGAAAGTTGCGACTCCCTAGAGCACATCTATTGAGACCGGGATTGAAGTTTTTGGGTGGTTGAATCTCCGGGAAAGACAAACCTGAGTTTGACCCTGATCCAAAAAACTGCAGAAAACTAGAACCATAAATTCTGCAGAAGCTGCAACCTCGCAAGCAAGTTTTGAAGGGTAAATATTTGGGATATCCAGAAACCAAGTGGACCAACCAACTCACCTTAGTGAAGCACATCTCCTGGTAAGGTCAACTTTTCATTTTGAGAAATTTCAAATTTTAGTGACCTCCTGGATAGGATGGCCCCAAGCACTAAGCTTGGGGATAAAATGGAAGGCATAGAAAACTTCCTAGCATGGAAGTATAAGATTGGTCTCATTCTAAAAGAGAATGGTCTTGATAATTACATCAAGGATGAAGTTGCAAAACCTAAAGAAGATGAACCTAAGGAGAAGCATGAAAAAGACCTAATCAAGGAAATGAGGATCATTGTTGTTTCTATCAAAGATCACTTGATCTCTCAAGTGTCATCTAAGTAGACACCAAAGGAAATGTATGAGGTAAGAAACATCAACAGAAAGATGAATTTGAGAGCTCAACTGAAGGGCAGCAAGATGAGCAAAGGAGAATAAATTCAAGATTACTTCACAAGGGTCTCCTAGTTTAGAGAAAAACTAAGCTCTATTGGAGACACCCTTGATGAGGATGAACTAGTTATGACTAATCTCAATGGTCTCACTAGACCTTGGGACTCATTCATACAGACTATGTGTGCGAGGAAAAAAAGTATGAAGTTTGACATTGTATGGGAAGATTACATTCAAGAAGAATTTAGAGTAGCTAACAGAGAATCTCTACTTAGAGAAGATGATCAAGCTCTAGCCATCCAACTAAAGGAAGAAAACAATCAAACTTCAAGAAGGGTAATCACAAACCTTCAAAGAAGAAGTTTCAAAATAAAAATACAGATTACTCAAAGTATCAATGCTACAACAGTCATAAGATAGGACACTTTGCCAGAGAGTGTCCATCACCAAAAAGGAACAACAACAAGAGACATCATGCTCATCTAGCTGAAGATGAGTATGAGGAAGAAAGACCTCGAAAGAGACTAACAAAAGAAGAAGATGTAGAAGAATATGTATTATTCTTTGCACTCTTTGGGTTTGTAACACCTGGAGAAGATACATGGCTTATTGATAGTGGTGCTTCAAAGCAAATGACAGGGAAGAAGCAAACTCTATCAAGACTTGAAGAAAATAACTCTCCTCAGAAACTATCACTAAGAGATGACTATCAATATCTCATCAAAGGTATTGGAGAATCAAGCTACAAGCTTGACTCTGGGACTTCCATGAAGATGAAGGAAGAACTGTATGTACCAGGTTTGAAAAAGAACATACTTTCCATCTTAGCTCCAGATAAGAAAGGATATAGAGTTGCTTTTATAGATGGACAAGTACTTATGTGGTCCAAAGGAAAGACACTTGAAGATGTTGTGGTCATTGGTGGAGAAGAAGGAGGACTATACAAACTCAAAGAATATTCAGAGACAACCCTTGTCCATGAGACTACTAGGTCAAGTGCATTGTGGCATAGGAGGCTTGCTCACATCAATTACAAAGCACTACCCTATGTGAGCAAGGTGGTAACATTGTTACCAGATCTGAAGATTGATCATGAGGGAAATTGCAAAGGATGTGCAAGAGGAAAGAACATCAAGAATCCTTTTCCGAAAAGTGAAACAAAGATTAAAGGTACATTAGAATTAATTATTTTTGATGTATGTGGTCCTATGACCTCCATATCGCTAAGTGGATATGAATATTATGTCAAATTTATTGATGATTATTCAAGAAAGACATGGATATATTTCTTGAAGACCAAGACTGAAGTGTTCGAGAAATTCAAGGAATTCGAAGCCTTGATAGAGAATCATTCATAAAGAAGAATTAAGACACTAAGACCAGATAATGGTGGAGAATATACTTCAAAGGAATTTGAAGCATTCTGTAAGGAGGCGGGAATCAAGAGGGAACTAACCACTCCCTATAATTCTCAACAGAATGGTGTTGCAGAAAGAAAGAATAAAACCATTATGGAAGCTGTGAAAACAATGATTCATGACCAAGACCTCCCCATGCACATATGGGATGAAGCAACAAGAACAACCATATATGTGCAGCATAGATTATCTCACAGTGCTCTTGGATTCAAGACTCCTGAAGAAATGTATACAGGAAATAAACCTGAAGTGAGCCATCTCAAGATATTTGGTTGTCCAGTATATGTGCATATTCCGAAAGAGAAGAGAACCAAGTTGGATCCTTTTGGAAGAAGGGAATATTTGTTGGATACTATGAAGTCTCCAAAGCCTTCAGAATATACATTTCAGGATTCCATCATATAGATATTTTTTTAGGTTAGGGAAATCGGTAACTTGTCGGGATTGCCACTATAAACCCCAGGTATATCCAACAGCCTGCAAGCCAGATATACCAGAACTTGTGACTCAGCAAGGGCCGAGACGTCCCAGACTCCAATCCCGCAAGGGGCGGTAGCCTATCCAGGGGGCGTCTACCCTTCGAACCTTATCACAGCGGGCCATGTCTCGGTGGGACTTGATCCCTGGTGGGTTGGGTGAAAACCACCTTCCCCCACCGTACGAGATCCCACGTCATTGACATTCCATCATATAGATATTAGTAGGGATGTAACATTTGATGAAGAGACAATTCTCAAGAAATCCAGAAGGTGTCAGCTTGAATAAGTACATGAAGAGGATGTACCTCCCATAATAGTAGAAGTTGAACCCTCTATTGGAATAGTAGCATTTGAAGATCATGATATGCTATAACCTCAGGAACCCCCTACTATGGATATCTCTCGAAAGAGAAAACCTTCTTGGGTAAGAGAAATCATACAAGAAGCAGAGATATATGGAGCTCCATAAGGCTCCAGAAGAGCAAACAAAAGATAACAGACATACTCTAGTTATGTAGATTTGATGTGTGACCTTGTAGATCAAGAACCCACCAGCTATGAGGAAGCTACACATAAGAAAGATTGGGTGGAAGCAATGATAGTAGAATACCAGTAAATAATGAAGAATGATGTTTGGGATATAATGTTAACCCAAAAAATCCCTCACTCAGCTCTACATGGTCTACACCACCCAAGGACACCCACACACGACCCTCATTTGACCTCATTTGACCCCCACACCCTCCAAAAGGCTTGAAAATATGAAAAAAGGCTTAAAAACCCCTAAAAAAAGCCAAAATAGCTCTGATAGGGGCTAAAGCCTCAAAAAAGGGGCTAAAACCCCTCAAAGGAGCTTAAAACCCCCAAAAGAGCTAAAGATTGAGCGAAATGGGCTAAAAGCCCAAATAAGGGGCTAAAGCCCCAACCAAGGGCTTAAAGCCCTAAAAATTTTATAAATAGAGGGGTGGGGGTCACTCTCAAGACATTCCTTCATTCCCTATCGTTACTCTGCGCATGTGAGTGCCTTGAGACCATTTGCCTCTCAAACCATTCACCCTCCCTCTCATCCATCCTTCCATTTGAACCATAGCTCCCCATTCCTAAGAGAGGTGCTCCCCAAGCTAGGGCATTGTGGCCCATTTCAACTAGAAGGTATAATTGTTTTTTCTGTTTTGTATTTGCTTTGGTAGATTGTAGTTTTCTAACATTATTTACTTGCAGATCTATTGCTTAACATGTTCTTGCAGGTTTTCATTGTTTGCTTGTAGGTCTTTGGGTTTTTCTAACAGTTGTATGCAGGGTCTTGTAGCTTAACCCATAACCTTGTGTGCGGAGGGGTTCCATTTTATTTTCTGTCTATTTTTCTTGCATCACCACCAGGAACCCTATCCTTCCGTCCGATAGACGGAAGGTAGTCGTTCCTGCTCTGTAACAAGGGAGAAATCCATACTACAGATCTGGCGACCATACCAAGTCGATCCCACAAGATCCCTAGGTTTTATTTTTGCAGTTTATTTTTATTTGCCCTAGTTTAAATTTCTATCAAATCTAGCTTAGATCTCTGTTTTTTTGCATTCTTAGTTACTGTCGAGCCTCCTCAAGGCCAATCCGAGCCCATTTGGCCACAGTACAGGTTACTGTTGGCTGGATCTGGCTCTAGGGGGGTGTTTTTTCGTAAATTTAGTCTACTAAGTTCGACAAAGTGTAAAACAATCGAAAGGAGAACTCTCTTAGCTTCCGAAGAACTAAGGGATACATTTTTTGTAGTTAGTCGACAAGGTCCGAAAAAGGGATAAACTATCACCCGACCAACGCTCCTTTAAAATAAAAAACGTAGCCTTAGTTTAACGAGTGCGAAGGAAGGCAAGATCACTCGGAAAGTTCCATTTATTTACGAGAATGGTACTGACAACAATATACTTGATTCTTTGTACTAGGGTTTAACGAGCATGACAAATGACATAAAGAACGCTCAAAATCTTTTTCATGTTTAGGTACAGAGCATGAAAAAGAGAAAAGTAAGCTCGAACAGGTTCCTTTTCCATAAATTTAGTCCTCTAGGCCCAGAAAAGAGATAAATCTATACCTGAAGATACTCTTCTAGATTCTGAAGAAAATAAAGTATTTATTTTTCCTATGTAATCCACGTGGCTGAAAAAAGGGGTAAATTTATACCTATGTGGATGTTCCTTCACATCCTTTAAAGATTTTGAAGGGACAAACAAACTCGACAATCTAGTCATATTTAGGGAGTCAACCCAGAGCTTAAAGGTAACTCCATACCTTTCCTGGGAATTTTTAACGAGTCCAAAAAAGTCAACTCATGGCCTCCTTACTGTTTTTAATGAGATCGAAGGAGAGCATAAAGAATGCTCTACATGCGGGAGATGAATGTCAGGGGCATGCGAAACTATTTCCAAGCGCAAGGAACAAACCTAAGCATAGTACAAGGAACACAAGCAAGATAAGCACACTCGTGGAGCGTCTCCTCCAGGTAAAGGATGTCAAGTTGCAGTGGAAAAAAGCTACAAAGCTGAGAGGAAATGAGAGCGCAAATGAGGGCTTATATAACAAGCTAAGAGAGTGGAAGCCAACATCAGTCTCATAAGCATAGGCAGGGTACACGCAAATACAGTTACAGCTTGAACAACAAGGTGAGACTAGTAAGCAGTTGTGAATCCAACTAAGAATCTTGTCTCCAAGAAACAATAGTATCAAGATCACATTCAAAAGAAGAGGCTTGATGCAGGTCACTTTGGTAGAAACACTTGCAACTTCACTATCTTCTACAAAAGGTGTAGTCAAGGAAAAATCAACCAAAGAAGACTCTATAGTGCCAATGGCCGAGGATTTATAATCAATAAGATCAACCTCAAGAGGAAAGCTAAATTTGAGAGGGGTGATAGAGTCTGGAGGAACAAACTCAGTATCACAAGAGTCGAAAACTATACAAGAAAAATCAAACTCATTAGGGTCACTGTCTTGCTGTTCAAAATGAGAGTCTAAAGACTCGATAATGAAATCATAGGAGGATTAATTAGAAGAAGGACCAGACTCACTAAGAAAATCAAGGTTGGGCATAACCACAACCGAGTCAACATCCATGATAAGGTAAGACTATATCAAAGACTCTAGGAAGATGTCATCTGAAGGAAGGAGACCATTCCAGGTAGGACACATTCTTAAACATTCAAATGGATGAACAGGGTGGAGAGCGGGCTCCATAGTCCGTATAGGATGGATCACTTGGTCAACTGCTGGGACCGAGTCTCGAGAAGGTAAGCATGAACACAAAGGTTTTTTCTCAATAGCAATTGAACACAAGGGATATGAGGCTACATATCTCATCCATGGCGGGGTAGTGTCTACCGAGACACTGGGAACCAATAAAGGAAAGACTTGATCTTGAGTTGGGTCAGGAGAGGGATCAAGGGATGATAGTTGATCGACAGTAACAATGCTTTCGTTTTGAGGGAAGTGCATCGCACAAAAGAGCGTTGACACCACAGCTTGCATAACATAAACATAATCACACCTGAGGAGCATATTAAAGTCCAAGGGGTCCTCTATCACCCTAAAATCAACTAAGACGTTATTCCCACCCAAAGTAACATATGTTTGAGTAAAAATTCCCAAAGCTGGACTAGTTCTTCTATCAAAATCCAGTAACTGACTATTAGTCGACATAAGATTGGGAGATCACATGCCTCTCCAAGCGTGAGTGGATAAAATACTAACACAGGCTCCTTCATCTGCAATACAACGAGCGATCATGTAATGTCTGATTTGGAAATTTATTTGGAAAGGTGCATAAGAAGGAAGACACGACTTAGCTAGGTTATCCCAATCAAAGTAAGCAATTTGAGGTCTTGGCGGGGGTTCGTTCGAAACGAATTCAGTGCCCCCTTGTCTAGAAGGTTCAGAACTAGTAATGAAGAAAATGTGACTAGCAGATGATTCACTCTCCAAAGAGAGAGTGGGATTGATAGAAGATGGCATCGGCTCAACCGCTTGGTGAAGGTCATGCTCCAAAAGAAGAGTGGGGTTGACCAAAGATTGCACCAGTTCATTCACTTGGTAAAGGTCACTCTCCGAAGGAAGTATGGGATTGACCAAAGATGACATTGGTTCAACCACTTGATCAACCGAAGGTTGAATAGGTTGTTGAGAAACTTAAGGTTGTTCAGGAATAGGATGTCCTTGGAACCATACTCTTTGAACCTCTGCAATAGAAGAGCACTGGTGGGTAAGGTGATCTCCCTCAACATGACTCGCATTGGTTGACTGTTTGCCCCCAACATGACCTCCAGAGGCTGGGTGGTTGGGTCCAACATGACTAACAGAGGTTGGTTGTTTGCCCCCAGCATGACTTCCAGAGGCTGGGTGGTTGGGTCCAACATGACTAGCATAGGTTGGTTGTTTTCCCCTAGCATGACTTCCAGATGCTGGGTGGTGAAGATCAACTTGACTTGCGGAGGTTGAGTGTGTTCCCCTAGCATGACTTCCAGAGGTTGGGTGGTGAGGATCAACTTGACTTGCAGAGGTTGAGTTCTTGGGTCCAACATGACTTGCAGAGGTTGGATGGGTGCCCCCAGCATGAAATGCAGAGGTTGAGTGACTGATTCTAGCATGACTTGTAAAGGTTGGGAAGGTTCCACCAGCATGACCTGCAAAGGCTGAGTGGTTGGGTCCAACATGACTTGCAGAGGTTGGAAGGGTGCCCCCCAACATGAGTTCTAGATGCTGGGTGGTTGGGATCAACTTGACTTGCAGAGGTTGAACGAGTGCTTCCTTGCTTTCGTGACTTCTTCCTATTCTTCCTTCTTCTATTCTTTTTAGACTGCAGGTTACTAGTATCAGAACTTTTACCGCATGAGGTAGAAGGAGGAGGAGAGGTAGTTACAAGTGAAGGGGAGATAATGTTTTGATGCCCTTGATATAAGGTGCTTCCTTGAGAAGCATCAAGAACATTCAGGATAGTTGGAGTGGACAACAACCAAACCGATAGCCTCAGGGTGAATCCAAGTAGATTCAAAGTAGCCATCAAAGGAATACCAACATTCCTAGTGAAAAGAAAAGCACAAGAATCCCGAGGCAAGGGGGTCTCTTGGTTGGTGTCCGTAGGGGTGTTAGCCATAGTTTCTGACTTAACAAGTAACAAAAGACTGAGGTCAACTGGTAATCAACAACACAAAGAGCACACCACTAGAATAAAAAGCTAAGTATCTAGACCAGGAAAACAAAGGTACCTCCCAAAGGAAAGTCTGAGATTATGAGGGCCCAAAACTAACCAGTGAAGGGTGAAGAACAGTTACTTGGGGTCCACAATACATCGCCTTGGCTCCAAGTGCTTGAATCAACAAACCGGTTTCCCAAATTGTATATAAGGATTTCCTCCAGAGTATGCCCTAGGTATAGTGGAAATAGCCTTCCAGTATAACCTGTGTAGAGTCCTAGATGTCAAGATGATAAGGCTACCAAAATCACCAAAAAAGGCCGACAGAACAGTCGTCAGGCCAACCGATGAACATGGGAAGGGTAACTAAGCCTGAAACTCAAACAGTACCAGGAACCACACGGAAGGAGGTACTGAGTAAGTCCCCAAACATGCAACAACTCTAGTGTATGCTCTATTGAGTATAGGAGGGGTATCTTGTTGGAATATTATTAAACCCACTCATAACTTAGGATAAAATATTTGGGAAGGAGGTACTAAGTAAGTCCCCAAACGTGCAACAACTCTGGTGTATGCTCTACTGAGTATAGGAGGGGTATCTTGTTGGAATATTATTAAACCCACTCATAACTTAGGATAAAAATTTTAATCATTATTTGATTAAATTCCTACCCACTAGCTAATTAGTTGGCATCCACTTGCACCTAATAGTCAACACATGCCATCTATACCCCAGGAATGCCTTATTTCTGATTTTGGGTTGATCTTGACCACTTTATGGACATTCAGAATTAGTAACTGCGCTTTCCTGTAGATTCTACCTTATTCTACTTTTATCCTGCTTTTGTGTGGATAAGGTAAAGCTAGTTAACTAGGAAACTGATATCTTTTGTTTCCAACCCACCCTCCATGATTTTCTCTCCATTTTTTAGGATTAACATGTTTATCCATCACTCTTGACAACTCACTCATGCTTTTGCTGATTCGTGCGGTCCTTGAGTGATTTGGGAAGTACTTTAGCCACCTATGGGGGTTTATCATATTTGGTAAGTCTATTTTTCTGAGCTTTATGAGTTGTCTCCATACAACTCGATTTTTCCTATGAGGGATGTACTATTTATGTACACTATTATTCATCATTAATTAATGGAAAGATACACTTCAATATTCATCTCTTCATTCATGTGATTCAGTCTCTTTTCTTCTCTCTATTTTTCCTGTGTATGCTTGTGAGAATTATCTTAGTAGAAAGATCTATTTCCTGTGCTTCTTCTTAGCATCTTTTCACATAGCATTGAATTTATTATTTATACATGGTATCAAATCATTCCTACATGGTATCAGAGCGCAAGTTTGATCAAGTTCTAGAAAGTTGAGGAGCGCATTCAATATCCTATCCCTCTCTGAAGAAGAGCTTGTCTAGCTTACAATATTTTCTCATAGTTTTTTTTTCCCAAGTTGCAGAGAGTATCTCCTAGAGCATATCAACAACTTCAATGTGGATTCAAAAGTTCCTCTACTATCTCCTTTCAACTATGATGATTGGAAGCCCAAGATGAGCGCATACTTGAAGAGGCAATATCTCTTTGAAGTCTCCATTGATGCATTGAGCGAACCTGAGTCTTATAAAAAGAAGATTGATTGGTTGAATAATTGTGATAGATCTTATGGAATCATGTGTTTGGGAATGTCTCCAAATATACATCATCTCATAGATTATGTTGAATATCCATTTGAGCTTTGGAACAATTTGGACAAAGCTTTTGGTGTGCATGAAGTAGAAGATGAAGCATGGAGCGAACCCAACATCTCCTCATGTGCTCCCTCTCAAGATGTCTTGGCTTGTACATTCTTTGATGAAGTTATTTATGATGAAGAAGTTTCTCATACAGTTCATGTTGTTGCTGCCCTCTTTGATTCGAGTGCTTCCTCCTTCAATTAAAAAATAAATATTGAAGAGCCATATTTTTCTATATGTCTTGAAGTTGAAGATATTGATTCATCTTCTTGTAATGCTGATGATAAAAAAGAAGTGACATCTAGAGTTGCTATTGATATTTATGATGATCCATTCACCCATTCAGTGTTCTCTATATCTTCTATCTTAGATTCTGAGATCTATGTGACAGATCTTTCACATTTTATGCATAACTCTCTCATTGATGGTGCACAACCTAGTGACTTTCAGGATGTTTGCTTAGCCATATCAAGTCCTATTTGTGTCTTTCCACTTACCATACTTGATCTCATGTGCTTTTTCATCTCCTCCTTTGTTCTTGCCATCAATACTCAGAGCCTCCTTGAAGATTTTGAACATCTCCTTCTTTCCTCCTTTTAGATTTCTACTACAGAGGATTCATTATCAGTGTTGTCGCGTCCCCGACCCTCCAACCGGCGAAGAGGACGCTACCATGGCTTTAAACATCCAGGCAACCAGCCCCATGAACATGTGCATTCATAAGATGCTAAAACAAAATGCATTGAAGTAGAACATACACCGATACATAATTATTTATCATACACAGCGGAAGAAACATACATTCATGCAAGCATTCAACATGTTCACCATATTCATTAACAGTAATATGATTGCAGGAGTAAAATAACGGAAGAAACATACATTCATGCAAGCATTCAACATGTTCACCATATTCATTAACAGTAATATGATTGTAGGAGTAAAATAGACAAGATTACTTATCTTATGAAGAACTCATTCCGCAACCAGCTACGTCGCTACAACGTTCCACCCAACCATAGGCTAGCATGCTCCTAAATCTCTCAGCAATGCTGCCACCCCCGAGCTGGGCATGATTCCCCAAGGAATAAGGAACAAGTAGGCTTACACATAGCCAAGGGTACACCAAAACACAGCCAAGCCAACACAGTTGGGTTTATCAGGCCATCAACAAGACAGCCAAGCCAACATGGTCAAGTTTATCAGGCCATCAAGGAGCTAGGAAAGGATAAATGCTAGGCTGGTGAGCCCATTACAAAGCTAGGAACACCTACACCAGAACTAGCTTGACTTCTAAGACACCCACACACACCCAACACAAGGAATCGGTCCCTTCTCTGCTACACAGTCCCTCAGGCCCTGACTTCCCTTCCAGTGCTATTCAGGGGTTGTGGAGAAGAAAGCCGGTCCTCTAGCTCTGTCTGTGTGGTTTCCAAACACACCAGGTTTATCAACCAAACCAAGCCCCCATCCCTGCTTCCAATACAGTCCGAAGACCAACTACTACATACACGCAGTCACACAAGCGATTCACAGCTTGGTTAAGGAAAACAACTCCTAAGTCGTTCTTGGCCCTATCGTGGCCATAACGACTCCAAAACAACCTACAGCAGTCCCAAAACGTATCAGTGAACACAGTTCACAATGTGGGGAAAACAACAGTCCGTCCTGGACAACGAAGCCATCGGGGAAAACTTACATAAACCACACTGGGGAAGAAAAATACAAACTCCCAACCTGTGCGTGAGGGAAATTTACATCAGACCTCCGAAATTCAGATGGAAAACATGCTAGATACCGCTCTGTGGAAGCGTGAATGACATTCGAAACGGCTCCCTCTTCCTGGCTGCGTGAGAATGAGCAAGACTCCCGCCCTTGCGTGAGAAACAATGGCGTAGTGGAGAGAATGGAGAGCTGGAAGTGCGAGAGTGTTTCAGCACTGTCGTGGAGAGAGTGGAGAGTCCCCCTTGGAGTGATGGCGGTGGTCGGTTTTTCCTTTCCAACGTGAGGGTCAAACCGCTGGTGGAGTGTGCGTGTTGGCAAGGATTGACAGTCATGCCACACTCCACTCCCAACCATAACTGCCCCAACTAACAGCAGAACTTTTAATGGTGGTGGTTGGATAAGACAAGGGAAGATGAGCAATCAAACAAGGTGGTGACACATGGATTTCCCCCCCATAGCCCAAGGTTTGACATCCCCCACCCTTATCCTTATGAGAATCATGCCCCTTCTCAATTTAGTTGCCGCGAACATAGCTGGTTGGGGTTCATTTTAATTAAAGATGCATATTTACATGATGACAAAACTTAATATATGTCGTATACCACGATAGACCATCGGCAACGATTTCGTTCGCCGAAACATAACACAACTAAATCGATGGTGGGGCTTTTGCCTTTAGCTCCACACCATGATTCATTACAATATATACATCATGTACTTTTAATGCAATGGGGTCAAAACCGGGGTGTTACATTCCCCTCCCCCTTCAATAGCACTGTCCTTAGTGCTTTACAAAATTTGAACAAAATTCTACACTGGTATCGCCTCAGTGTTCCGCAGAGTTGAACAAAAATGGATGTGCCAATCGCATGGCATCCTCCAGCTCCCATGTAGCCTCTTCAGGTCCGTAGTGCTCCCATTGCACCTTTACCTGACCTATGGCTCGGTTCCGGAGCATTGTGACCTTCCTGTCGAGGATGCGCATTGGCTCGGTTGGGAACTCTCCCTCGGGTTCCACCTGAATCAGATCCCAATTTATCACATGGTTAGGATCATGTACATATCTCTTAAGCAAAGAAACATGAAAAACATTATGAGCTCTAGTACTAGCAAGCAATGCAAGTCTATATGCAACTGGCCCTATTCTTTCAAGCACTTCAAACGGCCCACAATATCTTGGTGACAACTTGGCACAACTTCCAAGCTTCAAGGAACTCTTCCTTGCCCTCACTCTGAGGTAAACATGATCCCCAACACTGAACTCCTTATTCACCCTATGCTTATCTGCATAGATTTTCTGTCTGTCCTATGCTGCTTTCAGATTCTGCCTGATCTTTATAACCTCTTGCTCCATCTCCTTGAGCAATTCTAGCCCAAGCATAGCCCTGTTCACTGGGTTATCCCAAGTCACTGGTGTCCTACACCTTCTTCCATACAAAGCTTCATATGGACGCATCCCCAAGGATGTCTGCTGTCCAATGTTATAAGCAAACTCTACCAAGTGCAAGTAATCTTCCCACTTGGTTAGTTTGTCCATCACGTACATGCGAAGCATGTCTTCAAGCACCTAATTAACTCTCTCTCTCTGCCCATCTATCTAAGGATGGTATGCAGTGCTGAAGTTTAGCTTTGTACCCAAATCTGCAAACAACCCCTTCCAAAAATTGGAAGTGAACTTGACATCTTTGTCATAGACTATTGGCTTCGGCAATCCATGCAATTTGAAAATCTCCTTCATGAAGATCTTTGCAATGTCATCCGTCTTATGCGTAGACTTAACCGGTATAAAATGCGCTGCCTTAGTCAACTTGTCTACCACAACCATGATGGAATCATGTTGTCTCCAAGTCATCGGCAATCCTGTAATGAAATCCATGGAAATAACTTTCCATTTCCATTCTGGAACTGGCAAAGGCTGCAACAAACTTGCAGGGTGTTGATGCTCAACCTTTGCCTGTTGACATTTCATGCACCTAGAAATGTATTCAGCCATGTCCTTTTTCATTCCTGGCCAAAAGTACTGCTTCCTAGCTGTAGCAATTGTCCTTTGGTATCCTGGGTGACCAGAATACGGAGCTTGATGGATTTCATCCATAACAACTCTCCTCAAATCTGCTACATCTGGAATATAAATTCTACCTTTATAAGTGAGAAGTCCATCTTCTTCCAATTAATATCCCTCATACCTCTTCTCAAGACTTTGCTGCGGCAATTTGTCTTTTACCTGCTCATACAATTCATCTCCAGCAGCATGACTAACAACCTGCTGCCTCAAATCTAATTGACAACTGTTAAAAGATGCTACATGCATTTCCTGCACCTTCCTGCTGAGTGCATCAGCTACCTTGTTATCTTTCCCTTTTATGTGCTTGATTTCAAAATCAAATTCACATAAAAACTCCAACCATCTTACTTGCCTAGCATTCAAAGTTGGCTGATCAAACAGATACTTCAGACCACAATGGTCTGGTCTGAGCTCGAATCTTCTACCCATCAAGTAATGCCTCCACATCTTGAGAGCATGTACTATGGCTGCAAGCTCTAGATCATGAGTGGCATAGTTCTTCTCATGTTCCTTCAGCTTTCTCGACTCATAACACATTACGTGGTTGTCCTACATAAGGACTCCTCTAAGCCCTTGTCTGCATGCATCGGTACACACCACAAAATCTTTCTTTGGATCTGCAACCTTCAATACGGGTGCACTGGTGAGAAGATTCTTCAATTGCTGGAAGCTTTCTTCACACCTCGATGTCCATTCAAACTTTACCCCCTTTTGCAAAGAAGTGATGGCATGTGCAACTTTGGAGAATCCCTCAATGAATCTCCGGTAGTATCCTGCAAGTCCCATAAAAGATCTTACATCTGTCACATTTCTTGGAGTAGGCCAATTCATAATGGCTTCAATCTTTTCAGGGTCCATAGATATACCCTCCTCTGAGATAATGTGACCCAAATACTAAATTCTATCTCTATAGAAGTCACACTTGCTCAGTTTTGCATACAGCTAATGTTCCCTGAGTGAGCAATTTCAATGTCAATCTCAAATGCTCTTCATGCTCTTCCTCATTTTTAGAATAAACAAGAATGTCATCAAGGAAAACAAGAACAAACTTGTCCAAATACCTGCTGAAGACACTATTCATGAGGCACATAAATGTAGCTGGTGCATTTGTGAGACCAAATGGTACCACTACAAACTCATAATGCCCATACCTTGTTCTGAAGGCTGTCTTATGAATGTCTTCATCCTTGATTCTCACCTGATGGTAACCAGACCTCAAGTCGATTTTGGAAAATACCTTTGCTCCCCTCATTTGATCAAAGAGGTCATCAATCCTAGGAAAAGGATATTTATTCTTCACAGTAACCTTGTTCAATTGTCTATAATCAACACACAACCTGAGTGTACCATCTTTCTTCTTTACAAACAGGACTGGTGCTCCCTAAGGAGACACACTCGGCCATATATACTTCTTTTCCAACAACTCTGTAGTTGCATCTTCAACTCTAGCATCTCTGGTGTACTCATCCTGTAGGGTGCCTTGGACATGGGTGTTGCTCCTGGCACAAGTTCAATTGTGAAATCAATGTCCCGCTTTGGAGGAAGTCCCGGAATCTAATCAGGAAACACATCCATGAATTCTTATAACACTTGATAATCCTCCAACCTAGGAGTTTCATCTCCTGATGTCTCCAAAATATGAGCTGCATACAACTGGCAACCCTTCCTACAGAACTTCTTTAACTACATTGCTGAAACCTGCCATACTGAAATCACCTTTGGAATACCTTTCACAACTGCTAGGTTCCCTTCTTCATTCATGCATTCGAAAGTCTTAATGTAGCAGTCAAGCTTTACCCTGTGAGCTTCTAACCAATCCATTCCAATGAGAACATCATAGGAACCAAGCGGTAGAACATTCAGATCTACACAAGTGACCAATCTATCCATGACCAATGGACATTTCTCCACCACTTCACTGACCTTTCTCTTAGTTCCAGTGGCTAGCTGAACTAACCAAGGCTTCCTATGCTTTACTTTCTTAAAAGCACAAATCTCCATTACTCTAGGAGTAATGTAACTGTGAGTAGAACCATGGTCAATCAAAATAGAAACAGATTGCTCAACAATCTTACCTGCTACTTCAACCACAGTTGATTGGTGATCTGCCTGGCGGTCCTCCAGTGCTGCATAAATCCCAGGGACTGCCCTTGCTACTTGACCCACTGTTTCTGCTTCTTGAATGTTATAAGCTGGCCTTACACTCTCATTCTCGAGTGGACAATTTCTGCGCATGTGGGGTCCTCCACATTTTCAACATTGAAGTGGCCCTCTATTCTATTGTGGATCTTTAGGCTTTTCTCCTGTCACTCCAACTAGTTTACTTGCAGCTTGAGATGGCTGCTTCTGCGGATTCCTGAAGTTAGAAGGTTTGAAACCTTTCTTTCTTTGGTCAAACTTCTCATTCTTCTTGTCCTTCCATGCCTTATGGTAATCCGGCTTACCTTTGCTTTGCTCATAGCAGTACTTAGCCTTCCTTATTGCTTCCTCAAGAGTTCTAGGTTCATAAAAGTCAATTCTATCTTTGTAAGACTGAGGTAGTCCACTCAGAAAACGCTAGACCTTCACTTCTTCATCTCTGATGTACCGGACATACCTCAACAGCTCCAAAAACTTATTTGCATATTCTTCCATGGTCCGATGTCCCAATCTCAGCCCATGGAACTCCTTAATCTTGTCATCATAATACCTGTCACAGAGGTATGTCTGCTTGAAATACTTCTTGAATTGTTTCCACTTAAGTTTCCTTTTGTTGATCCTCTTTACTTGCTTGAAGTGTTCCCACCAAATGGATGCCCTTCCATTCAGATTGAATATGGCAACTCTTGCCTTCATGTTTCTTGAATAATCATGCACTTGAAAGTACTTCTTTATCCCAAGAAGCCAAGCTTCAGCCTCTTGTCTAGTCTTTACCTCACCATCAAATGTAGGAGGTTTAGCTTTCTTAAATTCATCTCGAGAGCGATCCCTATGGTCTCTTTCTTTTTCTTTTATGAGAAGAAGAACTTGAATCCCCGCTGGATTCTTCAGAGTCAGATGACCCACTAGAAGTCCTTCTCCTTCTCCTAGTACTGCTCTTGCTGCCCTCTGGCCTTGTTGTACCTCGTCCAGAGTCTATCTTTCTCTGCAAGTCTATTAAACTCTGCAATATGGCAGCATTCAACTGATGCTGTTCTTCCTGGGCTTTAACCAAGCTTCTCATGGTGGCTACAACCTCGAACGGTGTCCCTTGGAATCTTCTTCCATTAGACTCTATGTCATCATTTGCATTACGGACATTTTCTCCCATGGCATCTTCTGCTCGCTCGTAAGAATCCCGAACATCATACCCATCATGGGTTCTCATGACTAAACCACCTCTGGCTTTACCACACTGTTCTTTCTGGAGTACCGCTTTTGGAAGTTATCTAAAGTTCTGCAAATGTGTTCGTAGCAAACTATTAGATGCATAATATTAATAAAAATCAAAATTACTTACCTTTTCTTCTGGAAATTCATAAAACAACAATTATGCTAAAACATAAAATTTTCTCTATTTCATATTCAGCTCTGTGACCACGGACAGTGTGCTGAAATCTGCTGAAAACCGACTGAAGACAGTCGAAAAGTGCTCGAAAAACTACTGAGAAATTCTTCTGAAAAACCCAAATTTCCTTAGGTCCAATCGGACCTCTTCCTAGCTATTCTGCCGACACTGTGGTAGTAAAAACAACTACACTTCCGATCTGCAGTGGCAACCAAGTTGTTTGTGCATCGGGTGCATAGTCCTTTGAGCAGTCGCAACAACGGAAGGTGTTCTTACTTCGTCTTCCGCGGGCAAACATCTAGACTTCCGATCGACGATGTCAACTACTGCTCATCGGGCGTTTCGACGGTTGAAACTTCTAAGTTCTTCCGCTGTATCGACGAGTTACTCATCTGATTCCTTCTGCTGCATCGTCCTGCAATGGTCTATTATCCCGCATCTGATCGACAATAGCATAACCTATTAGTTGCCCAGTTTTCCGCAACGGCGGCCAACAATCTCCTTATGTCTTCCGCAGCTGTAAGTCTATCGGCGGTCGGAAGCACTAGTTGCTGCGGCGTCGGAGGGCTAGTTGACTAAGCAGCCACAACGGCGGATCCTCAAACCTTTAACGTACTCGATTGGCGATCCGATCCTCAACAACTTCCCGACGACCTTATCCTTAAACAAAATTTTCAAATTTTCTTCTCATCGACTGTCGGAAGTACTAATCACTACGGCATCGGTGGTTGAAGCCTCTATCCGTCGGAAGGATAGTTCACTGGCTAGCCGCAACGGCGGACGTTCAATCCACTAACTTCATCTGTCGTATCTCATCGGCTGTCGGAAGTACTAATCACTGCGACATCGGCGGTTGAAGCCTCTATCCGTCGGAAGGATAGTTCACTGGCTAGCCGCAACGGCAGACGTTCAATCCACTAACTTCATACGTCGTATCTCATCGACTGTCGGAAGTACTAATCATTGCGGCATCGGCGGTTGAAGCCTCTATCCGTCGGAAGGATAGTTAACTGGCTAGCCGCAACGGTGGACGTTCAATCCACTAACTTCATCCATCATATCTCATCGGCTGTCAGAAGTACTAATCACTGCGGCATCGACGGTTGAAGCCTCTATCCGTCGGAAGGATAGTTCACTGGCTAGCCGCAACGGCGGACGTTCAATCCACTAACCATCGCCAATGGCCGACGACTCCATGACTTAGAAAAAATTTCGAAATTTTCCCTTTAGTCTTCCTTTTCGCCGCTTGATCAGCTCAATTCTCTTCTTTTCGTCGGCGAAATAGTTCCATCAGCAGCCGCAACGACGGAACACCATCTTCAATCTTCTTCCGATCGGCGGCCCAATCTACTAATGCTTTTCGATCGGTGAACTGATTTTGACCGGCATTATCAGTCGGAGCTTTTCCCCATCGGAAGACTAGTGCTCTAGGCTTCTGCAACAGCGGACGCACGAAACACTATCTTCTTCTGATAGTCGACGATTTCGGGCCTTAGAAAATTTTTTAAACTTTCTTTACTGCGTCGGTGGTCGGAACCACTAAGTGCTATGTGTCGGCGATCGGAGCAACGGCGGTTGAATTTCTAATCATCGGAGTGCTAGTCCACACGGCAGCCGCAATGGCGAACTGACAAACCGCTAAATTCTTCCGCGGTGTCGGCGAACCCAACATCTATTTTCTGTCGACGAACGTCAAACACTTAGAAAATTTTCCACAATTTTCCTTACAAATGTCCTCCGTCGGGTGTGTTTTCGCCTAGCTCTCTGCTGCATCGGAAGTCCGTCCCACTAAGTTTTCCGATGAACCGACAGTTCAGACACTTAGACAATTTTGTGAATTTTCGAGTCATTCACCGATTCCTCTTGGGTAGAAGGCAACATGCCTCTGCTAACTGGTCTTTCATGGCCCATAGAGGCCCATACTGCAACTTGCAAGCTCTGATACCACACTGTCGCGTCCCCGACCCTTTGACCGGCGAAGAGGACGCTACCAAGGCCTTAAACATCCGGACAACCAGCCCCATGAACATGTGCATTCATAAGACGCTGAAACAAAATGCATTGAAGTAGAACATACACCGATACATAATTATTTATCATACACAGCAGAAGAAACATACATTCATGCAAGCATTCAACATGTTCACCATATTCATTAACAGTAATATGATTGCAGGAGTAAAATAGACAAGATTACTTATCTTATGAAGAACTCATTCCGCAACCAGCTACGTCTTTGCAACGTTCCATCCAACCATAGGCTAGCATGCTCCTAAATCTCTCAGCAATGCTGCCATCCCCGAGCTGGGCATGATTATCCAAGGAATAAGGAACAAGCAGGCTTACACATAGCCAAGGGTACACCAAAACACAGCCAAGCCAACACAGTTGGGTTTATCAAGCCATCAACAAGACAGCCAAGCCAATATGGTCAGGTTTATCAGGCCATCAAGGAGTTGGGAAAGGCTAAATGCTAAGCTGGTAAGCCCATTACAGAGCTAGGAACACCTACACCAGAACTAGGTTGACTTCTAAGACACCCACACACATCCAACACAAGGAATCAGTCCCTTCTCTGCTACACAGTCCCTCAGGCCCTGACTTCCCTTCCAGTGCTATTCAGGGGTTGTGGAGAAGAAAGCCAGCCCTCTAGCTCTGTCTGTGTGGTTTCCAAACACACTAGGTTTATTAGGCAAATCAAGCCCCCATCCCTACTCCCAACACAGTGCGAAGACCAACCACTGCATACACGCAGTCACACAAGCGATTCACAGCTTGGTTAAGGAAAACAACTCATGAGTCGTTGTTGGCCCTATTGTGTCCAAAATGACTCCAAAACAACCTACAGCAGTCCCAAAACGTATCAGCGAACACAGTTCACAATGTGGGGAAAACAACAGTCCGTCCTGGACAACGAAGCCACCGGGGAAAACTTACACAGACCACACTGGGGAAGAAAAATACAGACTCCCAACCTGTGCGTGAGGGAAATTTACATCAGACCTTCGGAATTCGGATGGAAAACATGCTAGATACCGCTCTGTGGAAGCGTGAATGACATCTGAAACGACTCCCTCTTCCTGGCTGCGTGAGAACGAGCAAGACTCCTGCCCCTGCGTGAGGATGAACAGACAAGGGAAAGAATGGCGTAGTGGAGAGAATGGAGAGCCGGAAGTGCGAGAGTGTTTCAGCACCGTCGTGGAGAGAGTGGAGAGTCCCCCTTGGAGTGATGGCGATGGTCGGTTTTTCCTTTCCAACGTGAGGGTCAACCCGCTGGTGGAGTGTGCATGTTGGCAAGGACTGACAGTCCTGCCACACTCCACTCCCAGCCATAACTGCCCCAACTAACAGTAGAACTTTTAATGGTGGTGGTTGGATAAGGCAACGGAAGATGAGCAATCAAACAAAGTGGTGACACATGGATTTTCCCTCCATAGCCCAAGGTTTGACATCCCCAACCCTTATCCTTATGAGAATCATGCCCCTTCTCAATTTAGTTGTCATGAACATAGCTGGTTGGGGTTCATTTTAATTAAAGATGCATATTTACATGATGACAAAACTTAATATATGCCGTATACCACGATAGACCATCGGCAACGATTCCGTTCGCTGAAACATAACACAACTAAATCGATGGTGGGGCTTTTTCCTTTAGCTCCACACCATGATTCATTACAATATATACATCATGTACTTTTAATGCAATGGGGTCAAAACTGGGGTGTTACAAGTGTATTCCTGGGAGTCTAGTGATATGATTATATGTGTTCTTTTGGATTCTTTGGAAGCTAGATCAACCCATGGAGCCCATGCATTCACACTCTTTGATCCTATGCCTTCTCTATGTTCCTACATGATCACTTGCACACATCCTCTTTGTGTAAATGAAGTTGGAGACCTCATACATTCGCTTGGGCTCTTCTTTCACCTATCTAGAGCGGATGTCATCTCTATTGGTTCGAATTTCAAGTCATTACATCATCTTGGAGTTGATTACAACTCTCAAGAGCTTTCACATCGTTGGATCTCAGTTGTTATACATGGTCCTAGTTCCCAACCTGCAGTTGTCCTTGATCTAGGTGAGTAGATTTCTCTTCTTCCCAAGAAGAAGATTCCTCCAGACGTCATCATTTATTTTGGAGCAGCATCAACATCATTTTTGGTTTTCCTCTCATGTCCTTTCTTGAGGGATGATTTTCCCCATGTGGTTTTGCCTCTTTCCTCAGCTTTTTGGACATAATAATTGTTAAAGGGTGACCATAGCCTTGTTGTTGGGCCCTGTATGCATCCATATGCAGCTATATTTTTGACATACCATCATAAAGTCAGACTTAAAGGGGGGTGTTGGAATATTATTAAACCCACTCATAACTTAGGATAAAATATTTAATCATTATTTAATTAAATTCCTACACACTAGCTAATTAATTGGCATCCACTTGCACCTTAAATTCAACACATGCCATCTATACCCGAGAATGCTTTAATTCTGATTATGGGTTGATCTTGACCACTTTATGGACATCCATAATTAGTAACTGTGTTGTCCTGTAGATTCTGCTTTATCCTACTTTTATCCTACTTTTCTATGGATAAGGTAAAGCTAGTTAACTAGGAAACTGGTATCTTTTGTTGCCAACCCATCCTCCATGATTTTCTCTCCATTGTTCGGGATTAGAATGTTTATCCATCACTTTTGACAACTCACTCATTCTTTTACTAATTCGTGACGTCTTTGACTGATTTGGGAAGTGCTTTAGCCACCTATGGGGGTTTATCATATTTGGTAAGTCTACCTTTCTAAGCTTTATGAGTTGTCTGAGTACAACTCGATTTGGATATGAGGGATGCACTATTTATGTACACTATTATTCATCATTAATTAATGGAAGGATACACTCTAATATTCATCTCTTCATTCATGTGAGTCAGTCTCTTTTCTTCTCTCTATTTTTCTTGTGTCTGCTTGTGAGAATTATATTAGTAGAAAGATCTATTTCACGTGCTTCTTCTAAGCATATTTTCTCATAGCATTGAAGCTATTATTTATACATATCTCCACATCTCAGTATCACACGACCTCGTGCTTGACTCTTGTGTTAGAGGAGATTTCCAATATCTTTCTATGCGAAGTTGGATTTCCTGAAGACATGCCACTATGTTTGAGTTTAAATTTTTGGGCAGTTAAGATGTCTCTAACCCAAAACACTAGCCTAGACTAGTGTGTGTTGTCCCTAAAAAGAAACAGTTACTAATATATTTCAGATATTAAACATTCTTTTTAAAGGGTTGTTGATTACTCAAAGGGTGGCGGAGCTGAAACCAATGGTGTTTAACTCAACAATAGAAACAAAATGACTAAAGAAAAGAGAAATTGAAATGAAAAAGCAAACTCCTACTTGTCTTTTATTTTCAAACTGAAAATTGAAAGCCACGAAAGAAAAAACACCTTTTTATATTTTCAAGAAATAAAGAGATGCTATGCATTTAAGACTAAACCCTAATCTACATGCATATAAAGCAACAAGTCATTCTTTTTACTTTTTCTTTATGATTGCGAAAGAAAAGACATCCTACAAACTAATGCATGCAAGTAATACAAACAAAGTAAATATAATTCTACTCTATACCCCACTAACTGGACCTAGGCTGCCCTAAAACTGGATATAACCTCACTAGGAAGGGAGACTTGCAAATGTAAACAAGCCAACCACTTTGGCGTGGAGAGACTAAACAACAAGACTGAAACAAACAAGGGTCAAGAAACTCCACGGTTCAGTCTAGACCTACAAATACAGGCTTCTCAACACCTTGCCCAACGAGGTTAAGCCAAAGAAGGGGGTAGGCGGGAAAGCAACAAAAAAATCTTAAAGACTTGAAAAGGAATTACAAATTAGATAAAGAGCACCTTAAAGAGGATACACTACTTCCCCAGGGTCATGCACAGATAGAGGACCCACGAAGACCCTTCAGACATCCCTCAAACACCCAAAAAAGACCCAAAAATGATGAAAACGCCACTTACATGGGGAATTCACGAGTTTCCTTACGGAAGGTCACGATTTTCAACCCAGAAAACGTGGCTTGCCTTAAGGAAGGTCACGAATGCAAATAGAAGTCGCAAGCTGCGAATGGGTGATGGAAGACCCAAAAATGGTCAAAAACTTCCTAGAAAGGCAGAGGAGGTGTCCTGAGAGGTCTAAGAGTTTCTTCTAAGTTGCAAGAAGGACCTAAAACCTTAAATACACTGGAACAAAGACAAACAAACCCCAAACAGACAAGGTCTCCCCATTGGAGTCGCCAGTTCTGTTGTAGAGGAAAGTGTTCCTATGGTTGGGGGTTAAGAGGCCACCAACATACTAGGGTTTTACAGATTGGTGTATAACGTTCTGTAGGAAAACACAAGCAAGATTCAAAGGTCATATAGATCCATACCTTATTTACTAAAGGCTGCTCCAAAGATCTCAGCCTCCAAGCTCTGGAACATAGGAAGATGGCATCTAGGGAAAATGTAGGGGAGATGAGAGTCCCAATTCCACCAGCATAACAATGCAAAGGTTAATCCCTTCTCATGGATCTTTCTCCCTCTCTTATATACTTTTCTAAAGAGTAAGGGTCGAATATGGATCAGTTACAACTGCAGGATCAGTTCCAAAACCACCCCTTATTCGAGAATTATCATAATTTATAATTTTTTTGGCCACTTCAGGGGAAATTCGTGAGTTTAATGACACAGAGTCGCGAGTGTCAAGGAAAGCGAATGGGTCAAAAATTCTATTCTTTAGGGTACTTCCATGCATTTTCATGGTTTGGTGTCTTCTAGAAAGTTCTTCCTTACTCAGATACCTTTCCGGTGGTCTATAGAAGAGGTCAAATGGAGTTACGAAACTCTAGATATGGCTCCTTCAATCAAGGTGTTTTTTTGAGTGACTTACAATGACTTTTCATGAAGCGTCGTCATGGAAGTGTCGACATGTGACGAAAACATGTGAAAGTGATCACAGGCAGAGATGTGTCATTTTAGGCTATAACACCTTGTGAAACAGGATTGTATACTTTCTGAGTTTTGTATCTTCACACCCTTGAGTTGAGTTCTTAAGGTCATCTTCCTATTAATGTTATTTCCTTCATACAAGTTGGTTAATGCATCAAACATCTCTTTGGGAATCTTCAAGGAAGAAACATGTGGGATTAAGTGATCCTTGATGGATTTAGCAATGATCCACTTGGATTTGAACATGTTTTCCTTGTGTCTAGCCACTGTATAGCTTTGTCTTCATCTCCCTCTGGATCTGCAACTTCTTCTTTGACATAGTTTTAGAAGTCATGTTCTTCTAATATGATAAGCACTCTATACTTCCATATCCGGATGTTCTCAGCTCCTTCAAGATTGTCCTCAATCTTGGTATTGTTTGTCATGTTGATAAAAATTAGAACCTCAAATCGAAATAAGGATAATGGTGCTTACCAATAGAGATGCTTCAACCAAGTGCTTGCTCTAATGCTTTCTGAAATATGCTTCTGGATTATTCCAGGGTTTTTCAAAAAATACCTAATTTTCCAACTTGGAGTCTTACAAATCTAACTTGAGAGAGAGATTTGTCTCCTAAGAAGAGTTTAACAATGGTCCTTTTCTTCTGGATCTATGGACAAATCTTCCAAAAATATGATTTCCTAGTTTTTCTCGAGTAGAAGTGATAAGGTCTAAAATGAAAATATCGGATATGAGTTTTCCCTCCACAGAAATATGTGCCCTCTCAGGGTGACTTGGAGAATGCTTGGTTCGAACCCAAATGGTGGACACAAATTCTTAAAGTGTGGATTGCTAGTTCTTGACCCCGACAGTGTTTAGGACAAAACTAAAAAACCACAAAACGGGAATCTTCCTCCACAAAAGATTCACCCTCCTAGGGCAAGTTCAATGATGCAAAGGTCTATCTTGACCTATGGATGGAAAGGAAAGAACCATGGAGACATAATCTTCAACAATTGCAACTGTTGCAGATGTTATGATTGTTGCATTGAATTCTTTCAACACGACTCTAATACAATGCTAGAATTGTATATATTAACAATGGTTATATTATATATTCAAACAATTTGCAGCATAATACAATAACCATATACTATAGTATCACTAAAAGAAAAGCCAATCACAAAAAAACAAGAGCACATGAATATCTTCCTCTGGGAAACCTTAATAGGGAAGAAAACCCAGCAAACGCGTCTTTAGTATAGATTCATCAGTAAGTGCAGTGTCTTCTAGTACAATCCAAGAGATAAATTCTCTTTCACACAAAGATCCCGAGAATGACCAGGAGAAGAAACCCAAAGAATAAGATGAATTCTCCAAGCGACTACTCTTCTCCCAAGCAAACTTGTTCTTCTTCTTCTCTCATTAGCGAACTTGCTTGAGTGAGTGATGTGTCCAAATCAGGCAAGTGGCTCCCCTATTTATACATGTTTTCCAAGTGACTTTTCCTTATGAGGTCGACTTTGTAATCTACCAGGGCTGACTTCACATTGATACAATAATATGTTCTTTCTAGATTCTTTTGGGCCGACCCAACTGAAAGATTTTACATTGATTCTTTCAAGGTACTTTACATGATTGGTTACAATACTAATATCCTGAAAGGGAGTACAATAATAATACAGCAATGACACATCAATAATACAAGAATAATATATTCCAAAGTTACACAATCTTCAACACTCCCTCTTAACAAGGAAGGTATTCTTCTAACACGATCATCATCATCACACCTGCTGCAACTCTATACTCAGACCATTGACTATTGACATCTCTTGAATCTATACATCATAAGAAGTTCTCTCTATGATAAAACCATCAATTAGTGGGTAAAGTCCAGGAGCACAAATTACGTCACTACGTGACTACTTGCATTACCACAATATCATCTCGTTAGTGAGGCCTAGGAGCACAAATTACATCACCATATGACTACTTGCCATCACATCACATATATGTCATCTCGTGAGTGTAGCTTAGGAGCACAAATTATGTCACCAAGTGACTACCTGCTACCACGTCACATCATGTGGAGAACAACCTAGTTATGCAACCTATGTCTTCACACATAAGGGAAACACAACACTCGCAAGTGTAACCTAGGAATATACATTATGTCACACATAAAGACTACTTGCTACCATGTCACCTCATGTGGAAAACATCTTAGGTCCGCAACCTGCGTCTTCCCACATGTGTGTATACCCTCCATAGCAACAGCAATCAGGATAGCTTAATTACGTCACCAATGTGACTACCTATTGCATTCTCATGAGTGTAGTCTAGGAATATACATTACGTCACATAGTGACTACCCGCTATCATGTCACATCATGTGGAGAACAACCTAGGTATGTAACCTGTGTCTTTGCACATGTGCTATGGAACTCACTACTCCCTCTTTTGAGGAACATCGATTTGGACAACTCCAAGATTGGCCCTGAAGAACTCAAACTTCACTCTTGATAGAGGATTGGTCAACACATCGGCTATCTGCTCATCTATTGCATAATGGAGCCTCACTGCTCCTCTCCACACCATATCCCTGATATAGTTGTATCTAATCTCGATATGCTTTGACTTGTCATGAAACATTAGGTTCTTGGACAGCTTCACACAACTTTGGTTGTCACAGAAGATACAAGTCACCTCTAACTCGAGATCAAACAATCCTACAAGTAGCTTTCAAAGGCACATGCCTCATGGCTAACTAAAAAAGCGGCAATGTACTCTGCCTCGGCTGTACTTAGTGCCACACTCGTTTGCTTCCTGTTGAACTTGGAAATCATGTCGAACCCCAAACTAAAGTAGCATCATGAAGTGCTCTTCCTATCCGTGACACTACCATCCCAATTTGAGTCAACATATCCTTGTAGGCTAATCCTTTGATCTATCGCATATTTGAGCCCATAATCAATCGTACCTTTAAGGTACCTAAACGCATGCTTTGCCGCAATTAGGCGAACATGTCTCAATTATACCATGTATTGACTCAATGTGTTCACTGCAAAGCATATGTCCAGCATCGTGTTTTCCAAGTACATCAATGAACCAATCATCTATGTGTATAATGTGGCATCAACTGTCTCTAAAGTAGTATCACACAACAACTTCAAGTTCGATGCCATTGGTGTATCCATGGGCTTGCAATCCATCATCCTGAATCTCTTCAAGATCTCTACGATATATTTTCCTTGACTAAGGAAAATCTCAGCTAGATTCTGCCACATCAATAATCCCAACAATCATGCCAAGTTTTTTGAACTCTGATATCTACTCCCTCTCAGTGAGGGAAGACATACGGTATTACTTTGAGCATATCCCTAAGAAACCAAGGCAAATAACCTGTGCATGGATAGAGGCTAAGTGATAATGTCTTTCAATATGTCTCCACAATGTGTGCTACAGTCACTCCCTCTGAAGTGGATTTTATGTGCTCCCTCTAAAACTGAGCACCATGCTCCCTCTGCATATGGAGATCCTATAATAGAGTAACGGGGAACCTTCTCTGTTTTTTATCTTCTATGTATCCATTTATGTCATCACACGTTAAATGAATCTACTGAGATGATCTTCTTGTTGTCAAGGCTGATGGATACCATGATCCACCATCTCGAACTCTATGACAAACTTCTTCTTCGTTTCTGTAATGAGCTTCTCGTCACCTGTTAGGAACATTCCATTTACAAATAATAGTAGTATCATTGTCTTTCCATCCTCAACCTTGAAGTAAAGGTTGGAATCTGCTTTACTCTTGGTAAATCCCAAGCTCGTCAAAAATCCATTTATCATGTCGTACCATGTCCTGGGTGCCAGTTTCAATCCATACAAGGCCCTTCTCTCAACTTTCACACATGTATTTGTATGTCATGTGTCTCAAATAAAGTGGCTGCTCCACATACACTTCATCTTCTATTACACCAATCACAAAGGTTCTCTTCTTGTCAATCTAGTGTACCTTCCACTTCATCATTGCAATTATCGCAAGTATAGCTCTAATCGAAGTGTATCTCACTACAGGAGAAAATGTCTCCTTATAGCCTATGCCTTCTTTATGGGAGAATCCATGAGCCACAAATATTTCCTTGTACCGCTGTAGTATGATTAATTTCATAAACCTTATTGAAAGTCATAGATGAACAATCGTCACTTGTTCTTCAAAACATGTCTCATCATCCTTCTCTTGTAGGTCATAGCCCAAGATGTTTCCTACAAGTCAATTTCAGTTGCATGATTAGTAACATTTCATAATCATCAAATCATGTTGACATTATAATGACAATGCATACATCGCACAGTTATGCAACCATTTTAGCTAATGCTTCAACACAACACTCATCCATATCCCATATGGTAACTTGCTAGATGCCTTCCATCTCTACCAAAACATACTACTAAGAGTGTGCACTACTCCCAACATGTCAACAAAGAGGTTTCATTCTAGATAAACTATAATGCCTCATGGAATGTTGTGCAACACCATAGGCTACTTATGCATAATATGCATATTAGTAGTATACTGTTCTTCAATGCATTCACTCTAACATGCATAATACATTTCACGGATCTAGCAACATAAATATGTATACAATATGATTTAAACAATCAGATATACAGGAAATGACAATTCAAACATTTATCTTTGTTTGTTTGGTTGGATCCTTCTTGATCTCTGCTTTCTTTGCAATTTCTAAGGCTTGATCAGGTTTTGAACTTATGGAACTTGTAGAGACTTCGACCTTGGTAATCATGTCTTATAGATGCACTAGATCCCCTTGGATCTATCTTTATAGCTTGGAAAACATCTATTGACATTCTTGCCAAGGGCTCATCGTCATGCTCGAACAAATTCTTTATCTGATTATTTCTTCTATTAGTGCAGGTCTCCTTCTTCATCAACGATGGTCTTTCCTTTTGGCCACATGAGAACTTGGCCATCAACAAAAACAACTCTATATCTATGTTCTTCTAGTGCTGATACATCTTTCATCTTCATAGGTTTTCTAGAATTCAATCTTGTAGGAGGCTTTTCCTACTCTTTTATAGAATATTGGTAATCATCTTTAAGTTGCACCTTGTGAGGTGGGTCCTCTTCTATGAGTGTTGAAATCAATACATATTTTTCATCACTAGAGGAATCTTCCCTACCTCTCTTTTTAATTGGTTCATCATCTTCTGCAACATGAGCATGATACCTATTCTTCTTTCCTTTCTTCGTATGGAATTTGTCTTTGGGGAAATCTCTTACAAGATGTCCCTTCTCATCACGAGTGTAACATCTGTAGTTTGAGTAGTCCTTATGAGGTATATGATTATTTTGGAATATTTTAGGCTTGTGGTGAGAGTGTTCTTCTTTATTTCTCCTTTCCTTCTTTGCATGAGTTGTTAGGGCTTGATTGTCATCTTCACCCATCTTATCTTCTCTTGCTTCAATTCTGGCTTCCTCTTGTGTACAATCGTCCCATAGTTTACTAAATTTGGTGAGCTTCCTTCTAGAACAAGTTCCTTGAATGAATGTTTCCCATGATCTTGGGAGACCATTCAATGTAGTCATCACCAACTCTGCTTCTTCAACATTGTATCCAATAGCTTCTAGTTCTTGATGTGGGAGACCCTTGTGAAATAGGATTGTATACTTTATGAGTTATACATCTTCACACTCTTGACTTGAGTTCTCAAGGTCATCTTCCTACTTATGTTATTTCCTATGATACATGCTAGTCAATGCTTCAAACATCTCCTTGGGAGTCTTCAAGGAGGAAACATGTGGGATCAAGTGATCCTTGATGGAGTCGGCAATTATCCTCTTGGCTTTGACCATGTTCTTATTATGTATAGCTTTATATTCATATCCCTCTGACTCTGCAACTTCTTCTGTGACATGGTTTTCCAAGTCATGTTCTGCTAATATGAGAAGCATTGTATACTTCCATGCCCGAAAGTTCTCAACTCCTTCAAGCTTGTCCCCAAGCATGGTATTGTTTGTCATGTTGATAAAAATGAGAACTTCAAATAGAAATAAGGATAATAGTGCTTACCAATAGATATGCTTCAACCAAGTGCTTGCTTCAATGGTTTTTGAAATCTACTTCTCGATGATTCTAGGGTTGGTCAGAGAACCCCTAATTTTCCAACTTTGAAGTCTTGCAAATCTAACTTGAAAGAGAGATATTCCTCCCCAAGGTGAGTTGAACAATGGTCCTTTTCTTTTGGATATGTGGACAGAATTGCCGAAAATACGATTCCCTAGTTTTTCCTAAGCAGCAGTGATAGGGACAAAAATAAAAATCCCCGAATATGAGTTCTTCCTCCATAGAAAGATGCGCCCTCTTAGGAAAAGTTGGAGAATCTTGGGGTTAAACCCAAATGGTGGACTTAAAGTCTTAAAGTGTGGAGCCCTAGTTCTTGACCCCGACAATTTTTAGGTTAAAACTAAAAAACCACAAATCTAGAATCTTCCTCCACAGAAAGATGCACCCTCCTAGGGCAATTTCAATGATGCAAACGACAAGCTTGATCTGTGGATGGAAATGATAGAACCATAGAGACCTAATCTCCGACAATTGAAACTGTTGCAACTGTTATGGCTGTTGCATTGAATTCTTTCAGCACGACTATGATACGATGTTAGAATTTTATAATTTAACAATGGTTATGTATTCAAACAATTTGCAACATAATATAATAACCATATACAATAGGATCACTGAAAGAAAGAAAAGCACAACAAAACCAGAGCACACAAAGATTTTCCTCTGGGAAACCCCAACAAACTTCTTCAATATAGATTCGCCAGTAAGTGCAATGTATTCTAGTACAATCCCAAATCTAAATGCTCTTCCACACAAAGATCCTAAGAATAACCAAGATAAGAAACCCAAATAATAATATGTCTTCTCCAAGCAACTACTCTAATCCCAAGCAAACTTGTTCTTCTTCTTCTCTCACTAGCGAACTTTCTTGAGTGAGTGATGTGTCCAAATCAGGGGAGCGCCTCCCCTATTTATACTTTTTTTTCCAAGTGACTTTTCCTTATGGGGACGACAAGTTGCTAATCTGCTGGGGATGACTTCACATTGGTACAATATAACATGTTCTTTCTAAATTCTTCTGGGACGACCCAACTGAAAGGCTTTACATTGATTCTTTCAAGGTAGTTTTCATGATTGATTACAATAATAATATCTTGGAAGGGAGTACAATGATAATACAACAATGACACATCAATAATACAAGAAGAATATCTTCTGAAATTACATGAGGCGGCATTCTAAATAAGTCACTTTTAGAATATTGTTTACACGAGCTTGCATTCTAATTAAGTTGGATTTATGATATTGTTTCGGTGTCATTAACTGCTTTGTTAAATTTCTACAAATAACATTGATAACTTGCCAATTGATTTTAGCTTGAATCCTAAGTCACATAGTTAGAACAATTTAATTTCTATCAATATGGTTGATAACTTGACAAGGAGCGAAAGACTATAATTGATTCTCAATTATAGAACTTAGAAGAAGATTCTAGACAACCTTGTAATTAAACTTACAAGAAAATTTAATTCAATGTGTAGTTTTTTTCTTTCACCTCACCAGGACTGACAATAATTTAATCCCAGCATATGTCAATATTAATTTTGTTCTTTGTGTAAAAACTCAAAATAGAAAAATTTACTTCTCAAAAAACTTTCCTAGGGTTAAGATGGATTTACGTTGGTTTTATTTCTTTGATTAAACCTACATATGTTTTACAATAGCTTTATGTTGTCATGTGCATAGTTACTTGATACATTTTTCCATATTAGGCATTGGGCTATAAAACAGTTATTCTCTATACAAAATATTTGAACTGGTATTACTTCACCATAATAACATGCATAACATGACCTAAAATATATCCCAAAGACACTCTCACGCATTACAATTTTACTTCAATGCATGGACCTTGGGGTGGTAGTGGTGGAAGTATCTTTGACGATGGGATTTACACGTGTTCAACAAATTGTTCTAAGTAGAGGAGCAGGTATAGCTACTATCAAGGTGGAATATGATAGAAATGGTCAGTCTGTATAGAGAAATAGTCATGGAGGCATCAAAAGTGAAACCAAAACTATCAAGGTGGGTATACTCATAAATCATGATATAGAGGGATATGTACGGTGGGTGATTCCCAAGTCTCTAGAAGAAAAAGTCCGTGATACTTTTAATGAAACATTCATGAACCAGGGAGATGCAGCCAATAATAGATGTAGGCAAGTTGTTATTCGCAAAAGACCAAACCCTGTCATGCATACATTCACAAAAACCCAAACATTGGCATGCATGCATTCATAGGAGAAGATGTTCATTTTAAACAAAACAATGCATATGTAATAGAGGTATAAGAAATATTTGCTTACCTTTTTTTGTTGGATTTTGAACTACAAATGAATAGATGATTCCTGTCCAGTAAAAAAATCTTGCAGCTTGAACAGACAAAGACCTCTCTTACTCTCAATATTCCTGAAACCTTTATCAAGTGTGTGGCTAAAACAATGATCTAAATAAATAAGTAAATTGTGTGGATGAAATAATAATAACATAGGCATGTAGTTCTGGTAACATGTGTTTATTTTAAAAAGATATACCATTGTTTTATTCATTTATTGAAAAAATAGTAGCATTTTTTCTTGATTGCAATGGTGCAGATTATAAATCCTATAAAAATATTGAAAATATTATATATTATAGAAAGTTTTTCTTCCCTTCAAATGAAAAAAAATCTTTATTTCAGATTTGACAAATAATTCTCTACCTTTCAAATGAAAAAATAAAAAATAATATTATTTCAAATTTAAAAAAAAAAATTGTACCCTTCTATGACAAGCTAGAAGGCTCTTGACGGGCACTGGCAACTTCAATTTTGATCCTTGTATTAGAAGCTCTATCAGTGTCAGTGAGAGGTTGTCTATATTTACCAAATACTTAAGGAATCCTGATGATGTTGGCCTAATAAACCAAAGTAGACTGTTGTCAGCTCTAATCATTGGGTGCATGTTGTATTTGGAAATTTTCCTCATACCAAACAAAAGCTTCTACATTGTAGGAAATAGCTTCAAAATTTGTATGTTTTTCTTCGGCATCTTTCAATGATTATGGGTTGCTTATATTGATTTTGAGCAAGATGTATTGGGTTGGCTTGGGTTGTGGATTGCCTCACATTGCTATCTGGTTCAGAGGTTATGGTAATTTACATTTTTTATTGATGAATATTTAGTTTTGACCGGTTTCCTATTTAGAATTAGAAAGAAACCATATTTAGTTGGAGTGGTGAAGTTGTGATATTTCCTTGCTTATGTTCATTAAATTAACTTATTGCTAAATTATGATGCCATTCAAATATAATAAGTTAAAATCGGGAGAATACTAATGAAAGATTGAGAGTAATAATTTTTATATGTATTCATTTATACAGTTGTGTGATTTTTAGTAATTATGATAGAATTTAGTTCAGATGCATCGAGTTTCTAGTTGGTTCGCTAGTTTTTTCGTTTTAACTTGTGGATCAAATGGAGTTTCCAGTTAACTTTTATATACAGTCAATAATACACAAACCTCATTTTGTTTTGTTCTTAATATTCTCACAGGTATTCAAGATTTTCCATGGCTTCACATAGCGACGCATCCCCTGAAAAATCCAATCTACCAGGGACTTTATCTGGTACTTCGGGACTTGCTAGTCATACCCAAAACATTCCAAACAGATTTTGGGAATGTTCCGAGCATATTTTGGGGACATTCCAGGTAGATTTTAGAGATGTCCCAAGCAGACTTTGGAGATGTTCCCAGCATGTATCTTCAATTTTGACAATGGGCATTAATGATTGGACAATGTGATCATTTATCCTATCCATATTTTTCGTATTATTTTAAATCTAAATCTGAATCTGTAGAAGTTGTAGCTTAAAATATGGGTTGTGTATGATAAGTTTTGATTTGAGTTTATGGTGATTTAACTATTGTTTTTTCAACACCATCAAATGTATAAGAAACAAAGCCCCAATGTGAACAATTTAAAAAATGAAACAACTCAAAAGGTTAATCCTTCTAGGTATTTCTCTTGACCTTCTCATTTTTAGGGTCAAGGCTTAGCTTCTATATATTGTACATAGGTGTTTAGAATTTATTCAAGTCCAAATTTTCCCCCATCCCAACCTCGAGCACCGTAAAAACAGTTGGATAGTAAAGACTTGGATTCGGTACAAAACATTTGAATAAATTTATATTCAATATTCTTCTTAATCTAAAATATGAATATGATCTCTTTATAGGATGCAAGCATGTATATCCATAGTGTTTTGTAGTGGTTTTCAACACAACTTGTTATAGAGAGAAACTTCATATGGCTTGGGGTATACCACAACAGACTGAATGACACCAAAAATCAATCCATTCCAATATGCAAGAGAAATAAAAGACATCTAACACTAAGGGATATGAAATGTACCTTATTCTGGACGATTGATGTAGATCCTCGTTGAGCTTTTTCAACATGCTTGTATTCACAATTCGCTCTCAACAACAACAAACAAGACAAGCATGCTATATATCAAAGTGTTAGGCCTACTCTAACATATATAAACCATCATGTATAAGAAAAATGACTACATCCATGGATACAATATTCATAGTTATGCACATGTATTAGACAGGAAATGGATATTTCTATTAATAAAACAGAGATAGAACAGTGACAATCTCTATTGGCACTTCTTCGAACCGGAGAAACCGAGTCCTCCACCTGGGCATCCACCACTTCAATCATCCGTCACAATGGAAATCTTACAAAGCAAAGGCAAGCTTGGGAAGAGAAGTACTATGTGCTCCACAGGGACAAAGGGATGCAGACTCAAGCATAAACAAGTGGGGCAACAATGAACTATGGTTTCCTTGCTATCAAAATTCTCCTCCTTCAATGCATCCAAGAGGCTCAATATATAGCCCTCCAAATGGGCAATGGAGGGTCGAGTCCGAGCGTTCTCAAGGCTTATGGAAGGCCAAGAGTCAAGTTATTCGGGACTCTATGAGGAAAACTCCCAAAACTTTTGTCTTTGTGCACATTTCCCAATGTATGCGGGTATTGGCTCAAAAGTTGCGTGTACACGTAGATATTGCTTTAAAATTCGCGTATACACATAAACAGGTGTTTTTTGGGGAATTTCTTGGGACATCAAAGTATAATTTGAGAAAAAGGGGGTCCAAGGAGTCTGCAGAGGGACATGGAAGGCCATAAAGATGTGATCTACCAAGTGTGGTAAAATCAACAATAACACAACTGGTGCATAACTGTAAAAATATGTAGAACTTGTTAAGAAGGGAATTCTTTTTAACCTAATCATCATAAACAAGAAATATAAAGAAGAAAAGTTGTCATATAGACAAACATTCTTCTCGCAGACCCTTCATGGACCTTATTGCAAATTGAAAATAGTTACACTTAAGTTTCCTTAAGCTAAATTGCATTTTTCTTATGTCCAAGTGCCAATAATGGAATGCCATTCAACCATTTTCTTATTTGTCTAAGGTTTTTAAGAATTAGTAAGTGTAAGGGATGTGCATAATACTATATAATATAGACTATTGTGCTTACAAGCAACTACAAATGTTTATGATGAATTCTAACTTGTAAATTTTTTTAATATATATATATATATATATATTCCCAAGGAAACAACTCATAATAACCCAACACGCTTCCTTGGGGTGACCAGAAGGCATGCAGATTAACTACTGACCACATGAATGCCTGGTGACCCAAACAGACTCAACCATAATGGATCCCATGACCTGTTGTGTATGCTTCGAGAGACTTTTGGCTAGTCGACCAATGGTGTGTGTGTGTGTGTGTCCAACCTGCAATCCCCTGAAAAATTGGGGGTGGGCTCTAGCCATTCCGAGGACTCATAACTGCATCCACGTCGTTCCCCCATCCCCAAAATTAGTGTGACATAGATATATATCCTGTCGAGTCTCTAGTGGATACAACAAACAAACTTCATTGTCTTGGCAACTCAAATATTAATAGTAGCGAGTTGATATTGGAGAAGGCAATATTAGTAGCAATGAGTTGAGATCGGAGAAGACAATTGCTTTTTGTTGAATGTTATTTTTTAATAAGGGTTTCACTTCCCAAATATGAGGTAAGTTTATAAAATTCCTCCATTGTGCTTTCTTATATGGTTGAATTTATTGTGTATCAATCCTCTAAGGTTTACTGGTATATTATACAAACTCTATAAGATGTATATATCCTTGGGTTGTTTATAAATACCATCATAAATTCATCTTAAGCATAATGAACCAAGGCCCAAACCTTTTCAGTGCTTAAAGGATATTGAGTTAAGATTAGTCTTTTTCTATTGTTATAGTCAGTTTTGTTATCCATTTTTCAATTTTATATATTCTTTTTTAATATTATGACCTACTTTTATTATAATTATTTATTTTCACTACCAAGCTAAAATTTTGATTTTAATATTAAGATTACTTTACCATCCATACTAAACTATCAAATGCACCCCTCTTTGCTTGGTCCAACATTGTTAGTTGTAGGACGAAAGTTTTTTACCCAAAAACCATTCTCTGATATATGGTATACCCACAAATATCCATACCATACTCAATTTAATGCAAGTAATTCCATGAAGACCAAAACCTTTGGTGAAAACTGAATTCGAAAGATACCTAATACCATGATGATTTGGGTTAAAGAAATCAATAAAAATATATATGTGATATCAACATAAAATTATCTTTTCAATTAGAAAAGTTGATTTTCATTGAACAAGGTAGTTTCATCCCTTCCGATTTCATTTCTAATTGACAAAAGTACCTTCTCATCATAAGTTAGAGTGAGCCTCTAAAATATGATAAGCAATGAATCATAGAACCCAAGTCATAATCCTAAGGAATTTCATTTCTAATTGACAACAGTACCTTCTCATCATAAGTTAGAGCGAGCCTCTAAAATATGATAAGCAATGAATCATAGAACCCAAGTCATAATCCTAAGGAATTATTTATAACTTGGTGTTTCTTAAAATGTATGTTTTTCCTCTTCCTACATCTCGTACTTGTACTCTCAATGAGAACGGTTATCACTTACTTGTAGCTCAACAGGACGATTGACAAAGAACAATGTCTCTGACATGGCCTCATTCTAATTAATATTTATACAATGTTCCTTTGAGTTAATGACTAATTACCTTGGTACTGCAAACTCTTTATCATATTACAACGTAATACTAAACATTGTAATGTCTTAGACTTATCAGTTGTTTCTGTGGAATTAAATATGATTATCATCAATGATCTTGCCTCATAAGAGTAACATTAACAATATCCTTATCAAACCTAGAAATCCATGTCAACTTTTAAATCATTATCAAGCTCTAAGTATAGTACCATCCAAAATATTTTTGACTAATAGTACCATTTTGATAGTGTTGCTTCTGTTGAGCATTTAGATTTCTTTGGATTTTTTTATGGCTCTTGATTTTGCAATAATACAATCAAATATTTGAAGTAAAATTATTTGAAGGTTGTTATTCCAATTAAGCCTTTGGAATTCAATTGAAAGTACCCATCCATGCATTCTACCTTGGTATATTTTCTCTATCCCCATTTTTTCCATAGCTATGAAACATGGGTTAAATACAACACACACTTCATTATTTCATTGAATATTCCTTCACACCCTCCTCTGCAAATAGAACCCCATAATAACTTTTTGTGGGGCTCTGATTTACTATCAAGGGTTGAAGGTTCTTTTATTTCTACTATTGTCTCCATATCTCAGCGACGGCACCGCTAATGTTGTATGCACTCATGCTCAAACTTCCTATATTCTGTCTCAGTCTCTTATTTTCTTTGGTAGGAGCTTATGTGCTTCATATTTCAAATCCGAATGTTGTTTTGACGTAATAGTTTTGTTTTCTACTTGCAGAAGTAATGAGGCATTTTTACATGTCTCATTCATGTTAATTTGATATTTAAGGAAATATATTTTTAATGGTAAAGGATTTTGTAATTAATGAAGCTACGATTATTAAGACATTGTCAATTGGGTGTAGTTGGAGTGGTTGTGAGGAAAAATTGTTACTCTCTATAACCATGTTCAAATCCCATTTTTGTGGCATGTTTTTCTCTTAATAAGTTAATTATCGATCATATATGATTTTTTCATGAGTTGTTAACTTGAACTTGTGCATTGAAAAATGCAGGGTTTACCCTTCCTTAAAATGATGGAAAGTGCCTTAGAAGTTTCTCTCCAAATATATTCCTTGAAATGAAAACGCATCAGCATTACATTATAATGACGATGAAATTGTTAAAAAAAAAGACATCAACACTACACTTATAAAAATGAAAAACAAAAAATTAGTTACTGTAATGAGAATCGTATAAAAGATATAATAATATTAGACATTTGGGTCTACTATAATGCCTATTCAAAACAATGATCCACCTTTTAACTGAGTATATTTTTCCAATATGAAGATAAATAAAAATCTTCCTCAAATATTAAAATCTTTTAAACAACAAAACTAAATGGTAATGGTTATTGCATTGAGAATAGCGAGGTGCTTACAACTCAAATAGGGAGATGGGGAGATGTGTAACGAACTAATGTTATGTACAAAAAATAAAAAGTAATTATTATTATTATTAATTATTATTTTTTTATTTTTATGCTGGCTCATAAGATTAAAAAAGAAAACCGAATAAAATATAATTAAAAAATCGATATCCACTCATAAAATAAAAATATAAAATCAAATAAAATGTCATTAAAAAAATAACACCTCAAGAAATTGGATAACTCTCGATACCTGATAAATCTAGGTTTAAGATAGATCTATATTGGTAATAATGAAAATAGTTGAGTATTTGTTGGAAAAATAAGAGTTAACATCGTCTATCGTCTTACAACAAGAGTCTTTAAAATGAATAGAGACCACCTTTTAATTGAATATATTTTTTTCTATTTAAAGATAAATAAAATCTTATTTAAATATTAAAATCTTTTAGAGAGCTTAACAATGAAAATGGTTGATTATTTATAAGAAAAAGTTAAGAGTTGGCATCATATCGTAATATGAGTCTCCAAAAATGGATGGGGAGATAATTCTGACTGAAGTCAATAAACAAATGGAATTAAATATATATTTAAGTCGGAAAACTTCAAGTAATAAGAAAACTCGAACCTAATCATGGTGATTTTTAAGAACCTAGTTCCTTCAAATACTAAATGGAGTAGTGGATCACAAGCCAAATCCATTGTTACGAAGAACCTTTAAAGATGTAACAAGTCAAGAATGATGCCCTCATACCTTCACAACATAGGAAATGATGTTAAGTTCTTTTAAAATGTTAAGTTCTTTTAAAATATAGTACCTGTTTAGAATTTGTATTTAAGATGGTTGCAACAAAGCTAATAACTAGATGATAAAAAGGAGAAGAATTTGTAAAAAATGGATTTGCTTGTATTATGTAACTTACTTATAGTCAATACATTATATATATATATAATTATACAACTTGAGAATTTTTTAAAGTTATTGTTTTTTTATAGGTTGTATTTAGTGGCTATTTTTATCTGAAATTGAAAACTGGTGTTATTGATAGCATCCTTTTTTTCAAGGCTAAAATTACAACTTTTTTGGAATATTGACTGGTTTTATTGCAATCAAAGTCGTAATTCAATCCATGAATTGAAAAGTGGTGCTACTGTTAGCATGTTTTTTTTTTACTTTAAATTACATATTGTTTGAAACCTTGGCTTTAGCGACTAGTGTTGATGCAATCAAAACCCTGAATCAACCCCCAAATTGAAAAGTGGTGCTACCATGACACCCTCATTTCATTTTTGAGGTTGAAATTAGAAGTTGTTTGAAACCATGGCTTTAACAACCGACATAGTTGCAATGAAGATGTCAAAATCAACCATCGAATAAAAAACCATGCCCTTAACATCTAACTCCATTACAACAAAGTCACAAAATCAACCCTCGAATAAAAAAATACTATTAATAACACCCATTTCTTCTATCAAATTACAAATACATGCATTTTAAAATCATAACTTAAAAATATATATATTCAAATTAAAAAAAACACTTTAAAAACATTGAAAAAACAAATTTAAGAAAAATAAATTATATAAAAAAATTATAAAAATAAAAACTTATTTAACACTCATGTAAAGAAGTTGTGCATCCTTCACCCTTCTTTACACTACAAGGACATTAAAAATAAAACAAAATGTGAAAATGTAAATACTTAAAAAAACAAGAGCCACGAGGTGGCAATGTCCCCGAATAAAATTAAAGCTATAAAAACAAATAAAAAAATTAAATCTAGTTGTTTGAGTCCATTAATTTTAATGAAAACTTAATTAGTGATTTCATTAGCACATGAATATCTATGGCAAAAAGTTTTGAATATAAACAGATGTTTTCCCAAGAAGCAAATACCAAACAGTATAAATTAAAACCATAACATGTTTCCGCATAAACAAACTCTTTACACCATTCAAGATAAAGAAATAAAATGGTTTGGACACAACTTTGTTAAAGAAAGAGAAAATTTATGCATATAATTCCAACAATTATTGTCTTGCATTGTTGTTAATGTGCACATAACATTCCTCCAAACAAAATTTGAATTAAACAGGTGAAGAAAATTCGCTCCAAGAACGCGTTCAAATTTTTGAAGGTTGTGAGGCTCTTCTTGGTCGTTTTGTTCTCTGGATTGCTAGTGGATTGGCTGCTGGAGGTTCCCATTGGCTCTCTGGTCTGAGTGCTCTCATCCTACCTCTGCATGGAGTTTTCTCATCCGGTTCTTTGTGGAGCTGCTGTCCAAGGTGGCTCTAAGAAGTTTTTCATTCTTCCTTCGGCCCTCTATTCTTTTTCTCAAGACCATTGAAGTCTCTCTTTCTGGAAGGTTCTGCTTCTGGCCTTTGGTGGATCGCAGCTTGAAGACCATGTTGGTTCATGAGTTCGATCTACCTTTCCTTTTCGGCCTGGCAGGTTGTTTTTGCAGGTTGTGTAGTCTTCGTGGAGGCTTGATTGTTTGGATCGGCTTGGCTCCTGGTGTTTGTTGTCTTTCTGGGAGACTGTGAGAATCTTGGTAGTAATTTCTTGCAGGCTAGCTTGACTTGGGGTTCCCTGGACTTTGGATCTTTAAGCCTGGTATGGGATGAGAACTCATGGATTCTGGAGAGATTCCTTCTCTTCCTCCTGACCTCGAAGCCTTCAAGAGACTGGTTGCTTCCTATGGCAAGAGGAAAGGGGGTCCTTCACAGAAATTTTTCAAGAAAGTAGATATCCCTTCGGTGAAGCTACCTACTGACCGAATCTGCCGTTCGGCATTAAACCTAGCTGAACGTGGTCTCATCGGCCAATTTACTAGTCTTTGGCCTTATCCAAAGGCCATTGATGGCTGGGTGCAGAGGAACTAAAGGCCGTTAGTTTCTGAGGATATTCGAAATCATTTTGTCGGAAGAGGTTACTATGTTTTTTTCTTTGATGCTACAGAGGACATAGATCTAATATTTTGTAATGGCCCATATTTCATGGGTCCTCAAGGACTCTACTTGAACAAGTGGACTCCAGATTTTGACCGCTCTCAAGACGTCTCGTCTGTTGTCCCTGTTTGGGTTCGACTCCAGCATATTCCTTTGCACTATTGGAGCTCAAAATCCCTCAAAACCATAGGGAACAAGCTTGGTAAATACATTGATAGAGCTGACAGGAAAGATCAATATGCTTGTGCTAGAATATGTGTAGAAGTTGACCTGGAGATAAGCTTTCCTAAGGCAATAAAGTTGATAGTTATAGAGTGGTCTCACATTCAGGAGTTGGATTATGAACAAATTCCATTCAGATGCAGATTCATCCATGGTTATGGACATTTTTCCCAGAACTGCAAAAAAAAATCAGAAGAGGAAAATTTAATTGTGAAACATGATCAATGGTCCCAAGTCCAAAAAGCAGGAAACTCCAATCAAGGCCCTAGGAAGAAAGGTAAAGGAAAATCTGTGAATGGTGATGCTGCCCAAAGCTCCTCCAAATCCCTTTGCAGTGCTTTCTCCTCCTGAAGCTTTCCCTGAAGAAGGTGAAGTGAAAATATTCGATGAGAATGAGTTGGAGTCTGAAGCCAATTCAACACCTCAGTATCAAGTTGGTCCATCTCCTCCTAGAGAAGGAGTCCCCTCACTTCCCATTTGTGCTAGATCTCATCCTTCTTTGATTCATGGGGAAGGAGGTCCCTCTCACTCTCCCATTCATGCCAACTCTCCTCCTTCTTATGCAGATATTACAAGGAAGAAGCAACATGTCAGTTTTGGATCTTCTGAAGATGACACCTTTGAGCAGCATTCCAAAAAAGGCAGGAAGTCAAAGAAGGAGATTCTAAAAGAACAGGCTGAGAGGCTAAAGACACAAGGAAGTCAGTCTACACTCGAAATGTCATACGGGAGGAATAAGAGAACCAAGCCCCTAAAGGGAGATAATACTCCCTCTCACTTGGGTAATTAACGCAGGTCACCTCTTGGAATTGTAGGGGATTAGGGAATCCTCTCAAAGCCGATGCAGTAAAAGATTTAATGAAAATGGTTCCTTCTGAAATCCTACTACTCCAAGACACGGATATTGAGGAGGAAGCCCTTCTTCTCATAAGTAAAAATCAATGGAAACTGGCCGTTGGCAAAGCTGTTAGTGCTAGAGGTTCCTGTGGAGTTTTAGCTACTCTTTGGAGTGCTGAGAAATTCCAGTTAAAAATTGGTTTGTCACACAGCACTGGATATTTTCAGAGCTCTTCCATCTCTCCAGTAAGATCTCTTATGCCCTCTTTAATCTCTATGTTCTTGTTAATTACTCAGAAAAACAAGAATGATGGAGATCAATTTCTGAATGTCTAAAGTCCAAATCCCCTGTCAACATAATAATAGCTAGAGATCTAAAAAATTACTTTAGCTCCGAATGAGAAAAAAGGAGGGCGTTGTGGAACAGATTTTATGCAAGATACGGTTGAAGATTTGATCCAATTATGGGACTCAATAGATTTGAAACCTAAAATTTGGCATTTCACATGGTCCAATCATAGAGTGGGCATCGCTGGCATCTCTGCTACGATGGACTGATTCATTGTACATAGCATGATGATGGATGGAAAAACCATAATCTCTTCAAAAATTCTTCCTAAGTTCACGTCTAACCACCATCCTATCTCTCTGTAGTTTGAGAAAGAAGGGGAACTTGGTCCAATACCGTTCAGGTTCATTCCACCGTGGATTGAGAGAAGTGGGTTTATGGACATAGTTTCCCAAGCTTGGTCCAATTATGTTGTTGGCTCTCCCAATTTCATCTTTGAACAGAAATTAAAAAACACAAAGCTTGCATTGAAACAATGGGTTAAATCTCCACTCTCTACTCCAACGACCAACAGAATGGAAAACGTGGCTGATTTATTTGTTATTCAAATTGGAATGGAAAATAGAGAAACAACCTCTTCTCAATTAGACTAGGAGCAATTTTCCCAGTTTAAAACCTCTCAATCTTTCAGGCGGGAGGAGGAACATCTCAAGTTGAAGTCTAGAAGTCTCTGGCTAAAGGTAGGAGACAAGAACATCGCTTTCTTTCACCATCAGTGTAGGGCTAGGCCCTCCCGAAATCACATTTTGGAAATCTCCACTGGCGATGGGGTCATCATTATAGGCCAAGATATTCTCAAATAGTCAGTGAATAGACATTTCCAGCTTTTGTGTCAAGATGATGGACTCATTGATCAGGAAGTGTCTTCTAAATTTTTGGACAATGTTTCTCCTCTTGTTAATGCATAGGACAATTATACCTTAATGAAACCCTTCTCGAAAAAAGAAATTGTTGATGTCATTTGTTCTATGGAATCTGATAAAGCTCCTGGGCAGGATGGTTTTTCAATTCACTTTTATAAAGTCTATTGGCCAATTATCAAATCAGATCTTCTACGTTTGGTGTCTTCCTTCCAGAAAAAAGCCAAAGTGGGAGGGGCAACCAACTCTACTTTTCTCACCCTTATCCCAAAGGAAATTAATCCCTCTCCCTTTGATAGGTTTCATCCGATTTCGCTCTGTAATGCTTCCTATAAGATTCTGGCTAAACTCCTTGCTAATAAATTAAAGATTTTGCTCGATAAGTTGATCTCTCCACTCCAAGGGAGATTTGTCAAAGGCAGACATCTTGTGGATAATGTCATACAAGTTCAAGAAGCTCTTCATTCAAGCTTTCAAAGAAAGGAGAAAGGTATGCTAATAAAGTTGGATATGAAGAATGCCTTTGATCGAGTAAAGCTTCCCTTCATTTATGATGTTCTGCTCTTTTTTGGATTTTGCTCTGATTTTGTAAATATGATCAAAGCATGTACAGACAAGATCATCCCATTTCAAAACTAGGTCTCCTGCATCAAAGTTTCTTGTACCATGTTTTCCCTTGTTGAACCATCTTTTGATGATACCCTAATGTTGGTTGAAATTATCTTTAGCCTTTGTCGTAGTTCCTCCAGTTTTAACAAAGTGTCAATTCGTGCTTGTAAAACTTCACTACTAGAACCCCTTGAGGCTTGAGCTAACTACGAAGATGGGAGCAGAATGTTTGGGGGAAATAAAGCTTATTTTCCATATACCAAAGTATAGGGAGACACTCCTAAGGAATTATTTGGAATGACCCTATCTGCCCACAGTGTATTTGAAAGGGATGAGTGCCAATTTCTCTAATTTTCAATAACGGTTTTCTTCAAAATTTGGATAAGGTTCTTACTTGTCGATTCCACTAAACCATTTACCTGAGGATAATAATTAGTTGAGTAATGCAACTTAATTCCCTTTTTCATAAGCAAAATCATCTATTTTAACAGATGAGAAATAAGATGCATTATCAAAAACAAGAGAAATTGGAACTCCAAACCTTGTCATAATGTTCTCTTGCAGGAAGTCAATGACAACATCTTCGTTCACTTTGCGTAATGGAATCGCTTCCACCCATCTTGTGAAATAATCGGTAGTCATAAGGATATACCGATGTTTTAATGAAGAATTCGAATTGATGTCCCAAATAACATCTATGCCCCACTGTTCAAATGGATCTGAAATAGTAACATGTTGTAACGGTCCCGCTACTTTTGCTAATTTGCCACCACTCCTCTGACATACATCACACTTTCTTACATTGGAATGGGCATCTTTAAACAAAGTTGGCCAGTAATATCTAGCTCTAAATATCTTGTGAGTTGTGGTATCCCCAGAATAATGTCCTCCTGTTGGTCCCTCGTGTAATTCTTTGACTATTTTGGAGGCATCCTATCTTTCCAGACATTTGAGCAAAACTCCATCATATTTTTTTCTGAAAAGCACTCCATCCATTATTTGATATGGGTCCAACTTCAACCAAAGTTCCCTTATCTACTTGGAGCTCCAATGCTCCGGTAGATATCCTTGTTGAAGATATTGCACTAGATCTTTGTACCAAGATTCAGGAGCAGTGAAGATAGGACATACATTAATCAAGTTCACTCCAGCTTCATTCTCCCAATCAGAATATTTCCCAGTTTGATTATATGCTATCAACTTGCACAACCCTTGACCTTTGATGATGATAGCTGGTTTGAATTCTAGGTCATACTCCTGTAGGGCAGTCACCCAATTCCCTCTTCGCTCACCCAATCCCTTTTGCACAAAAAGAGACCTAACAGTTGGGTGAGGAACTACAACTTTTGTTCTGCTCTTTAGAATAAAGGGTCTGAAGTGTTTTTCTTCCTTGAAGATTGCATATGCTTGCTTGTCCACGACCGAGTAATTCAATTCGACCCTTGTAAGCCAATTTTCATGAATGATATTGGGTATTCGTCTCCCAATTCCCCTTTCTGCGTAAGGACTGCTGCGAAAGAGTTGTATGAAGCAAAGGTATATAAAATAAAGTCCTTTTCAAAGTATGGACTCTTCAAAGAAGGTGCCTGAGCTATTGATTTTTTGATATCTTTAAAGGCAACTTTCTTAATGTCATTCCACTTGAACTGTACACTTTGCTTCACCATTTGCTGCAGAGGTTTCACAATTTGAGCAAAATCAGGGACAAACCTATAAACAAAATTTATTGTGCCCATAAATGATTGCATAGCTTTCTTATTATTGGGCATGGGAATCTGAGTTATAGCGTCAACTCTCTATTGATCTATTGAGATTCCCTCCTTTGAGATGATGTGTCCCAACAATTTCCCTTCAAGAACTGCAAAGATGCTTTTCTTTGGGTTTAGAGATATACCATATCTTCTACATCAGTCAAAAATCGGTTTTAAGTGAAAAGCATGGTCTTCTCTTCTCTTGGAGAAAATTGTTACATCATCCAAGTACACTACTACACAGTGGCCACTTAAACCTCGGAATACAATGTCCATAGCCCTCTGAAATGTGGATTCGGCGTTCATGAGGACAAAAGGCATTCTTCTATAAGCGAATGTTCCCCACTTTGTATGAAATGTTGTCTTTAATCGATCCTGCTCAGCCACTAACACTTGATTATACCCTAAAAATCCATCTAACAGGGAGAACATTTATGAGCCTGAAACCATCTATAAAATCTATTCCATTGGTGGAACTGGATAGTTATCTTTATATGATGCTCTATTTAAGTTCCTGAAGTCAATGCATAGCCTTATCTCCCATGACTTTTTCCTCGTTGGGACTAGATTGGCCACCCATTCTAAATGTTGAACCTTGAAAATGATATTTGCATCCGGTAACTTCTTTACTTCGTTGTGGATAAGAGGTTCTAGTTTTGGGTGCATCTTTCTAAGTTGTTGCTGAAACGGTTTTGCTCATGTTTTAATGGGAATCACATGTTAGATGATGTGAGTTTGATAAGTCTTTAGATCTTCATACGTCCAGGCGAAGATGTCTTTGTATTGCCAAAACAACTTAATGAACTTACATCTCTCCCCAAGCAAGAAACATTTTCCCAAATTGACATATTTAGGTTTAGCTTCTGATCCCAGATTGACCAGCTCATGTTGCATTGATGAACTATTCGTCTTCACATTGGCTGGTTTCCTGAATTTACTCTACAAATCAAACATCCATTCGAGGGTTCTTATCGCTTTAGGCATGAAATTTCCCTGAATCGCATCTTCATTTTGTAAACCTGCCAAATGTTCCTCTTCATCTATTATGGATTCTTTAAAAGATTCTTCATTTGTCAAAAAATCAATGATATGTTCAGTGTCATCGAACACCCTCAGATTTGTAACATTGTTAGGTACCGATGGCCTGAAAATCAATTCAATGGAAGATTTGTTATTAGTTGGAACTAATCTGGATGCAGAAGTAGCTAATAAATCAGCCGTAGTGTTCTGTAATCTAGGCACCACATTTATATTGAAAGCATTGAATTGCATAATCAAATTCCATACCTCCAACTGATATCCCTTGAGATGTGGAGATAAACAATGAATGGTGTTTCTTACTTTTCTAACTACTATCTCGGAATCCCCAAAAACCTTTAAATTTCTAACCTCAAGTTCAATAGCTTTCTTCAGGCCCAAGACTAGAGCCTCATATTCAATAGTGTTATTTGTACATTCAAACTCTAGTCTATAAGAGAGAAAGTGTTTATTCTTATCTGGATCAATCAGTATCCAACCTGCCCCTAATCCCTCTTGGGTTTTAGAACAATCAAAATACAGAAACCAAAATCTATCATCTAACTGTAAATGGTTAGTATTATCTCCTATGTCAGTCACTAAGTTCACTATATTACAATCAATATTATGAGCACATGAGAATTGAAGGAGATCGAATTGTGTGTCTGATTCACAATTGGCTTCTTTAGCCTAGTAGTTCCCTGTTTCGAGTTCCAAATAGTAATTTCCCAAGACTAAAGAAGAGAAATTCACAGGTTCATTCTTCCCCTCTAACTGAGTTACATTATACTTCATGTGTTGTTCTCTCATAACTTTAATTTGGTTTTGAACATTGTTGAATGGAAACCACATGTGAGACCAATCAGTTGCAAAGTAACCATTTAGTTTCATTGACCAATCCCTACTCAAAATTAATCCACATGCTTATGGTATATCCACCACCATAATATCTATAAACTGACAAACCTTGGGATCTGCAGACAAACGAATCAGAACATCTTTCATTTCCCCTATGACTTTAATAGTGGATCTATCTAGTTGAATTATTTGAGATGGGGATGGTATGGGTTGGCCATTAATCCTTTTACATACTAAAAGTGGCATGACATTTGATGAAGCCCCAGAGTCTACTGAACATATATGTACATTATGATTAAAAATATCAAAAGATAACAAAAAAGGTAAAGTCTGAGATTTAGACTTTCCCCCAATGCTTGCTTCATTTACTTCATCATTAGATTCTATGGTTTCTGGGATATTGCTAGGTTGTGGATTAAAATATTCTAGAAGTTTATTCCTTTGCTGAGGCAAATTACATAGTTCAAATAGAGAAATGTTTGCCTTTGTTTTCTTAATGTCTTCTACGATGTCATACCCCATGCCTTGTTCTTTAAGAGCCCCTATTTTATTTGCCAAAGTTTCCACAGGTTTATTAATTGTTGTCTTTATTGACTTGTTACCTGCTGTGATTGTCTCTTTTATATTTGTTGGATTAGGCTTAGGTGTTGTTTGAGTTGTATTGAGAATTTTCTTCATGTTTTCTCTAAACTTCTTTATTTTAGGTAGTAACATACTTTCATCCATTACTGGGGCTCTACTTCTCATCGTGACATTAACTTATGGCACTTGACTTGCCTTAGTAGGTTCATCTTCACTAAGCCCTAAAGTAGGTGCCCAATCCCATAAACCATCATGGCTTCCTCGTTTGTTTGTTCTGGCTCATTAGTTTGGGTTTTCTCTTCTTCTGGATGTGCTAGCTAGGTATCTAACAATTTATTCATGACCAGATTCATTGAATTAATCGATTGCGGACAACTCTTTTCAGAATGAGGTTCTTGGTGAAAGGTACAGAAATAATCCATGCCTTCCTCGTTAAAATTTAAAACAGTAGAATTATTCACAGGTAGTTGGGTTTGTCCACTCTCTTCCTTTCTTTTGTAATACGGGTTGAATGGATTTCTATAGAAACTAGTTCCCCTATCATTTTCCATGTCTACTATTTTATTTGACAACTTTTGCACCATTTTCACCACATTTTCTAGCTCATTAGAATTTTCTTCTCTAGGCTTAGTCAACAGCAAAGGTCTTTTGATTGTGGTATGTTTCAATTCAGGTTCTAGTGTATGCTTTGCTATACTATCCAAATCTGCCTCTACTTTCTTGGGCTCTTCATAGTTTTCTACCAATGTAAGTTTACCAGACCTTTTTACAAACATTACTATTGGTGGATTAAGTGTTGTAGTATAATACTCTATCAGAGACTCTTCAGCTGGTTTAGTTGCAGCACTAAAGTTATTCAATAAGGTGGTGAACCTCTGATTAAAGTCTTGGAACTTTTCTTTCTTTTCCATTCTCATATATAGTAATTCTTTCATTAGAGTGGCTATAGCTTTCAAGTTGCCAAATTTCCCTAAGAATGCATTTTCAAAACTATCCCAATTTACTATGGAATTAGCTTGCAGACTAAAGTACCATGAAGATGCTTTAGGTTCAAAAGTATAATGAAAAAGTCTACAAACCACATCTTCATGGTCAACATTTAAGAGATTCAAATCCAGATAAAAATTTTGTAAGTGATCTTCAACAGAAACACCTTTCCCAGGATCAAATTTTGATAAAACCTTTTCTAGGTTCTTGGGCAAATCATGAAATGGAGCAGCCAAGTTGAGTGGCGTTCTCACCCTCCATGCAGGTTGATTAACATCAGCCATAATTCTAGGTGGAGACTGTGGTGGAGACTGACTGAATACCGAAATTGTAGGGGATTCTGGATCCAATTGATCTAGAGGCTAAATAATTTCTTGGATGGATAGATCTACCAGTTCTTCTAAATTTTCCACAAGAATTGAACCCCTAGTGTATGAGGGTACTTTCTTGGAAGTTGGCCTTCTAGGTAATGCATGAATAACTTCTAATCCCCCAAGTTTCTTGATGTAGGATCTTGTATGTCTCCTAAACATATCTACTTCTTCAAATGGGACAACATACAAACGTTCTGATTCTTCTTCCCCGGAACATGTCTATTCTTATTCTTGTTCTTGTAACTCAAGAAAAATATCTTTGGGGAAAGTATTTTCTGATGATGTTCCAATGTAATCTTCTCTAAAAATCGGATTTCCTCTACCATCCATGCATGAGTTGGGGCCTTTATTCTAGTGCCAAATCTATTGATGCCTGGAAAAATCCTAGGTACCAAGCAGTAGGGATTCTCCCCGGTGAACGATCCTAATTAGATCAGACATAGTTTGGTGTTTGGAATCCTTCTGGTTCACGGTTCCAGCTACCGTAGATTAAGTTCTTTAATCTTTTACTGGTTATGGCACAGTCCACCATTTATAAGGTTTTTGTTTAAAGAATGATGTGCAAGTGCTTATGCTAAATGGAGGTCTAATCTAAATCTAAAACTAAACTATTCTATCCCCGGCCAGGGAGAAAAATTTAGAGTTCAGAGTAATATGTTGTAAATGCTCATAAATGTCTAACATATATCCATACCAACACAATAATCACGTTCACAACAGAAAGAATACCATAGGTAGCTCTAATATAGTTAAACCATTTATTACCCTATCAACAAAGACATCAGACATTCATGACCAAGGAAATATTTCCAGGAGGTTAGAACAATCTCACTGTATGATGTACATAAGCAAGAATAAATAGTTCTACATTATGCATTCCACACATTCCGATTAAATCTCTGTGCATGCCCTTTGTTCCAGCAAAATGATCCTTCTTATTAGCAAAGAGGTAGCTCTTTTACAGCAATAGTCCAGAATTCTTTCACCAGCCAAAAGTCCTTTCTTAGTGCTATGCACCTCTTATTTATAGTGTTATGGGCTCCCAAGATTGACCTCGAAACATAGCCAAATTCAGTTACAAAAATCCTAAAAAAATCCGATCTGGCAGATTCACCATGATCATAAAAATAAATTAGGGAAACACGCTAGACCGTGCATGGTGGATCAGTTTGGGAATTTTAACAGCAGGGACTCAGGCTCACTTGCTGACAATGACAGTTAGAACCTCTCTAGACAATCTACAACAATTTTCTTCATCTTTGCATCTTCATACATTGAAATCCCTTATAGCCATCGATCAAGACTATATCTTCATCTAAGCCATCCACTGATGCAGCCTTTAGCTGATTTCACAATCTGCTCATCCTAGCTCGGTGAACCATAGTACCTATGAAATACAGGAAACACCATGAAATATATATCTGATCTGGGAACACATAATTCACAGCATTTCCACGTAATGATATGCATTGATTATTAAACAGAAACATATAATGACCAATGCCCTGTTATGCCGACAAATTTATTAGTTTATGCTTTGGGAGGAAAATTTCTTAGTTTCCCCAATTTTCAAAGTCACAGACCAAACAAAAAATGAATGAATCATATTAAATCAAAGATGGATCGGGTATGATTTGGACTGTCAAATCATGCATCCTTGACAGCTTCTTTCTACCTCCGCCCTTCTAGAAAGCAGAAATCGAATTCGTCAAATTTATCAAGTTAAAAAACTACCTTTTCGCCCCCGCATTTTCACTTCTGCACTTCCACTTTCGCTTTTTTCCTGGATCATTGATCTAAGCAGAAGCCTTCTGAACCATTGGATCTTGAACTACAGAAGGCAGAAGGTGGATTTGCAACCTTTCTTCATAAGATAAATTTTACTTTTCTGACACCTCATTTCTGCTTCTGCTTTTCCGCTTCCTCCTTTTCTTAGTCGTTGGATCTATGCGAGCTCATCCCTAGTTGTCGATCTACGGATCGAAAGTCAAAATATGGGACTCTTACCTTTTCACGACCAAAATTCTAACTTTTTCGCCTCCACTTTTCCACTTCCGCCCTTCCAAAACCTTCAAAGCCGTTGATCTAAGCAAGGCGATCCTGGACCATCAATCTATGCAGAAATCGAAAAATGGAAAGTCAAACTTTTCCGAAATTAAACTTTAACTTTTATGCCTCCGCCTTTCCGCTTCCTCATTTTTCGGAAAGCGGAAATCGAAAAGCAGGCTTGCCAATGTGTTCGAAAATTAAACTCAATCATTATGCTTCCGCTATTTCGCGTCCGTATTTCTTATTCTTTCTGAGTCATTGATAATTTCATAAGCTTTCTAAATTGTCGATCTATGTTCATATCGAAAATAGGGATTCCAACCTTCACTTGACCAAAACCTGCATTTTTCACTTCCACTTTTTTGCCTCTGCTCTTTTCTTTTGCACCTTTTCAAGTCGTTGATTTGTGTGGAAACCTTCTGGACCGTTGGATCTGAGACTACGGAAGGCGAGAGGCGGAAGCTTAACTTTTCTATCAACAAAAAATGACTTTTCAAATTCTGTTTTTTTCACTCACGGCTTTCTCGAGCCGTTGATTTGCGCGAAAGCCCTTTGGACCATTGATCTCGAACCGCCGAAAGCAAAAATCAAAACTTTAACCTTTTTAAGACCAAAATTTTAATCTTTTCGCTCCTACTTTTCTTCCTCCACTTTTCTGCTTCCGCATTTCTTGATCGTTGATCTTATTCAGATTCAACCTTGGTCGTTGATCTTAAATCAAAAGCAAAACTTTCAAATAAGACTTGGTTCCAAAATCGCGCCTAAGGATTTCTTACCAAAAGGACAACTCAAGCTTAGGAACATCCTTCTACTTAAGCTTCTAGGAAAGACTAGGTAACCGTGAGGCTTATCTGAGTTGGGCAACAAGGGCAAGAGTGCTTTCAAAAGTAAAATAAAATGTAAGGAGGGGCCCCAAAATGCAAAAAAAATTGGGGAAATAGTTGCAGCAACAACAATAAGATCTAGCTAACTAAAGTGATTTGCATGGCAATACTTTAGTTAACATAAAAGACGAAACTTAAGTTACGACAATCAAGTTAGCTATCTAACTAAATGATTTATCCTCTAGTTAATGTTTGAGTTCGATCTAAATACAATCAATAAACAGATGCATGTTGGTTGAGCCAATATACAATTCTAGTGATTTAGTTTACTAGCATCCAAGGAAAAGGGGTGAATTAGTGTGCAAGGTTTTCCTACCAGTGCAAAAAGTGCGAATTGGTGTGCAATTTTTTCTCTTTAGTGTTGAAAGGGAGAATGGTTGAGAGGATAGAGTTCAGTAGTGCAAATAGTGTGAATTGACTTGTATGTTGGGAATACTGTCGAGAACCTCCTTCTATATCTATTCTATCTTGCTCTGTGATAACACCTGGGGTGTTGATTCTCTCTTATATTGCACCTAGGGTGCCAAAAAAAATATGCTATTGTAAAAGACATTCTTTGCTATCTATCAGTATTATACTTTGGAGATTTGTTGGGTTTTTTCTCCTTCATTGTTTTTTAGGGTTTTCCCCATGGTACATATTGTGTTATGTGTGATTTCTTTAGTGTATCAATGTTCAAATTGTTGCAAGTACTCAGTAATACTGCATTAGGTTTAAAGATCAATTCTCAACTAAAAATTTAACATGGTATCAGATCTTAGGACGTGAAGGAGCTAAGTTTTGGAAAGAAAGCTTGAACTTATGTAGATCTTGAGAAGTTGAGCACAGTAGTTGAAGGTCAATGACTACAATCTCTGTGAGACTGGAAGACCGACTTGAAGGAACCTCAAATTTTAATGCTTGGAAGGCCAAGATCCTCAGCATCCTAGAAGAGTGTGACTTAGATGGATAAGTATCTAACATTGTGGAATATCCTACATCAAATTTAGGGTGTGTTACTTTAAAGAAGAACCAAGCTAAATCCAAGCAGATCATCTATGGTTCGGTGAAACACAACTTGATGCTAGTGATTATTTCATTGAAGACTGCAAAGGAATGCTTTGATACTTTGGAAAAACTCTAAGAGAAGAAGGCTCCGAGTTAGAAGAGGGAATTGAAGAACAAGCTTCACAATTTGAAGATGGATAAGGATGAGACAGTGATGTCCTTCTTCACAAATATCTCTCATGTAAGAGATCAACTCACAATCATCTTGTGGAATAGTGGTGGATTAGGATGATCTCATTATGAATGTTGTCGATGGTATTCCACCTTCATCGGAGACATTCCTAGATTTCGTAAATGGTTGAAAAGAAAAACCTAACTTTGAGATATTGTGGCATGATTGACTCCAAGAGGAAGGGTGAATCCAAAGAAAGTCTACTTCCTCCAAAGAAGAAAACCTTGCTCTTGTGGTAAGTATGAAGAGAGGAAAGAAATATTTCTCTCAGAATAAGTTTCATCATCAAAAAGAGAAGGAAAACAATAGGAACTTTGATAAGTCGAAGATCAAGTGCTACAACTGCAATAAGAAGGGCCACTATGCAAGAGAGTGTCGAGCAAATCCAAGAGGAAAGTTCAAAGGTAGACTTTGATAAAAGTTCCAGTAATCTTCGCAAGGATGTAGAGATCAAGAGGGATCCCACAGAAAACAATAAAATATAAGTATGTATATTTTGATTTCTCTTATAAATTAGATATGAATGTTTTTTAATATATTTCATTACAATTATATGCAGATCTGTATTCCCAGAATTAGGAAGTATGTTGTAGTATAACATGATGAACATATGTTATAGTTTTCTTTTATTGGCGAATAGTAAAGCTCCTGTAGTACATGTTATGATTGAGTAAGTAGCATATATGTCTACATAAAAATCCATAAGATATGGATGGAGTTTGTGTTTAAACATTGGTTAAAATGTTTGCATGACTATGTGAACTATTGTCATTGCATTGAAATATTCATATTGTTGAATTTCATGATCATGCACTATTACTAGCCATTTGACTAAATTTGGTTTGTAGGGAAATGCTATGATCAACAAACAATAATGACAAATATGAATTTACTCTAGTTACAAATCCCATATTCAAAGGAAAGAAGAATCCAGAAGCTTCTAGGAGAAGATCGTAATAGAATCCCTCATGTTATTCTAGAAGACTCCATAAAAAAAAACTCACTGGTGAAGAACATTTGAATATTTTTTTTTGTCATTCATGTACCTAAAGAGAAGATGATAATGATGGAGAATCTAGATTATGATTATCCCCATTTAGATGTTGATAGGTATAATCTAGAAGAGTCCTCATATTTTCTAGCTCCTGAAGAACTAGTAGAACCGGTCGAAACATCACTTGATGAACCTCCTGCTAAGAGAATATTTGCATGGTGCGAAGACATTGTACAAGATGCAAAAAACAATGGAGCACCATTAGGCTCATTCAAAGAGCGAAAGAGACCTGAAATATACTCAAGGTATGTTGCACATATGAGTCACATTAGTTATTTAGAACCTTCCACCTATGAAGAAGATGCTAAGCAACAAGTATGACAAATGCCATGATAATATATTATGAAGAATGATGTTTGGGAATTTGTTCCTAAACTTGAGGGGAATTCCATAGTAACTTCACCATATGGATATAAAGACTACCTTCCTCAATGGTGATGTTGAGGAAGAGGTTTACATACAAAAACATGTTGGGTTTGTAGTGCATGAGAAGGATTCCCATGTATGTAAACTGAGGAAATCCGTGTATGCGCTTAAGCAAGCCCCGTAGGATTGGTATTCGAGTTTGATAACTATCTTCAGGGATTGAGATTCTATGAGAGTGAAGCTATTATAAATATGTACTTTAAGATTGTGAAGAACCAACCTATGATATCGGTTCTCTATGTTAATGCTTTGTTTCTTACTGGAGATGAACAACATATAGTTCAGTGCAATAGGGAGCTCACTTATGAGTTCGAAGTCTCGAGTCTTATGCACTACTTTCTTAGTCTTGAAGAAAGATAATATTTTATTTTTGCAAAGAAAGAACACAATTGATGTGTTGCAAAGGTTTGGTATGATGGATTGCAAATCCATGACTACATTGTTGGTTTTTAGTTTGAGGAAACTACATGAGTCAGATTCTAGATTGGATCGAGTGGATTCTACCGAGTATAGTTAGCTAATTGGTACCTTAATGTACTTAATAGATAATAAGACATGTTATATGTTATGTTGTGAGTCAAATCATGTCTGGTCCTAGACATAGACATTGGATTTCTACTAAGCATGTGCTTAGGTACCTTTGAGCTACATTTTTTTATAGACACGAATATTCCTCCAGTGGTGAGGTAAAGTTACTTGGTTATACCAGCTCCAATTAGGATAGTAGTATTTTGGCTAGTACTACAGAAGAAAAAGTGTATTGCTACTAGTGCTACAGAATCAAAGTGTATTATGGCTAGTACTACAGAAGTAAAGTTTATTGCAACTATTACTACCTACCAAGAAATTGTGTGGCTTAGGAATCGACTAGTTGGGTTGTTTGGGGAGAATCTTAAGACTATGATCATTCGTTATGTCAAACAAAGGTGTATTAAGCTCTTAGAAAATCTTGTGAGATGAAGTCTCACTTCATTAAAGACATGTTCCAAAGAAGTTCTTAAGTACATTGGTACTAGTGAGAAGATAACATATGGGTTATATAAGCCTATGTCTGTGATGAAGAATAGGTACTTCTGAGACAAGCTTGGTATGGCAGAGATTGCGTCCCTCGCTAAGAGTGAGTGTTAAACTTACAACATAATGATTCATTCTCCAAGCCAATCTTGTGTGCTAGGATTGGGCCTCATGTGTTGAGGTAATAAGGAGCCTGAGTTGGATTCAGGAAACTTGGAGTAAAATTCTTGGGTTGGACTCAAGAATTAAAAATGCTTATGTGTAAAAGGTTAATACTCATGTGTTGAGGTGAATACTTTGATATTCAAAGTGATGATGTTGTACAGTCTTGGAGGACAAGGCTAAGGACTTATGTACCATGTCAGATCCTCATGTGTTGAGGTGGGCCTCATGTGTAGAGGAAATGCTTTGCTAGTTGAAGCACGTTGATGCATGACATTATACTAACCATGATCTAGATATTAAGTCTCCTCTAGAGTGAATTAATTTAGCATTAGGTCACTTGGTACGAATAGTAGAATGATATGACCACATCAATGGACAAATCTTCTTAGTGTATTTGTTATGATAGATAATTAATGTGATAGATAAAAGTGGTAATATATGGATCATACAAATAAGATAAAGAGACATGAGATAGCATGCATAGAGAAATAGAGAATTCGAATCACTCATGGTAATTAAATTCAATTAAATAGAGAATCCAAATTGCACATGTTATTGATTTCAGTTAATGTGGAGATAACTAAGTTTGTTAACTTCAGTGATATTAATAATGCAAACTTCAGTTAAATAGAGAATTTGAATTGCACATGCTATTGACTTCAATTAATGTGGAGAGAACTAAGTTTGTTAACTTTAGTGATATTAACAATGCAAGCTTCAAGTAAATAAAGATAACTCAGTGTTTTCACTTTAAGTGATGTAATCATTAAGACTTCAGTTAAAGGAGTTAACTAAAGTTTTAATAAATAAGCTCTAGTTAACTAAAGTGATTTGCATGACAATACTTTAGTTAAACTAAAAGGTGACACTTTAATTAAAAGATGACACTTAAGTTGCGACACTTAAGTTAGCTATCTAACCGAATGATATAGCCTCCAGTTGATGTTTGATTTCAATCTAAATACAGTCAATAAAGAGATGTGCCTTGGTTGAGTCGATATACAATTTCGATGATCCAGTTTACTAGCATCCAAGGAAAAGGGTGAATTGGTGTGCATGGTTTTCCTACCAGTGCAAAAAGTGTGAATTGGTGTGCGAGGTTTGCTCTTCAGTGTTTAAAGGGAGAATGGTTGAGAGGAAAGAGTTCACTAGTGCAAATAGTGCAAATTGACTTGTATGTTGGGAATATTGTTGAGAACCTCCTTCCATCTCTATTCTCTCTTGCTCTGTGATAACACCTGGGGTTTTGATTCTCTCTTATCTTGCACCTAGGGTGCCAAAAGAAATATGTTATTGTAAAATGCATTCTCTTCTATTTATCAGTATTATACTTTGGAGATTTATTGGGGTTTTTCTCCCTCATTGTCTTGAGGGTTTTCCCCAGGGTACATATTTTTTTATGTGTGATTGCTTATGTGCATGAACGTTCAAATTGTTTTAAGTACTTAGTACTTCCACATTTAAAGATTGAAGATCAAATATCAACAAAAAAATTTAACAGTTATTGGCCTTTCCCTGCCATAGTTTCCTCAAAGTTGAGCCGAATAGTCATTGAGAGAACCTAATTTGGAGTAGTCAAAACCAAATATGTTTGCATGTTGGTAATTCCTTGCAGGCCACCAAGCTAATTAACCCATGTTCCAATCATGCAACTCAACCCTGCTAGACAAATCCCTTGGTCCGATACAAAATTGATGCCAATCAACCAAATCACAAGCCCAAGCTCTTAGCTAGAAGCATGAAACAAATAATTTGTTATAAAGAACTCCACTAGAGCTCAGGTTAGTTGGTAATGAAACAAATATAAACCATTTCTATTTTCAAGACATGATGGATAATGAAGCACTTCAAATTTAAGCTAAGGAGACCAATTTCCTTCATAATTCCTCTCTGACCTCTGCTTCAACTCTACCTATAATCCATATCATTATTAGCCATGTGAATATGGAGACTCATGACATTTATATTCAAGAAATGTCTAACCTCCAACCTATTTCCTTTATTTTCCTACTATGATATCCTTCGCAACCCACAAGATGCCATGAATTAAATTTATGATGATAATATACAGTGTTGTTTATGCCTTCTGTGTGGGCATGCAACTTACCCATATGTTGTCAAATATCCTTCTCAATCACCCCATGCAGTTGAAATGCAAAAATATATTTAAAACAACCTAAAAGTCCAATCCAAGGTTCCTTTATTAACAAACTTTCATGCTTGTAAATAGATTTCTAATCCTCTAACTCCCATAGTGAAATTTATTAAGGTTTATATATGTCTTTGCTAGAATATTAAACGCCTAAAAATTGCAAAGAAGTAATAATTGTAAATGGATTTCTCATCATCAAACTCTCACAAGAAAGTTTATATCTATCTTTACTAGAAGATTAATAAACACCGTGACCAGTGTAAAGAAGTATTCAAAAGCAAAATGAAACTCATATTTTAATTGTCTTTCCTACAATTGGATTTATAATCATTAAGCTCCCATAATAAGCTTTATTGAGGTTCATTAATTATTGCATATTTCAAATATTTAAAGAACAAATGTTATGTGTTAAGTTACGAATATGAACCTAATGTAATAAACATTATAAAAATTAAAATATTGAAGTAAGATAGTTAGTTTAGTGAGTTAATTTGAGCGGTTAAATATATTTAAATCATATCAATGATAATAAAGATAAATAAGTAGCCGTTGTTTTTATTAAATTAATTGTGTGTGTGTTTAAACAAATGTGTAATTATCGATGCGACTGGATTTAGATAAAGTTTAAGTGCATGCTAAACTATCCAACTGGTAAAACACCACAGTGAAAATGCTTCGTCTACGAGGAGACTCTTGCATAGTTTATTCGGGTCTCCTAACAAAGAGAGGTTGCAGGCACAGACAACGAGTTGCATCTTCACACATTATTTCACATGGATGCCACTAGGAATTTGAGAGAAACCAAAACATAGGAAGAATCATTACATGTAGTGATATTATTAAAGGACATAGTAAGAGAGAGAACAAGTAGGTTGTCAAGCAGTTATCAGAGGATTTCTTGGTTTTTTCCTTGTTCATAATACTAATTAGACTCCATAATGTATAGCTTCCTAAGAATGGAAGAATGTGCCCAAGTCTCTTTCGCTTCCATTCCTTGGGTTATGAGGGGCATGACAACCCAATATGTTTTAGACATTTTTTATACCTTGGTGCCTCGACTTCTAGAAAAAACAATATATGGATTCCATTGAAGGGATTCACTATCAACAAGCTTAGAATTAGTGAGGTCGTGTTTAGCAATAGCTTTCCACTCTAGATCATTGATTTATGTAATGGAAACATCAAAATGGGTATAACCTTTTGGTAGCGACCATGGCCTCTTGTTGAGCTCAAGGGGTCTTTTTGAGTACTTACTTTGGTGGGATACTGACCTTGCAAGGCTTTCCTCTCCTAAGCTGATTGGAGTATAGCTCGTCTTCTTCCTCGACATGTGCATTCCCTTTCCTATATAGTTATTGTCATTTCCCTATCATAGCTCTCTCTATGTTGAGATGAATAGTCATGGAGAGCACATAATCTAGAGGAGTCAAAACCAAATACATTTGCATGTTGGTAATTCATTGAATGACACCAAGCCAATTAACCCATGTGCTTGTCATACAACTTGACTCTACTAGACGAATCATTTGGTTGGATGAATAATTGAATCCAATCAACCAAATCGCAATCCCAAGCTCTTGAATAGAAGGATGAAATAAATAGTTTGTGTTACAAAGAACCCCACTAGAGCTCGAGTTAGTTGGTATAAGCAAACAAATGTCAACCATTGTTATTTTCAAGACATGAGGGATATGAAACGCTTCAAATCTAAGCTAAGGAAACAAATTTCATTCATAATTCTTCTATGACCTATGATTCAACTCTACCTATGATCTGTTAAAGTTCAAGCATCACGAGTCATTCTCTAATCCAATCTTGAGCAACCGATATTGGGCCTCATGTGTTGAGGTAGGGTGCTTGAGTAGGACTCAGGAAACTTGGAGTAGATTCTTGGGTTGGAATCAAGAATGACTAAGCCTTCAGTGTAAAGGGTTATTCCTCATGTGTTGAGATGAATGCTTTGATATGTCAAAGTGATGATGTTGGACAAGGCTAAGGACTTGCATGTCAGGTCAAATCCTCATGTGTTGAGGTATACCTCCAATATAGAGGTAATGTTTTGCATGTTAGAGAATAAATGTTGAATGATGTATTACTAATCATGGTGATCGGTTGCTATTAAGTATCCTCTAAATATTGGCCACCTGTGGAATGAGTTACTTTAGCATATGATCATTTGATTCGTAGAGTAATAAGATGATCGCAACATTTGAGAAATCTTCTTAGTATAATATGATATGATAGATACATTTAAGTTAACACATATTGACCATGCAAAAACGATAAGAGATAAATGCATAAAGAACGAAGATAACTTGAATTGCTCATGAGAAGACTTCAGAGAACTCAATTTGTTAAAGCTTCAGTTAAAGCTTTAGTCAAAATAACAATGAATGCATCAGTTAAAGCTTCAATTAAATTAACAACGTATGACTCAGCTAAAGCTTCAATTAAAGTAACATTGTATGTATCAGTTAATTAAAGAGAACTCACTGTGATCACTTCAGTAAATCAATCAACATGATTTCAGTTAAGAATAGTTAACTAAAGTGTTAATCAAAAGGAACTAGTTAACTAAAGTGTTTTGCATGATGACTTTAGTTAAACTAAAATACAACACTCTAGTTAAACTAAAAGATGACACTTAAGTTATGGCACTTGAGTTACAACTATTGCATGATGACACTTAAGTTAGTCTACTAACTAAGTGATCGCACATCTAGTTAAGAGTCAAGTTCGCTCTGAAGTCAGCATATCATGATTTAATGCCAAAGAAGAAAGGCATTGCACATTGTGTATGCAATGAAACCAAGGTGTAGAGAAATTTTCCAAGGAGATCATTTGTTATAGTTTGCATGGAAGCTTAATTCCCCATGTAGTGATTCACTACTTCTTGCATGGGACTGATCTTTGCTAGTTATTAATGTGTTGGACACATTGGAAAGTTCATCTGGTTGATCTCTCTTCTCTATTCCTTAGTATCTACACCTGGGGTGTTTGTTGTCTCTTATCTTGCACTTGGGGTGTTGAAATAAATATGTTATTGTAAAAGACATTCTCTACTATCTATCATTATAATGAGAAGATTTGTTGGGGTTTTTCATCCTCATTATTTTAAGGTTTTCCCCATGATAAATGTTGTGTTATGTGTGGAATCTTACTCTGATTATTCAATTGATTTCAAGTACTCTATATTTTTGCAATCGAAATTTTAAAGATCAAAACTCAACATATTACATTAAAAAATTCAACATAATCCATATCATTGTGATCCATGTGAAAATGGAGACTCACACCATTTAGATTTAAGACACAATACCCTCCCACCTATTTCCTGTCCTTTCCGACTATGATGTCTTTCGTAACCCACCGTATGCCATGAATTAAGGATATTTGACAACAAGTGGGCTAGTTCCATGCCCACACAAAAGGCATAAACAACACCATGGATACTCACCATAAATTTTGACAACAAGTGAGCTAGTTCCATGCCCACACAAAAGGCATAAACAACACCATGGATACTCACCATAAATTTATTTATGGTGAGTATCCATGGTGTTGTTTATGCCTTTATGGTGAGTATCCATGGTGTTGTTTATGCCTTTTGTGTGGACATGGAACTAGCCCACTTGTCAAATATCCTTCCCAATCACCCCCATAAAGTTGAAATGCAAAAAGATATTCAAAACAACACAAAACTCCATTTATTTATGGTGAATATCCATGATGTTGTTTATGCCTTTTGTGTGGGCATGGAGCTATCCCACATATTGTCAAATATCTTTCCCAATCACCCCATAAAGTTGAAATGCAAAAAGATATTCAAAACAACACAAAACTCCATTTTAAAATCCCTTTATTACAAAACTTTCATGATTGTAAATAGATTTCTAATCCTCAAATGACGTTTATTAAGAATTATATATGTCTTTACTTGAACGTTAAACACCTAACAATTTTAAATGGATTTCTCATCATTAAACTCTCATAAGAAAGCTTATAAGATCTATCTTTACCAGAAGATTAATAAACACCTAACAAGTGTAAAGAAGTATTGAAAAGCAATATAAACCTCCTATTTTAAACTCCTATCCCTATAAGTGTATTATAATAATTAAAATAACATAATAATGTTAATTAAGGTTCATAAATAATTGCATAATTCAAATATTTAAAGAACAAAGGTTAAGTTACGAGTTAAACATTATAATAGTTAAAATACTTATGCAATATAGTTTTACAATATAATAATGAAAATATTTTAGTTTAGTGAGTTAATTTAAGTGGTTAAGTAAGTTTAAATTGGATCAAAGATAATAAAGATAAATAATTAGCCATTGTTTTTATTAAATTACACTTTTTTTTTAATAAACAAAGGTGTGATTGCATATATGTTGGTACAACTTGAGTTAATTGAAGTTGAAATGCACACTAAACGATCCAATTGGTAGAATGCCATAACAAAAATGCTTCAGGTCTTGCATAGTTGATTTAGGATTCCTAACAACGAGAGGTTGCAGGAACAAACAACGGGTTGTCACTTCAGACATTGTATCACACGTTTGGCGTTGCTAATTGAAGAGACTCCCAAAATAGAGGGAGAATCATTAAGTGCAGTGATATTATTCAACAAGGACACAATAAAAGAGAGAATAAGCAAGTTGTCAAGTAGTTATCAAAGGGTTTCTTGTTTTTTTTCTTGTTTATCCTATTTGGCCTCTATAGTTTATAACTTCCTAAGAATGGAAGAATGTGCCCAAGTCTCTTTCTCTTTCATTGCTTGGGGTACAAGGGACTTGTCCAACCAATATATTTTAGACATTTTTGATACCTTCATGTCTCTACTTCTAGAAAAACCATTATATATAATCGATTGAAGGGTTCACTATCAACAATATTTGAAGTAGTGATGCCACGTTTGGCAGTAGATTTCAACTATAGATTGTTGATTTCTGTTATGGAAACATTGAGACCTTGGTGTCTCTACTTCTAGAAAAACTATTATATAGAATCCATTGAAGGGTTCACTATCAACAAGATTTGAAGTACTAAGGCCATGTTTGGCAGTATATTTCAAATCCAGATTGTTCATTTCCATTATGGAAACAAAAAGATGGTATTGGTATAACCTTTTGGAAACAACCATGGCCTCTTGTTGATCCCAAGCAATATTCTTGAGCACCTACTTGGGTGGGATATTGGCCTTGTCGGGATTTCCTCTCCTAAGCTGATTGAAGTATACACCATCTTCTTCCTTGACATGAGCCTTGCTTTTCCTATCTAGTTATTGGTCTTTCCTTGCCATAGTTCCATCTAAGTTGAGTCAAGTAGTCATTGAGATCACCTAATATAGAGTATCTAAAAACAAATATGTTTGCATGTTGGTAATTCCTTAAATGCCACAAGGCCAATTAACCCATGTGCCAGTCGTGCAACTCAACCTTGCTAGATGAATCCTTTCATCTGATCCAGAATTGATGCCAATTGACCAAATTGCAGGCCCAATCTCTTGGCTAGAAGCATGAAACAATCAGTTTGTCTTACATAGAACCCCATCAGTGTAATAAACCTAATTGGTTATTACAATTGTTAATTAATATCAATTATTATTTACTAATAGATTGATTAATTATTAGTTATTAGTTATTATAGGGCATGTCTATTTATTAATAGACATGACTATTACCCTATCAACCATATCTAACATGGATCAATATCTCTCTAAATGATCAATTGATTTACCAAAATATATTTATTAAATTCATATTCCAACATGTAAGGTTTTATCCTTACAAGCGGTATCAGAGCGAGGTTCGCTCAAGATCTCAAAATATTCCTGGCGTTCATATCTCCCTCACTCCTTCATTCCTCATCACCATCTATTTCCACTTCACCCATCCCCCTCTCTTCATTCCTCTTGGCCCATCACTCCTCCATTTGCGCCACTCCCCCATTATCCATTGCTCCACCAACGCTCTCTCAGTCTCTCCTGCGCATACCCTTCTTTCACCACGCATGAACTCCAACACACTCCCCCAATCCCCCTCTCCTTCTCATCCCTCATCCACTCCCCAATTTCATACTTCTTCAAACAAAACATGCTCTATCTCCCCACGTGCTCAAACTCATGCCCCCATTGTTGCACTTGCCTCACACTACACCTCCATGCTTCCTTCACTTCCCGCAATGCATACATTAGTGCTACCCTTCTTCAATTCCACTCTAGCCTACACGCCTCTTTCCAAACCGTTTTCCCAATGCTCCCATCACCCATCAATGCCTCCCGCTGGGCTTTCCTCAACCCCTCGTGCTCCCACCTCCACCTACTCTCAGCTCCCTTCCACTGCATACTCCATCTAATTTTCCTGCTCACATGACTAGTGCATAGCAACGGTGCCATCTCTCAACGCTCTTATCCAATCCACCAGCCCTACTTCGAAAACCCTAAAATCCACCATTTAATATATATATATATTATTAAATAATTATTATTATAATATATATGAAATTTTCAAACAAAAAAATATATATATATTAAACTATATATATAGTTTATAAAAGCAATCCCTAGATGCGACTGACAGGAAGGCACACCCTAGACTCCAGACCGATGACGTGCCCTAGCACGTCAGCAGTCCCTTGACCACCCCCGTTGGAAGTGACGATAAAGATAGGTGGCCCCATGCACACCAGAACACCGATGCAACAGGCTCACAGCTCGACAGTAGACGGATTGATGACGTCTCCGGGGATGACACCACCAACAGAACGGATGACGACGAGCTCAATCTTCCACACAACTCTAGTCCCCTTAACATTTAAGGTTTGGCAGGTCCGGTACAGAGCAGAAATGGTTAACCATTACGCTCCTCAGACGCAGTGCAACATGCCTCCTTCCAGGCTCTTCGTTCTCTCGATCTCGCATTTCATCACCTTCACTCTGTTGTTCCCGCTCTGCTCCTGCCCATGCTCAACTCAGCTCCTGCTTTGTTCGCTCTTGCTCAGCTTAGATCCTGCTTTGTTCGCTCTTGCTCAACTCCCAATTTTTCATTTTCGGCACCCAGGCCCCAGCTCAGCTCAGCTCCTGCTCTGTTCGCTCCTACTCTAGTACCTCGACGAGCAGGAGAGGTCGAGGAAGGGCTGGAAACCCCAGAATTCCACCCTTCCACCAACAAGCTAGCAAACAGGGTTATGACGCAGAGGTGCTAGAAGAGTTGAGAACCTTGGTCGACGATTGGGAGGATGAAGTTTCATGCTCCCTCATAGCAGCTACTCACACCTCATCTCGTAGGGGCAATTACCAAATTTTTAAAAATATCTTGACCAGGCTCATACTCCACTCTGTTAACACCCTGCCAGCCCTAATTGCGCAGCCAGCCAACCCAGGCAATACTAAACCCGTGCCTCTGCCTTTGCCTCCTCCTCCCCCTCCCCCTGTCCCCTCGCCCTCCACTACTCCTCCCACCCTCAGCTCTCCGCAGCGCCAGTTCATTCGGAAAAAGGGAAAGGCAGTCAGGAAATCTTCACCTCTGCCAGTGAAGCAACCCTCCCTTGCCAATAGAGACAGCTCGGGTAACACCAAGGATAGCGGTTACCAGCAATGCTAATGAACCAGGAAAGAAGACAGAAAAATGCAAGGAGCAGGGTCTATATTGGGGTACCGAATACCGTTTCCCAATCACTGAGGCCCCTTACAAGCAGTTGTAATGCCGGGTGTTCAAGTTCTTCATGATTCTCAGGTTTTTCGATTTTGGCTCAGGTTTTTTTCTGAGCTTTCTATTCTAGGTTAGCTCTGGTTTTTAAGAATTTCAAACAATTAATTTTGATGTGTAAGATCTGTTTTCCCCACAATGGGGAAGATCATTTTTTCACTCTCGATCGACCTTCTTTGGATCTGTTTTCGTGTTCCAGAAACACGTCGATCTATATTTTCATCTGTACCTATATTTTTCCTTAATAGATTACTTCTGAACTTACAAAAAAATAGTTTATAAAAGCAATAATACTAATATTATTAATTAATTATTATTATTATTAAAAAAATCAAAATCTTCGTGAATATTTTCACAAACTGGAATCAATATGTTTCCAACATTCAATGAAATTATGTATGGCCAGAATCCGAAAAGGATTATTGAATCTAAACTCGAAGAAATCAAAAAGAGATTCCTTAGGGAAGAAGAAACATACACCAAATTGAAAATGATCGTATTGGAAATAAAAGAAGAAATAGCCAGGAAAAAAGGAAAGGAATAACTTGTAGCAAGACCAAACCCCGAAGAATTTACTGCTCAAACTAAGCCAAGATTGAGAAAAAAAGATGAAGAAGTCTATGAAGAATAAGCAACTATGACATCTCACTTCTCAAGAGAGGGAAAGTAGGAAACTGCTATGGCACCTATGATAGCAAAAGATTTTACGCCCCCAGAATTTCCAAATAAAGAAGAGTTGGAAACTAATTTTGCACCCACAACAGAAGAAGATGGAATCAAGGAAGAACTTGTAGCAAGATCTGACCCCGAATAATTTATTTCTCAACCGAGCCAATTTTGAGAAAAGATGATGAAGAAGCTTATGAAAAAGAAGCGCCTACGACATCTCAACTCTCAAGCGAGGAAAAACAAGAAACTACTATGGCACCTATGATAGCAGAAGAAATTACGGTCTCCAAAGTTTCAAGCAAGGGAAATATGGAAACTGCATTTGCACTCCCAACAGAAGGAGCGACTGTGACTCCCAAGTTCCTAAGTAAAGAGGAACAAGGGAGGCCACAACGAACACCTCCTTATACCCCCCCTTACAAGAGATTAAGGTCACTAGACTCCTAGAGGGATAACAAAAGACACCCTATTAACTACAAACCTCCAAATATGATACTCAATAAAAAATATGTACATCTACTGAAACTTCGTTGCAGCTTCTTACAAGGAAGGGAAGTAAGGAACATTAATACGCCAGCAAAAAAATCTATGAAATTGTCTAGTGAAACTCGAGAACAAGGACTTGTTAAGGAGTACGATAACAAGGATGTTGAAACAGAAGAGGTAGAAGACAAGGATATGAAAGATTAAGATGATATTGACAATCACAATGTCAATATCAATTGTAAAAAAAACGACAATGCCATAGATTGTAATAAAACACAAAATACGGTTAAAAATGAAGTCATTGTTAACAACATTTATGAAAAAAATGAAGTTATAGAAGAATGCAATAATGAAAATAAAAACGTCAAAGTTAACCTTAATCATGATAACGTAGCAAAACGAAACCCAGAAGATGTTGCGACAAATGAAGAGATGAACATTCTACCAGTGGTCGTAACTCAAGATGTTCTAGAATCTGAACATCAAAAGGTTGCCCAAGAACAACTAAAGACAAGCCCATCATACAACGAAGTAAGTCCATTATTAGTAGTTGCCGCTATAGATAAGAAAACCATATCAAATCATGCAAAAATATCAGAAATCTACGTCAAATTAGAAGATCAAAAGAACACCATTAGATTAAATGCTCAGAAGAATACTCCATATAGTTGTTATGTGTTTATCTACATAATCATATGCATGAAAATAGTTGAATGGAAATGCAACCAATTATTTCAAGAACTTCTAAACCGTGGTACCATTATTCCTAGCAAGACTTCTAGCTGAAGCACGTTTACTGAATATTCATGGACGAATCTTTTGCAAGGCCATATGACTTGTAATAAACCTAATTGGTTATTACAATTGTTAATTAATATAAGTTATTATTTACTAATATATTAATGAATTATTAATTATTAGTTATTATAGGGCATGCCTATTTATTAATAGACATGAATATTACCCTATCAACCATATTTAATATGGCTCACTATCTTTGTAAATCATCAATTCATTTATCAAAATATATTTATTAAATTCAAATTCCAACATGTAAGGTTTTATCCTTACAAACTGAGCTCAAATTAGTTGGTATAAGCCAAAAATGATCAACCAATATTTCTAATTTCAAGACACAAGGGATAATGAAGCGCTTCAAATTTAAGCTAACGAGATTGATTTCCTTCACAATTCCTATTCGACTTGTGCTTCAACTCTACCCACAATCCATATCATTGTGATTCATGTCAATATGGAGACTCGCACCATTTAGATTAAAGACAAAATACTGTCCAACCTATTTCATGTCCTTTCCGATTATGATATCCTTTGTAATTCACCAGATGTCATGATTGGATTGGTGATGATCATCTGTGGCATTTCTTCTTCTTCTCCGTGGACTTGGAACTAACCCACATCTTGTCAAATATCCTTCTAAATCACCCCATGCAATTAAAATGCAAAAAGCCATTTAAAATAACATAAAACTCTAAATTAAAATTCATTAATTATTAAACTTTCATAATTGTAAATAGATTTCTAATCCTCAAACTCCCATAATATATAGGTCTTTATTTAAAGATTGAATACCTAACCATGGCAAAGAAGTAATAATTGTAAATGGATTTCTCATAATCAAACTCCCATAAGAAAGTTGATGTCTATCTTTCCTAGAAGATTAATAAACACCTAACAAGTATAAAGAAATATTCAAAGTAAATATAAAACTCCTATTTTAAATCCCTTCCCTAAAGATAATTTATAATCATTAAACTCCCATAATAAGGTTGATTGATTAAGGTTCATGAATCATTGCATAATTCAAATATTTAAAGAACAAAGTTAAGTGTTAAGTTACGAATATGTTCATGAATCATCGCATAATTCAAATATTTAAAGAACAAGTGTTAAGTGTTAAGTTAGGAACATGGCCGTAATGCATTAAACATTATAATATTAAGGTGATTGGTTTGACATTATAATAATCAAAATACTTTAGTAAGATAGTTAGTTTAGTAAGTTTAATTGAGTGGTTAAGTATATTTAAATAAAATCAAAGATAATAAAAATAAATAAATAGTTGTTGTTTTTATTAAGTTACATATTTTTTGGGTTTATAAACAAAGGTGTGATTGGATATTTATTGGTGCAATAAAAGTTAACTAAAGCTAAAATGAACGCTAAATGATTTAACTGATAGAAAACCACAATGAAAATGCTTTAGCTAGAAGGATGCTCTTGCATAATTGATTTAGGTTTTCTAACAAAGAGAGGTTGCAAGCATAGATAGCGGGTTGCAACTTCAAGCATTGTTTTACATGGTTGTTGGAAATTGTAGAGAATCCAAACCAGAGGGAGAGTCATTAAGTATAGCGATATTATTCTAGGAGGACGCAGTAGGAGAGAGTACAAGCATGTTGTCAAGTGGTTATAAGAGGGTTTTTTTTTTTGGTTCTTCTTTAACTTTTTGTTTATTTTGTAAGAAATGGGGCTTTAGCTTTTCCACACCTCAACAATTCAAGTCTGAAACCTTTCTTCGGACATCATTTACATGTAGAGGGAATTAGGTTTGGATCACTTTTTTGTGTATTTTCTAAGAAATGGGGCTTCAACTTTTTCATGCCTCAACAATTGTAGTCTACAAAATTTCTTCGAACATCAGATACATGCATGGGAAATTGGGTTTGGATCAAGGTGCAATGCTCGCACACCAATTAATTTAAAAGCTTATATATACAGTTGTGTAACAAGATCTATTTATCTAATTAACGAATTATGGGGATCAAAGGGACACACCTGAAGGTTGGTAAGCATGCAATGTTCAATATTTCAATATTGCAATACTCAACACATGATCTACCTATTCTACGAGTATTTTATTACAACATATGCATTACGGTTTGTTTATTCACTTGGTATTTTTATTTCAACATTCTCAATGTGTATTGGTATGTGGTGGTGCTTAAAAGGCAGGGACTAAGCCGCACACAACTCTTGTCTATAAAGATATAAACATTTTGTTGACAATATTCTTGAAATTCAAATTGCTTATTTGGAAAGTAAAAGTAGGAAACAGAGAAAAGATTGTGGTAGGGAGGAAGAATAGATTTGCTTCAACCAAGAGAGCACTATATTTGAAGCAACAAAGAATAGTAATACTAATCTTTCTATATCTTTATGAGCAATTGTTTGAGCCTCTCAATCCCCATTGTAGACATAGAACTAACCTACATCTTGTCAAATATCCTTCATAATCACTCCATATATTTGAAATACAAAAATATTTAAAATAATATAAAACTCCAATTTAAAATTCATTTATTTCTAAACTTTTATGATTATAAATAAATTTGTAAGCGTCAAACTCCTATAATGAAATTTATTAAAGTTTTTATATGTCTTTTTTTTAAATAGTAATAATTGTAAATGAATTTCTGATCATCAAAGTCCCATAAGAAAGTTTATATCTATCTTTATTAAAAGACTAATAAACACCAAACAAGTATTCAAAAACAATATAAAACTCCTATTTTAAACTCCCTTTCCTACAAATGTATTTATAATAATTAAACTCCCATAATAAGGTTGATTTAGTTTCATGAATCATTGCATAATTCAAATATTTAAACCATAAGTGTTAAGTTATGAATATGACGATAATGTAATAAACATCATGATAATTAAAACATTTAAGTAAGATAGTTATTATACGTTATAATAATTAAAATACTCAAGTTGATAATTAATTTAGTAAGTTAATATAAGTGATAAAGTATATAAAAATCATATTAAAGATAATAAAAATAAATAAGCAGTTTTTGTTTTTTGTATTGATAGGTGTTTTTCTAAGTAGCATGGGTACCCGTACCTAGGGGTCAGGGACGTGTACCAGTACTGAGTACACGTACCACCGTACCCGGTACAAGAACGAGTACTCTTGGAAGTATCAAGAAGCACTCGGTACCTTGCCCAAGTACCCGATACTTTGCATTGCTCAATCGGGCACTGGTACTCCAAAAAAGGAAAAGTACCCAGATTTTGGGTACTTCGGTACTCCAAAAAAGGCAAAGTACCCTGATTTTGGGTACTTTGGGGTACTTCCAGCCCATAAATCTTAGCTTGTGAACATCGAAATCTATTTTTTTTTTAACTTTTGAAGTGAAGAGGAGGAAGGGTATGGTGGGGCCCTCTCCCAAAGACTTAAACCAAAGCCTTAAAGCTTACTAAGAGTTCAAACCTCAACCATTTTCTTTTATTCTTGGTAGCAGCGTTGAAGTTTGGAGGCCATGGGTTGCATTGGTGAGCTCGGTTCAACGGTGAGTCCTTATGATTTATCATTTAAGAAATGGTAATAACCCCATTTAAACAAGAAACAGAGTATACTTCAACTTCCATTAAAACTGACCAATAGTTGGCTTGTGTTTGGCATAGTAGTGTGTGGTTGATTGGCATATTGCACATCAACGTATTGTTTTGTTTTAGCATCAACATATTTATTTAGAGTAAAACTCATGTTATTTACCATGCACAACTAGTGATTCAGTGACCCATTTGGAATCCCATAGATTACCACATTTGTGCTAACCACAACCCTCTTGTTTGTTTTATAAATTTATATGCATTATGTATCATTGATCTGGGCATGAATGTTTATGATATTGAGTCCTCTGTTTTAATTGTTCCATCTTCATCTACTTAATATGGAGTGAACATAAACTAATTTCTTAGCTTTAAATTGGGGCAGGAAAGTAAGTCATTTGGTATTGAAGGTTACCAAAAGAGTTCATTCCTTCAAAATACTATGGATGCATCTTAATATTATTTTTTTCCATGCTTATGTGCAAGTAAGTTAAAAGTAGAAACTCAACACCACAAGACGAAATTCATACTTATAAAAGTTATGTTTTATCTCAGATTCTCATGCTATTTAGTATTTTCCAGATTTACTTTGTGACTATACTATGCTGAAAGCACTCAAAGATTATATTTTGAGATTGATCATATTGTTCCATATTAAAATAGTTCATTGATTTGTTCATAACAACAATCTATTAAGAAAGTATTGTAGTTTATTGTTTACTTGTTGACCAATTAATATTGAACAATGAAAACTTAATAATAAATAATAATATATAATATAATTTATAAACTTGAAAATTATATATATATATATATANGGCAACCTAGGTGTTTTTATTTGAGATTTTGAGGTGGACAAACATCTATGTTTTTCTAGATTGTACGAGTATGAGACAAGTGTATTGCTCAAATTGATTCTATGGCGGTCGTTACAAATTCAAAATAAACAATTATTAGAAAAATGAATATAAAAAAAATGCATGGATAGCTGGTAGCTAATGCATGTATAGCTCCTAGCTGATGCGTGGATAACTTGCAATTTGTGAGAGATAACTCATTTAATTAGAAAAAAGCAAGAAAAAGTAACTAATAACTTATTAGTGACACGTAGCTTGTGACCTATCGGTGTTCACAAACCACAAGTTAAGTAACAATGTTAGTATTAAATACACATATTTTTTTTTAAAACAAAGATGTGATTGCATATATGCCGGTGCAACTAGAGTTAGTTGAAGATGAAATTTATTAAATTACACATTTTTTGTTTTTAAACAAAGGTTTAATTGCATATCTGTGGGTGCAATTAGAGTTAATTGAAGTTAAAATGCAGGCTAAACGATCAAACTGGTAGCTACCACCACAACCAAAATGCTTCAGCTAGGAGGACACCCTTGCATAAATGATTCAGGTTTGAGAGATTGTAGACACAGATTGTGGGTTGCAGCTTCAAACATTATATCACACCGTTGCCTTTGCCAATTGGACAAAAAACAAAACAGAGGAAGAATCATTAAGTGTAGCGATATTATTCAAGAAGGATGCAGTAAGAGAGAGAAGAAGCAGGTTGTCAAACAATTATATGAGGGTTTCTTGTTTTTTTTTGTTCTTCTTTAACTTTTTGTGTGTTTTGTAAGAAATGGGTTTCATCTTTTTCATGCACCAACAATTTCATTTTGCAACCTTTCTTTGGACACCAATTACATGCAAGGGAAATTGGGTTTGGATCACTTATTGTGTATTTTGTAAGAAATGGGGCTTCAACTTTTTCACGCCTCAACAATTGTAGTCTGCAAACTTTCATTGGACATCAATTACATGCAAGGGAAATTGGGTTTGGATTAAGGTGAAATGGTCACACAACAATCAATTTAAAAGCTTATATAAACAGTTCTGTAGCAATATCTATTTGTCTAATCAATGACTTATGGATATTAGAGGCGCTCAATTAAAGCATGGTAAGATAGGCGGGCGGTTGTTAGGGTTTTGAATGTATGCAATGTAGGGTTTGAATGTCTGCAATTGTCTGCAACTTAGGGTTTGATGGAGCTCACAATGCTCAGCTTGGGTTGCTCATAGCCTGGGACTGGGTTGACCGACACTCATACGCTCAGTGATAAGCCCAAGATTACATCAATATGTTCAAGGGTATAAGGTTTTATGGAGACATGGGGATGCTCATCATTGGAAGTTAGATAGGTGAGTGGTTGACTTTGGGGCCCGAGTTTCTCTGGTGGGTTCCTGAGTGGACAATCTCCCGATAAATCATGGGGCCAGAAAATCGTAGAAGGTTCAATATGGTCGGCAGAGCTGGATGAAACTCGGTCACTAGGAGTTTGGCACCGAGACAAAGCAAGTTGTGTCAGTTTCCATTCCCCAAAGGCGAAGTTATTCCATAAGTTATGTTCAGTGAAGTACTGAATCCCTCACTATCCAGGCTACAAATAATATTCATAAAGGCCATCTTTTGTTTCTATTCACAATCCCTGGGGTTTTTGGTATTGGTGATAGCGACGCCTGAGGTGGGGTTCTCAAAAGGTTGCATTTGTCTTGAGCCAACGCTCCCTTACTAGATGTCGGTTAGTTGAGGATGTTGGTCTCGACATGTGTTTGGGACATGCAGGGTTGTGAGTCTGAAATGGGAGAAGTTCTCCCTCTAGACGGTGTGACGATACCAGCTGGGAAGGTTGGCTCTTTGGGTGATGAGGTTTTATTAGCCAATAAGGGTTCTGCTACGGGACATGTTCCAGATGTTCAACCAAAAAATAGTGACGGATATGGTCATGTGAGACTGGTCTCTTCCATCACTCCAGATATATCGGCTAATTGCCTAGGAAAAGGTGATACAAGGGATTTCTGTAGCAAGAAGTATCCCTGTCGAAATAAGGGATGCTACAGAAATTGGAAACTGAGACTTGATGAAGACATAATGACTTTAGGACGTGGTGTGGGGTTGGAGGAGATGGTAGGGATGACCCTGAGGGGACTTGTAGGAAAGTTCAGCTACAAAGCCATGAGGTGTAGCGATATAGAATCTTGGGCGGCGAGGGTTTGGGGAACTCTCTTGGGTTACAGTCCTACTATTTATGTGTTGCAGAAGGGCTGGTATGGATTTGTTTCTAGAATAGAGGAACACACTACCTTTGTCTTGGACTCCTCGTGGATGTGTGGTCACGAAAGCTTAATGCTCAGGTGATGGCACTATGAGTTCGACCCAGCAACGACGAGGTTGAGGTTCCGACACATCTGGGTCCTTTTGCTGGACCTTCCAATATATTTCTGGAACATAGAAGCTCTGAAAGCTATCGGTGACCATCTCGACAGATTTATCCATATGGATGAGGGGATGTTGCAAGGTATCGACAGATGAACTAGCAATATTCTAGTAGAAATTGACATGAACGTGGGCTTCAGGGAGAAAGTGATCATTGACTGATGGGATCGGTCTTTCTCTCAATCCTTGGAATATTGGGCCATGTCGTTTTGGTGCTCCAAGTGCCATGAGATTAGACACCTGTGGAAACATTGTAGCTCTTCGGGCTCGGATGCTGACCTCGGGTCATCTAACAAGGACGCTTGGTCGTCGAAAGATTCGAGCATGGAGGCCCAGGATCATTTGGATTCTCATCTCCTTTCAAGCGGGATCCCTGACTCAACTATGCTAAAGAATCAACCTTTCCTACGTAAGTTGAACAAACTCAACCCAACCTTTGTGTCTACATTGAATGGTTTTGATAGCGAATATGTTTGTGCCGTGGAGAAAAAGGGGATGCGGTGGGGGAGTGTGCCTTGTCTGGTAGTTCATATTTTTACAGGGGGGTGACAGTCCCTAAGGTAGACTCCGTCATAGTTGGAGGTCTCCCTCCTGATAAACCAGTCTCGCCACCGTTAAATAAGTATTAGATTGTGATGGTTTCCCCTAGGTTGATACCAAACCGTAAGGGGGACTTCGGGTTTGAAGTGGGCTCAACATCTGGTGGTGGTTATGGGGGTCCTATATATCCGGGTCAGTATTGGGCTCATTGAAGAAGAAGAACCATCTCCATCTACCACAAATACTTCCCTGCCTATACCTAATGAAGCTCATGGGCCTAGGTTGGAGACACTCTGGAATAAGCCACTGGTTATTTTCTTGGGGCCTTGTGTTGGGGGCATACGGTTACCTTTAGTGAAACCTTATGGAGATGACCCTGTTCCATTAAAATTCCTGGCCATTTCGCCACCTCCTCCTCCTATTTGGGGGGTGAATTGGGGGGCTTAAAACCTGATTTTTCCCCAATTAAAACTCGCAGTGCAAGGAAACCAAAGAAAAGTCTAGAATTTGTGGGGGGGGGACAATGGCTCGACTCTTACACCTCTGATGACTTCAATTAACTCCAGGGCACTTAGAGGCATCAAAGCCCTTGACAGGGTTCACAAATGATATGTACATCCATCAATATCATGAGGGTGGGGGGCCTCCATAAACAGCTTGCCCTTCAGAGAATTTTGGAAAAGGAAATGTCGAATGTTTTATTTTTGCAAGAGACGATGGTCTCTACTCAAAAATATTGTTCATTCTTTCTTAAAATCAAATGTGACTAGGAGGTGTCTTTGGTGGATGCCCAGGGTCTGTCTGGGGGACTCCTAATGGCCTGGAACCCATGTAAAGTCAAGTTGAAACCCTTCTCTGTTTCTGGAGGGATCCTTTTGACAGGCTACTGTATGGATTTCCCGGAGGAAAATAACATCATCAACGTTTACGGACCATATAATTCCAAGGAGCGTTTTTGGGACAGGGTTGCGGCAGAAGGCACCCTAGAACTCTTGAATTTATTAATAGATGGGGATTTAAACTTCACGTGGTCAACATGTGAAATATGGGGGTCGAGCACAAAAATGGATCCACTATGTGATTACTTTGTGGACTTGATGAGTTGTGCCAATTTGGTAGACATGGAACCAAATTCCTTGAGCCCTACATGGAGCAATGGCAAGATAGGCATGGGGCATGTGGCTAAGCGCCTGGATATATTTCTAATTGGTGAAGCTCTGTTAGAGAAGAAGGTGAAATATAGTTCATGGGTTGACCCTGCAAGGTTTTCGAACCATCACCCATTTTTCTTGAAGCTGGAAATGAGCGGATCTGGCCCAGGTAGACCCTTCAAATTCAACCATGAGTGGTTAAAGGCAGAAGGTTTCAAAGAATTAATTTATCAGGTATGTATTACGGATGATAGTCAGCTCATGTTGTCACCAATGGACTTACTTATGGAAAATCTTGGCAGACTTAAACTAGAAGTTAAAGAATGGATTAAGGATCATGATGAGTCTAATAAGGCTTGTTTGATTCGTATAGAACAGCATATTAGGAGACTTTGTGTGACTACATACCCATCGGCGTGGGGACAAGGTGAAAAGGATAAGATCCTCGACCTGGAGAAGGAGAAGGCCTCAATTCTTCGGATATCTCATGAGAAGGGTCGATTAGAGAGCCGCATTGTAATGTCCCCAACCCTCCGACCGGCAAAGAGGACGCTACCATACATCAATCATCCAGGCATCTAGCCCCATGAACATGAACACACATACATATAATGTTGTAACGAGATTACTTAAAACATAAAACATACTACGATGCATTAATCATTAATATACATAGCGGAAGCAAAGCAACATGCATTCATATACAATTTAGCATTCATTATGTACATTATCATTCATCAATGGTAAATACGATTGCAGACACAAGTCAGGCAAGAATACTTATCTTAATAAGAACTTGTCCCGCAACCAGCTATGTCGCTGCAACGTGCCACCCAACCATAGGCCCGCGTGCTCTTTAGTCTCTCAGCAACGCTACCACCCCCGAGCTGGACATGATTCCCAAAGGAATAAGGAACTAACAGGCTTACACATAGCCAAGGATATCAACACCACAAGGGTACCCAGTTCATCCAAGCCAACACAGTTGGGTTTATCTGGCCGTCCAGGAGCTGGGAAAGGATAAATGCTAAGCCGATGAACTCATTAAAGATCCAAGGACACCTAAACCAGCCTGGCTTCTAGGACACACACACACACCCAACACAAGGAAATCAGTCCTTTCTCTGCAACATAGTCCCTCAGACCCTGATCTCCCTTCCAGTGCTATTTAGGGGTTGTGGAGAGGAAAGCTAGCCACTAGCTCTGTCTGTGTGGTTCCCAAACCACTAGGTTTATCGAGCACATCAGACCCTCATTCACCACTCCAATGCAGTCCGAGGACAAAACCACTGCGTGCATGCAGCAAAACAGCTATTCAAGCTTTAACAAGGGAAAACAACTCCCTGGATCATTCTTGCCTTATTCTGGCCAAAACGATTCCACATCAATCTACAACAACCAAATCACATGGGAAATACATAATCCAGCAATCGTGGCAAACAACAGCCCACGAACAACCATGAGCCCACAGCACACAATCCCCACTGCAATTGCTGGAGACTTACCCAGACCGAAAATGGGAAAGGAACAAACTCCCAAGCTCTACATGAGGGAGAAAGACGCAGCCAACACAACTGTGGATGATATCACAGTCACGATTCAATGATGGAGTAACAGAGCATTACACAGTCTAACAATGGTGAATGGGAAAACGATCTCCTACGTGAATGGAAAAATAACACAACACGGACTGGAAAATGGTGTGAGGGAGGAAAAGGTGAACCCCCACACAAGGATTGTAATCCCTTTTAACTCCGCTCTGCATGAGGAAAAATGAACAGTCGTCGGTGGGGAGAGTGGACAGAACGATCGGCAATCCAGATCACGTCGTGGAGAGAGTGTAGGCATGTGGGCGTAGTGGTTTTCCTGCCAGCAAAATAACAGCCCCAACTAACAATAGAATAATTAAGGTGGTGGTGACACATGGCTTTTCCCCCATGGCTCAAGGTTCAGCATTCCCCCTCCTTATCCTTAGGAATCATACCCCTTCTCAATTTGGTTGCAGTGAACATAGCTGGTTGGGTTATTTAATTAAAGATGCATAATTACATGATGCCACAACTTAATATGTATGCTGCATGCCCCGATATACCATCGGTGACAATTTCTATCTGAAACATAACATAACCAAATCCATGGTGGGGCCTTTGCCTTTAGCTCCGCACCATGATTATTTACAATAAATGTATCATGTATATTTAATGCAAACAGGGTCAAAACCGGGGTGTTACACATATGGTATGGCTTGAGGTGGGAGACTTGAACACAATTTTTTTCCACAAATATGCAAATCATAGGCAAAACATAAACGACGTTTGGGAGCTGAAAACCAGTGATGGCCATTTGGTCAAGGAACAAGAAGAAATTTCTATGGAACCTCATTCTTTTTTTTAGACATATTATAGGGTTGAAGGAAAAATTTCACTGATTGATCAATTAAAAGTCATGAAATAATATCCCAGGTTCTTCGACGAGTCAGCTGGTGATGAGTTGCTTTTACTAGTTCAGATGGCAGAGCTCAAAGAGGTTATTATGACATCGCCCAAATCAAAAAGTCTAGGGCCTGATGGGTGGACCATGGAACTATTCAGAGATTGCTTTGGTATCATTGGGTCGGACCTACTATGGGCGATGGAAGATTCGAGAATTAGGGGTGTAGTTTCTGGGGCCATGAAATCAAACTTTGTGGTTTTGATCCCTAAGAAGGCAGGTGCGACCGTCCTAGGGTACTTCCGACTGATATCTCTATGCAACTATGTTTATAAAATTATTGCTAAGATCATCGCAAACCATCTTAAGCCAGAGTTCTCGAGGGGCCTCTCACTGGAGCAGTTTGGTTATTTACAAAATCGGTAGATTTTAGAAGCGGTGAGAGTGGCACAAGAAGTGTTTCACAGTGCAAAAAATAGATCGATGGAGGCTGCAATTTTACAATTGGGTCTTAATAAATCATACGATCATGTCTCTTGGGTCTTCCTCAGGCTGGTGTTGATCCATGTTGGAATTCCGTTCCGAATGATGAAATGGATCATGAGCTGTGTCTCGACGGTGTCATATGTTGTGCTCATCAATATCAAGCCCACAAAGTTCTTTAAAGCGGATTATGGGCTTAGGAAGGGGTGCCCACTTTCCCCCCTCCTTTTCCTGTTGGTAATTGAAGGCCTCGGTAGACTTATATTAAAGGCCAAGGCTTCACGTGAGATAACAGGTTTCAAGATAAGCAATAAACTACACATTACGCATCTCATGTTTGTTGACGACATCATGATTGTGGGCTCCGGATCATTGGCTGAATGGGGGGTGATCGTCGAAATATCTAATATATTTTGTGTTGTTATATATTTATCTATTAATTTAAACAAGTCATGTATTCTTTTGAATGGGGCCACTTCCCTCCACAAGTCTACGATGGAACACTTATTACAGATGCATTTTGGCCCATTCTTCGAAGGAACTAAATATATGGGATTTTATATAGAACAGAATGGATATAAGGCTGGCGACTGGTTGTGTCTCTTGAAGAAGTTTGAAAGCAGAATCTAATTATGGGGATGGAATTGGTTGTCAATTGGGGGACGTCTTACCTTAGCACGGTTTGTCTTGACCAACATGGTCGTGTATTGGTTTTCACTTTACAAGATCCCTAAGGTTGTTATTAATAAAATAAGGACGATGACAATGTTGTTTCTATGGTTGGGTGATTTTTCCCAATCCAAATACCACTTGCTGAGATGGGAGGACTTGGCCTGTCCGATGGAGATGGGAGGGTGGGGTCTAAAGAACTTGCACCTTTTCTCCCTTGCTTTGACGGCTAAAATTTTATGGTTGGTATTTTCAAGCGGGGGCATGTGGTCTCAGGTCATTAAATAGAAATACATCAGAAACAATTCAATGATTCAGTGGGTCAGAGGATTCAGGAAGTCAGGCAGATGCTCCAATGTCTGGGCTGGTTTGCTCATAGCATTTCATATCTTCCCTTCCTGGTTGGCCTGGGTGCCTGGTGATGGGCGAGATGTGAGGCTTGGAGAAGACCCTATTATTGGAGGTCCACAAACTCATATACTATCAAATGAGCTCATATTTTTCTCCACTGCAAAGGAATTTTCTCACTATATCATGCTTCCGTGGGTCCGGACAGGGGCTCGTCATTGCAGGAGTGGTTAACAACAGGTCAAATCGATCTTACTGGGTCACTGGGTGCGGAATGGACAAGATATGTCAGGGCTCTAAAGTTGGGGGTGATAATCCTGAGTGATTTTCCCGACTGTCTTTGTTGGTCATATGACTCAGCTATGGGAAAACTCATGGCTAGGCTTGCTTACCAACAGTTTATGGAAGTATATTCTGGTAATCGGGAATGGTGGTTCAAGATATGGAAGTGGAAGCTACCTCCGAAGGTCACCATTTGCGTCTGGATGGCATTAGACAACCATCTCCTAACGTGGGACAACTTGTTGAGGCGGGGGTGGACTGGCCCAAGTATTTGCCTATTGTGTGGTGCCTCAAATGAAAACATCTATCACATCTTTGTTTCATGTTGTTTTTGTTTGTCAATTTGGGAAATATTGGCTGCTATGATCAATGTCGCTTCATCTTGGAGTGGTGACACTTTGTCTTCCTGCATTTGGCACTGGTGGAAAAAAATCCAGATTTATGTGCTCTATCTTGCTTTAACATTTGCGGCATATGGAGGTGCAGGAACGAGCTCATCTTCCAGGGTGTGAGGTCGCGGCCCTGGGACATTGTTGGTTGTTCCTTGAATTCATTTTTTCTAAATTAGGGGGAGTTCTCCTCGCAAGAGATCATCCAAGCCTAGCCCTTAGGGTGCCAAGGGTCTTGTCTCCAGTCCACGATTTGGTGGGATTTTTTGACGGAGCGTCACAGGCTTCTGCCCATATGTGTGGTGCTGGAGCTATCTTGAGGCTAGAATATCAGAGCCACTATAAGGTGTGGATGAACTGTGGATCTGGATCCAACACTAACGACGAACTTCTTTCATTGTGGATCCTTCTATGTCTCAGATCCTTCCTTGGTCTAGATGGTATTCATGTTTTTGTAGATTCTAAGGTCATTATAGACTGGGCTTTGGGCTCCAATCAAATTCATCTTTTGCACTTGTCATCGTGGATGAGCTGGGTGAGAAGGTTGATCAATAACTTCCAGAGGATCGACTTTTCACACATCTACAAAGAACAGAGCATTCCGACAAATGTTCTTTCGAAGAAGGAATTGGTTGTTGATCCAGATTTCATTTTCTATGAGAGATGGTCGTCAGAGGTTATGTTGGGCAAGAAGGCTTTCCTTCCGGCCTTTTCCTGAGGATGGTCTTGGTTCTTTTGCATGTTTGGTGTGTCTATTGTTTTGCGCTGACTATCTCCCTTTGGTTCCATTCGAGGCCTCTATGCCTGGACTCGTTGTTTCTTTGACTTGCTATGTCAATTTGGTCTATTTTTGTTTAGGGTGACATGGTTCTCATGTTTGTTACCACCTCTTTAAAATATTATTATAATAGAAAATTGACTTTTTTTGTTGAAAAAAAATTAAAGCATGGTAAGCATACAATGTTCAGTATTTCAATACTCAACACATGCTCTGCTTATTCTCCGAGTATTTTATTACAACATTTTCATTACGGTTTGTTTATGCACTTGGTATTTTTATTTCAACATTCTCAATATGTGTTGGTATGTGGTGGTGCTTAAAAGGAAGAGACTAAGGAGCACACAACTCTTATATATAAAGATATACATATTTTGCTAATAGTGTTCTTGGAATTCAATTTGCTTGTGTGGAGGGCAAAAATAAGGAACAAACAACGAATTGTGGAAAGGAGGAAGAATGGAACTGCTTCAACCAGAGAGCACCATATTTGGAGCACAAAGAATAGTGATAATAATCTCTCTTCATCTTCATCAACATTTGTTTGAACCTATCAATCCTCATTGTGTGCATCTCGTTAAGTATCCTTCCCAATCACCCCATATAAGGTTGATTAAGATTCATGCATCATTAAATTCCCAAAATAAGGCTAATTAAGCTATGGATATAATCATAATGCATTAAACATTATAATAATTACAATACTCAAGTAAGATAGTTAGTTTTACACTATAATAAGTAAAATACTCAAGTAACTCGATAATTAGTTTTACACTATAATAATTAAAATAATAAAATTGATAGTTAATTTAGTGAGTTAATATGAGTAGTTACATATATTTAAATCATATAAAAGATAATTAAAATAAATAAAAAGATAAAGAAAATGAATAAATATGTAGATAAGTAGTAGTTATTTTTATTAAATTACACTTACAATTGTGTGATTGCATATCTAGAGGTGTTGTTTTTAACAAATGTGTGGTTGCATATCTCGAGGTGTTGTTTTTAACAAATGTGTGATTGTAGATATGCAGGTGCAAATGGAATTAACTTAAGCTGAAATGTCTAAACTATCCCATTGGTAGAACACCATAGCCAAAATGCTTCAACCAGGATGATGCCCTTACATAACTATTCAGGTCTCCTAACAAAGAGAGATTGTAGGCACATACAGGGGATTGTGGAAACAAAGAGAGATTGCAGGCACACACAAGGGATTGTGGCAAGGAAGAAGAATGGATTTGCTTTAGTTGGAGAGCACCTAACAAAGAGAGATTGCAGGCACAGATAGGGTATTGTGGCAACAAGGAGAGATTGCAATAATAAACAAGGGATTATGGCAACCAAGAGAGATTACAGGCACATACAAGGGATTGTGACAAGGAGGAATAATGGATTTACTTCACTCGAAGAGCACCATATTTGGAGCAAGAAAGAATAGTGATACTAATCTCTCTTTGATAATATAGTTCTGGCACATCATAGTGAGCACCATAGCCATTATTTTGATTAAATTACACTTAAACAAATGTGTGATTGCATATATAAAGGTGCAATTAGAGTTATTTGAAGTTGAAATGTCCAATAGATCCAACTAGTAGAACACCATAGCCAAAATGCTTCAGCTGGGACTACGCTCTTGTATAACTCATTCAAGTCCTTTAACAAAGAGAGATTGCATGCACAAACAAGGGACTATGGCAACGAATAGGGATTGCAGGCATAGATAAGGGATTGCGGTAAGGAAGAAGAATGGAATTGCTTCAACCAAAGAGAACCTAACAAAGAGAGATTGTATATCGGAGAACACCTAACAAAAAGAGATTGTAGGCACAGGCAGAGGAATGTGGCAACAACGAGAGATTGCAGTGAGAGATAAGGGATTGTGGGAAGGGGGAAGAAAGGATTTGTATTAGTTGGAAAAAACATATTTGGAGCATCAAAGAATAGTGATACTAATCTCTCTTCATCTTCATCAACATTTGTTTCTGCCTATCAATCCTCATTCTGAGCATCTTGTTATGCCGGAGGCGTTTTCAATGGATATATGGTCTAATGCAGGCTTCAAGAAGAATGAAAAAAACCTTTTGGTGAATGTATATTACCATACAGAGACATAGAAGTTCCGTTCACACCAGAACCTACATATTTCACCATAAATTGTGCATTCCAGATTTTAAACGAAAAACAAGGCACCTTAGGCTATGGACGCACTTTATTCGTTAACTCCTTCCAAGGTTAAAATTTTACTCTTTAGGGTTTTCAGATTAGCATACTACGATGGCTCTTTTGGAATGAAAACAAAAACGATCTGCAGTCTTTTTCAATACCCTTCGAGGTTAAATCCACCACCAAACCTGTTTGCTAACTCTCCAACCGATTTCTCTGTCAAACAAATACCAACAGATTTTATTGCTTTGATTAAGAAACAATTACCTTTCCAGATGCGTGACTAAGTTATTGAAGTCGATTTCTCTGCACTTGAATTTCATGTAGCGATCTACTCAGGAATTCATTGCTTCAACTTGATGAAAATGCCCTTTGCATAGTTGAAATTCATCAAAACGTGAACCAGAGAGTTTTAATCCTTCTGCAATTATTAATTGATCAATGTAATGATCAATTCACCAAATCTAAGCAAATACAGAACATTAATCAGGCATATATAAAAGATTTCACCATACAGATCACCGGTTAACTGGAGATAGATCTTATTCAAACCACACATAGAGTAAAGACTATGTTTCCCTTCTATTCCATCAACCCCCTCTATTCGATTACATTTTCATTCTTAAAGGAGTCATAACAATCTGTTTGATATCCTGACAAATAGGTTCCACAATCTTTTAGATCACAATCAAATCAAACAAATCATTAATACTAACTTCCTAAGATTCGAGAGTCTATTGTGGTAAATAGCCATTATTACAACACACACCTCACCAACACTCAAGCTCACTTGATCTAATTTAGAAACACAATGATAATCATAAGTTTTGTTTTTCTTCCCAATGCCCCTACATCAGGCTTCTAGGATTGAAAAGATTCATGGACTCCTGTCATTTGTTAGAATTTCATCATTAAGCTAGCATTATATTAGGATCTTTACTGAGAGAATAACAAGCACAACAATCAAACACAAGAGACAATGAACACAATGTTTATCCTCGGGGAAACCATAAATGGTGAAAACCCCACAACTTCCTCAGAGATAGAATCAACACCAAAATAGAAAAGCCCCAAAACTGTAAGTGATCTCCCGACAGCAGTAACCTTCTTCTTGTCTAGCCCCAGTGTCTTCTCCTTCCTCAACTATGTGCTACACTTGAGTGTGTATGAGTTGTATGATAAATAGAGACTCCAGTTCTCTATTTATACTAATCCCAACATGACTAAAATCCTACTAGGGCCGACCTCTACTAGGAGAGTCTAATAACCCTAGTGCCCCGAAACTGCAGGGACTTTAACCCTTAGACAATAGGAGGGTTACCCACAATGACTTGACATGACTTGTTTATATGATAGACCTTCCCGATAGGAACATGGGGGCATGACATAACTCAAGTACATCCCGGAATAAACATCGGGTTACAATATATAAGAAATACAAGTGAAATACATTCTGAAGTTACATATACATCAACACTCCCTCTTAACTGGGAAGGTATTCTTTCGACACAATTTTCAGCACAAGTCTTATTCTCTGTATCTTTTGGATCATCGTCGAGTCCTCATCATATTCAAGTCTTCTTCATCTTCAAGTCATCTTCATCTTCATCATCGGATCTAGATCATCACTCGATCTGGATCATCATGGGACATCATCACTGGATCTGGATCATCACTGGGCATCATCACTGGATCTGGATCATTTCTGCTGGATCATCATCACTGGATCTGGATCATCATCACTCAATCTGGATCATCACTGGGTATCATCACAGGTGCTATCTCTTACAATTTTCATCACAAGTCTTCGTCTCTGTATCTTCTGGATCATTGTCGAGTCCTCATCATCTTCAAGTCATCTTCATCTTCAAGTAATCTTCATCTTCAAGTCATCTTCATCATCGGATCTAGATCATCACTCGATCTGGATCATCATGGGGCATCATCACTGGATCTGGATCATCACTGGGCATCATCACTGGATCTGGACCATCACCCGATTTGGATCATTTCTGTTGGATCATCATCACTGGATATGGATCATCATCACTCAATTTGGATCATCACTAGGCATCATCACAGGTGCTATCTCTTGATTCTTCTCATCATAGGAACCTCTACAGAGCCAGTCCTTTTTCATACTTGATGTATCATCTCAGAGCTAGTCCTTTTTCATACTAGATGAGGCATCACGGAGCTGGTCCTTTTTCATACTAGATGAGGCATCACAGAGCTGGTCCTTTTTCATACCAGATGTGGCAGCTACTCAGAGCTAGTCCTTTTTCATACTAGATGAGCCTTCTCAGAGCTAGTCCTTTTTCATACTAGATGAGGCATCACAAAGCTGGTCCTTTTTCATACCAGATGAGGCATCACAGAGCTGGTCCTTTTTCATACCAAATGTGGCAGCTACTCAAAGCTAGTCCTTTTTCATACTAGATGAGCCTCCACAGAGCCAACCCTTTTTCATGCTGGATGTGCCATCTACACATAGCTATTCCTTTTTCATACTAGATGTGTCTTCACAGAGCCAACCCTTTTTCATGCTGGATGTGGCATCTACACAGAGCTAGTCCGTTTTCATACTAGATGTGTCTTCACAGAGCCAGCCCTTTTTCATGGTGTATGTGGCATCCACATATACCTGACAATGGAAGGAACCAATCCTCTCATCATGTCACAGCTCTTACATCCGACCATGGAAGGAACCAATCCTCTCACCATGTCAGAATGGCATGACACTTACATCTGATCATGGAAGGAACCAATCCTCTCACCATGTCAGAAGGGCTCAGCACGGACACATCACTTCCTCTTGGGAGGAACCTAGATCTGGAGAACACCAAGCTTCTCCCTGAAGTACTCAAACTTCACCCTAGCCAATGGCTTAGTCAACACATCAGCTATCTGTTCCTCCGTCGCAACATACTGGAGCTTCACTGCTCCTCTCTGCACCATATCCCTGATATAGTGATACTTGATCTCAATATGCTTCGACTTGTCATGGAATACTAGATTCTCTGACAACTTTACACAACTTTGGTTGTCACAGTATATACAAGTAGCATCTAACTAGAGATCAAATAAATTAGACAGTAGCTTCCTCAGCCATAATGCCTCACAACTAGCTGAACAGGCTGCAACATACTCTACTTTAGCTGTACTCAATGCCACACAGGATTGCTTCCTGCTAAACCATGAGATCACACCTAATCCCATACTGAAGAAACACCCTAAAGTGCTCTTCCTATCGATGGCACTGCCTGCCCAATCTAAATCAACATAACCCTCCACGTTAATCCTTTGATCAACCTTATACTTGAGCCCATAATCAACCGTACCCTTCAGGTACCTTAGAATATGCTTTGCAGCAGTCAAGTGAACATGTCTCGGATCTGTCAAGTATTGGCTCAAGGTGTTCACAGCAAAGAAAATATCTGGTCTCGTGTTCGTCAGGTACATCAAGGACCCAATCATCTAACGATACATCATGGCATCAATTGTCTCTGATGAAGCATCACTCAATAGCTTCAGGTTTGATGCCATAGGTGTGGTTAATGCCTTACAGTCCGTCATCCCAAATCTCTTCAGGATCTCTACTGCATACTTTCCTTGTCCAAGAAAGATTCCATCTGAAGTCTGCCACACCTCCATACCTAGGAAATAATGCATCATTCCCAAGTCCTTCATCTTGAACTCAGCAGCAAGCTTTCTCTTCGTATCAGCAATCAACCCATCCATACCTGTCACAAATAGATCATCTACGTATAGTAGAAGTATCATTGGGTTGCCATCTTCAACCTTGTAGTAAAGGTTGGGATCTGCTTTACTCTTGGTAAAGCCCAAACTAGATAGAAAGCTGTCAATTATACCGTACCATGTCCTGGGTGCCTGTTTCAAACTGTACAGGGCTTTCTTTAGTCTACACACATGAGACTCCCTGTCATGTGTCTCAAAACCGAGTGGATGTTCCACATACACTTCCTCTTCTACTACACCATTCAAGAAAGCAGTCTTGACATCCATTTGGTGTATCTTCCATTTCATCACTACAGCCAGAGCAAGTACTGATCTAATGGAAGTGTATCTGGCTATAGGTGCAAAGGTTTCTTCATAATCTATTCCTTCTTTCTGAGAGAAACCCCAAGCCACAAATCTTGCCTTATATTTTTCAATGCTACCGTCTGTAGCATGCTTGATCTTGTAGATCCATTTGGAAGTTACAACTGACTTCTCTTTTGGTCTTGGGACAACATCCCAAACATCATTCTTCATGATCGACTGATCCTCTTCGATCATAGCATCCTTCCATTCTTTCCGTTCTGCCACTTCTTCATAACTGGAAGGTTCTTTATCAATGAAATCACATAGTAAAGCTACATACCCGGAACAGGATCTGGTCCTCTTTATTTCTCTGTGATTCTCTTCTGGAGCCCCATATATTTCCACACCTTGGATAAGTTCTTGTACCCAAGCAGGTTTCCTCTTGTGAGGATTCTTCTCCAGAGGTGGATCTACATGTCTTTGTGGTTCTTCAAATTCTCGATCTTCTTCTTGAGTTTCTTCATTCATGATTGTATCATGACTTCTGGGAACTTCTGCTTCTTGAGGTTCTTCAACAGGTTTCTTTCTGGATTTGATGTAGGCTGAATCTTCGTCAAATGTTACATCCCTACTGATGTCAATCTTTTTGAACCCTGGGAAGTATATTCTGTAAGCCTTCGAGCTTTCAGAGTATCCCACAAATATACCCTTCTTTCCTGAAGGATCTAATTTTGTTCTCTTCTCTTTTGGAATGTGTATGTACGTAGGACAGCTGAATATTCTGAGATGGCTGAATTCTAGTTTCTTGTCGGAGAAGACTTCTTCAGGAGTCTTGTTCTCGAGTACTCTATGTGGAGTATGGTTCTATACATAAACTGTTGTTCTGGCTACTTCTGCCCAAAGATGCATAAGAAGATCTTGATCATGAAGCATAGCTCTTGCAGCTTCCATGATAGTTCTATTCTTCCTCTCTACAACCCCATTCTGTTATGGATTGGAAGGAGTGGACAACTCCCTCTTAATCCTTGATTCCTTACATAGTTCCTTGAACTCATTTGAAGTGAATTCTCCGCCATTGTCTGATCGAAAAGTCTTGATCTTCTTTTCAGTCTGGTTCTCGATCAAGGCTTTGAATTCCTTGTACTTGCTAAACACTTCATCTTTATTATTCATGAAGTAAATCCATGTCTTCCTAGAAAAGTCATCAATAAAAGAAACATAGTACACATACCTGCTTAGTGCGCTTGATGACATTGGTCCGCATACATCGGAGTGGATGATTTCCAAGATTCCTTTTGCTTTGCTCTCGCTGCTTGGAAATGTCTTCTTTGTGTTCTTTCCTTTCGCACATCTTCTGCAGACCCCTTCATGTTTTGCTTGAATTTCTGGAAGACCTTCAACAACTTTGCTTGCAAGTGGTAGTGCTCTGTAATGCACATGTGCAAGCCTTCTATGCCAAAGTTCATTTGGTTCTACTGTGTCATGAACCAAAGCTTGATCTGGTTGGCCCTTCAACTTGTATAGACCTTCTTCTTGTTCTCTAATCACTATTGCATCGTCAAAAGTCTTTCCCTTTGGCCACATAAGAACTTGGCCATCTACAAAAGAAACCCTCATTCCTTTTGCATCCAATGCAGATGTGGAGAGAAGTTTCTTCTTTATTCCTAGAACAAATAATACATTCTTCATCTTCAAATACTTTCCAGAGTCTAGTTTATAGAAGGATTCACCACTACCTTTTATTGGATACTGGTAGTCATCCCCAAGTTTCACATTGTGAGGTGATTCATGTTCAGATAGCTTCACAAATGATTCTTTGAATCCCGTCACGTGCTTGGAAGCACCACTGTCTATAAGCCAATCATTGCTTCCATGTGAAACAGTTTCCATGAGAGCGGAGATTAGAACATATTCATCCTCACTTGAAGAGTCATCACTCTCTTGTCTGATTCTCTTTGTGGAAGGTTCATCATCCTCTGCAGCATGGGCATGATGTCTTCTCTTGTTCTTCTTCCTTATATTTCTTTTGTTAGGGCAGAATTTGGATATGTGACCTTTCTCATCACATGTGTAACATCTAATAGTATTTAGATCTTTTCTAGAGTGTGAGATCTTACCTTTGGAGTGATAATTGCTCCTCCTGTTTTTCTTGGAGTGAACTGTGAGAGCTTGATCTTCACTACCCATCTTCTATTCTCGAGCTACTATCTGAGCTTATTCTTGAGAGCATTCTTCCCATAGTCTGCTGAATTTTACTAACTTCTTTCTGGCACAGATTCCTTGAATGAAATATTCCCATGATCTAGGGAGACCATTCAAGGTGGTCATCACAATTTCTGCATTTTCCACTTCTTCATCTATTGCTTCTAGCTGCTCCTTGATCTGAGAAACCCTTGTAAAGTAAGACTGAATAGTCTCAGCATTCTGGATCTTCACATTCTTCAATTGGTTTCTCAAAGTCATCTTCCTGTTTATGTTCTTCCCTTCAAACAATTTGGTTAGGGCATCAAACATAGCTTTAGGTGTCTTGAGGGAGGACACCTGTGGAATGAGATGATCCTTGATGGAATCAACAATGATTCTCTTTGCCATAACCAACTTCTTCTTATGCAAGGCCTTAGCCTCATCTCCCTCTATAACTGGAACCTCCTCATTGATATAGGAGTCCAACTCATTCTCTTCCAGGACCAGGGAGATCCTATACTTCCAAGCTCGGAAGTTATCAGCTCCCTCAAGCTTTTCATCAAGCTTGGTATGATGAGACATCTTAAACTGAGAACCTCAAATGGAAATACAAAATATTTAGATCTTACCAGGTCAAGATGTCGGATCTGGATTTGGAGCTAAAATCCTGCAGTGTTAATTCAGTAGCAAATTAGGGTTTCGCTTTTCCGGAGATCTGTCCACCCAAATGCCTTGAAATTTATCCCTAACTTCGATTTTGGGGAGGAGATCAATCCAGGCCTAGGCTCACTGAAAAATTCCTCTTCTGTGAAAAGCCCTAATTTCCAGCAGTAGTGTCGGGTCCAAAACTGAAAAACCTTAGAATTGGATTCTGCTTCGACAGAAAGATGCGCCCTAAGGAGGAGAGTTATTCCACCTTACTTTTGCTGAAAATATGTGGAGGGAGATCCACAAACTAGGAAGCCCTAGTTCCCGTAGCTGCACAGTGTCTTCTTCTCAGGTTAGCTCTGATACCATGTTAGAATTTCATCATTAAGCTAGCATTATATTAGGATCTTTACTGAGAGAATAACAAGCATAGCAATCAAACACAAGAGACAATGAACACAGTGTTTATCCTCAGGGAAACCATAAATGGTGAAAACCCCGCAACTTCCTTAGAGATAGAATCAACACCAAAATAGAAAAGCCCCAAAACAGTAAGTGATCTCCCGACAGCAGTAACCTTCTTCTTGTCTAGCCCCAGTGTCTTCTCCTTCCTCAACTATGCGCTACACTTGAGTGTGTATGAGTTGTATGATAAATAGAGACTCCAGTTCTCTATTTATACTAATCCCGACATGATTAAAATCCTACCAGGGCCGACCTCTACTAGGAGAGTCTAATAACCCTAGTGCCTCGGAACTGCGGGGACTTTAACCCTTAGACAATAGGAGGTATACCCACAATGACTTGACATGACTTGTTTACATGATAGACCTTCCCAATAGGAACATCAGGGCATGACATAACTAAAGTACATCCCGGAATAAACATCGGATTACAATATATAAGAAATACAAGTGAAATACATTTTGAAGTTACATATACATCAACATCATTGAGGTCTTCTACACGGGTGCCACTTTTCTGTAACATTGTGCCTGTCAACCATGTTGAATCTTCCACTGGATGGCCTCTCCACTTCACTAAGTATTCAAAATACTCTTTTCCTTTGGTTTTCTTATGCACTCTCTTGTCCAAAATATTTTCTGGTTGTAGACTTACTTTAGCTGGCATCTGCTTCTGCCATTGAACCTGTTGTCTGACTTCACTGCTGTCACCTTCTTCAACTGCTCCTTCTGGTGTCCCTGCATTGTACTTATACAAGTCTGCAACATTAAAAATTGGAGAAATTCCCATACCTACCGACAATTCCAATTCATATGCATTATTTGAAAACTTCCTGAGAATTTTACAAGGTCCAATTTTCTTATATTTCAACTTGTTGTACTCCCCCTTTGGAAATCTTTCTTTCCTTAATTGTGCCAATTCATCAACTTCAAAACTCTGCTCTCTCCTCTTTAAATCTGCTCTGCTTTTGTATTTGATGTTGTTGTCCTGTAGTTTTGATTTTACTTGTTCATGGACCTCATGCATTGTTGTAGCAAAGTCTTCTCCATCTGCAGTTCTTCTCTCAGCCTTCCCTAAATCCCTGAGTTCATAAATCCCTCTTGGGTGTATTCCATATACAATATGAAATGGAGTCTACCGCGTGCTCCTATTTGGGGAGTCATTATAAGCGAATTCAGCCTGAGCGAGTGCTTGATCCCACTGTTTGGGATGCTCTCCAACTAAGCTCCTTAAAAGATTTCCCAAACTTCTACTAACCACTTCAGTTTGTCCATCACTATGAGGGTGGTATGCTGAGCTAAAATTCAGATCTGTCCCAAGTTTCTTCCACAAGGTTTTCCAAAATGTCCAAGAAACCTAGTGTCTCTATCAGAGACAATAGTTTTTGGAAGTCCATGCAATCTTACAATTTCCTTAAAAAACATATTAGCTACATTTGTGGCATCACTAGTTTTGAAACAAGGAATAAAATGTGCCATTTTAGAGAATCTATCAAGCACAACAAAAATTGAATCATGACCCTTCTGTGTTTTTGGCAAACCCAAAATGAAATCCATGCTAATTGAATCCCAAGGTCTATTGGGAATTGGAAGTGGTGTGTACAAACCGGTATTTTGGCTTCTCCCCATCGCATGCTGACAGACTGTACATTTATTCACGAATTTCTACACATCTGTTCTCATTATTGGCTAGAAATAAAAATGTTTCAGCTGTTCCAGAGTTTTATCATGTCCAAAATGCCCACTTAATCCTCCACTGTGTTTCTCTTTGATTAAGTTTTCTCTCATTGAGCATTTAGGAATACAAAGCTGATTACTTTTGAAGAATAAACCATCCCGGATCATGTATTCTAACCATGGAGTTATGTCCCTTACTTCTGGAGTTTTACAAGCTTCAATTGCTTCCTTGAAATATGCATCATCTTCATACAACTCTTTCATAGAGTGAAACACTGTAACCTGCACTTGATTTTCTTGCATTATCAAAGTCCTCCTGCTTAACGCATCTACAATCTTATTGGATTGTCCACTGATATGCTTTATCACAAAAGTAAAATTTTGTAGATATTCAACTCATTTTACATGTCTTTGATTCAGTTTTGGTTGTTGTATTATATATTGCAAGGCATGATTCTCTGAATACAAAATGAATTCTTTAGGCAACAAGTAATGCCTCCATTTTTTTAGTGATTGAACTACAACATAAAACTCCTTGTCATATGATGAGTATTTCTTCCTGGCTTCACTCAATTTCTCACTAAAATAGGGTATGGGTTTGTCTTCCTGACTCGATACAACTCCTATGGCTTCTCCACTAGCATCACATTTCACTTGAAATGGTTTTTGAAAATCTGGTAAGGTTAAAATAGGTTGTTCAGTGACCTTTTTCTTCAATAGCCGAAAGTTCTTTTCAGCTTCAGCAGTCCATTTAAATGGTTGCTTATCCTTCTTGATGGTTTCAATTATCGGTGCACTAATCTTGCTGAAATTTATTATGAATTTCTTGTAAAAACTAGACAGTCCATGAAAGATTCTTACTCCGAAAATACTCTTGAGTAAAGGCCATTCTTGGATAACTTTCACTTTTTTAGGGTCCATCTTCAACCCTTCCTCAGAAATGACAAAACCAAGGTATACAAGTTCATATTTCAAGAATGAACCCTTTTTCAAATTTATTATCAATTTCTCTTGTTGCAACTTTTTCATGACATAACTCAAGTGCCTCAAATGCTCTTCTTTGCACTAACTATACACCAGTATATCATCTAGATAAACTATGAAATTTTTTCCAATAAAGTCTTTCAACACTTCGTTCATTAATCACATGAAGGTACTCGGTGCAGTTGATAAGCCAAATGGCATGACAAGCCATTCATACAAACCATCATTTGTTTTGAATATTGTTTTCCACTCATCTCCCTCTCTAACTCTAATTTGATGGGAACCACTTTTTAAGTCAATTTTGGAAAAATACTTTGCACCCTTCAAACGGTCCAGTAAATCATCGATTATGGGCAAGGGAAATCTGTACCTGATTGTTATTTTGTTGATGCCCCTCAAATCAATGCACATTCTCCAGCTTCCATCTTTCTTTGGGCTTAGTATTGTTGGCACAGCGCATGGGCTAAGGCTTTCTCGAATCAGTCCTTTGTCTAACAGCTCCCGTACTTGATTTCTAATTTCTTCATTTTCTTGAGGTGTCATTCTGTATGCAGCCTTGTTTGGAAATTTTGATCCAGGTATCAGATCAATACGGTGACTGATACTTATCTTAGGTGGAAATTCATCTGGTAAGTCATTTATAACTATATCATGATGTTCATTTAGTATATCCTGAATTTCAATAGGCGGGTCTGAAATTTTAGTAGTTGTAAACACTACCTTAGGTTTACATATTAGAGCAAAATTTGTCTCATTACCTTCCATCTATTGTAGAAACTCCTTGCCACTCATCAACAAAACTTTTGGATCACTCTCAACAGTTGTTTCTTCCTCTTGTAATGGCAACAGAGTTTGATTTAGTCCATCTTTTTGAAACTTGTAAACCTTCCTTTTGCCTTCATGTATGGCGTTCCTGTCATATTGCCAAGGTTTGCCCAATAAGATGTGGCACACATCCATTGGCATAACATCGAAAAGAATTTTGTCTTTATAGCTGCCTACTTGTAGATCTACTTCACATTGCTCGTTTACTAACAGTTGATGTCCCTTTTGAAGCCATGCCACCTTATATGGTATCAGATGCTTTACCTTTTTAAGATTTAACTTCTCCACCAATTCAGTAGACACCAAATTGTCTGTGATTCCAATGTCAACTATTACCTTGCATCACTTCCCTTTTACTTTGCATATTGTCTTAAACAATGCCTTCCTCTGGGATGGTTCAACAACTTCCTTCTCTGGTTTCAGCAACACTTTCTTCAACAAAAGAGACTCACCTGTTTTAGCTATATTTTCAACCTCTTGCACCTTCGTCTCTCCTTCTACTGTTGGAACAACAACAACATTTCTTGAGCCTGTATTATTGTTCTGTGGACACTCAAAAGATCGATGCCCCATCTTGCCACGCTTATAACATTTGAATTCTCTTCCTCTGCAACGGCCTCTTCCTCTAGGAGAGAATCCTCTTTCTTTAAAGTCATCCTCCCGATGTCCTTGATGATTTGAACTGCCGGTTCCTTCCTTTTGGGTTGTAGATCTTCCTCTATTAAATTGTTGTCCTCTTCCTTTGTTAGGACCTATGCCTCTATTTGACTGCCTTCTTGCAATATTTTCCTCTACTTTCAAAGCAAGCTGGTAATATTCTTCTACTGTCCTTCGAGTTAGCAGGCTAATTTCATCTTGGATATCCATTCTCAATCCATTCACATACCTGGCTACCTTTCCTGTAGTATCTTGCACATAACCGACTCTTATATTCACTTTATAAAACTCTTCAGTGTACTCTCTTACAAACATCAGCCTTTGCCTAAGATTTTGCATTTGTCTAAATAAAGAGAGTTGATAATCTTGGAGAAGATACTTACCTCGGAGTTTTACGATCATTCGATCCCAGCTCTTGATCTTTTGCTTGTTCTGCCTTCTTCTTTCTACCTGCACACCGTCCCACCATAAATATGCATGCCCTTTGAGTTTTGTCATAGCAAACTTCACATTTTTCTCTTCATTCATCTCTTCATAGTCAAAGAACTTCTCCATGTCATTGATCCAGTCAACGAGCTCTTCAGGATTCAAACCACCACTGTAGTTTGACACATCAGGCTTAGGTCTTGAGGTGGATCCCAAAACTTGTTTCAACAACTTCACCTCAGCTGGTTCTTGAACCGCATGTTCTTCTTCTTGAGGTTCTTCATCCTCACTATCATCATTAGGATCCCTTTGTCTGTCACCTTCTATGACATCCAACCTTGCTTCCAAACACTGCATCAATCTCATTACTTCAGCATTTGCTACTGGCCTTCTACCTCCTCGACCTCTTCTTCCAACCTGACAAGCCATAACTTGGCACGAAAGATCACTCTGAGATCTCAACTGATGATCCTGTTCTTCCAACAACGGTACAAGTGAAAGATAGACTCTTCGCTGCATATAATATTAACACTCAATCAATCACAATTCTGCTTTGATACCAATTAATGCAGACTTCAAAAAGAATAAAAAAAACCTTCCGGTGAATGCATATTACCATACAGAGACATAGAAGTTTCGTTCACACCAGAACCTACATATTTCACCATAAATTGTGCATTCTAGATTTTAAACAAAAAACAAGGCACCTTAGGCTATGGATGCAGTTTATTTGTTAACTCCTTCCAGGGTTAAAATTTTACTCATTAGGGTTTCAGATTAGCATACTACGATGGCTCTTTTGGAATGAAAACAAAAATGATTTGTAGTCTTTTCAATACCCTTCGAGGTTAAATCCACCACAAACCCTATTTGCTAACACTCCAACCGATTTCTTTGTCAAACGAATACCAACATATTTTATTGCTTTGATTAAGAAACAATTACCTTTCCAGATGCGTGACTAAGTTATTGAAGTCGATTTCTCTGCACTTGAATTTCATGTAGCGATCTACTCAGGAATTTATTGCTTCAACTTGATGAAAACACCCTTTGCATAGTCGAAATTCATCAAAACGTGAATCAGATAGTTTTAATCCTTTTGCAATTATTAATTAATCAATGTAATGATCAATTCACCAAATCTAAGCAAATACAGAACATTAATAAGGCATATACATAAGATTTCACCATACAGATCACTGGTTAACTGGAGATAGATCTTATTCAAACCACACACAGAGTAAAGACTCTGTTTCGATTCTATTCCATCAACCCCCTCTATTCGATTACATTTTCATTCTTAAAGGAGTCATAAGAATCTGCTTGAGATCCTCACAAATAGGATCCACAATCTTTTAGATCACAATCCAATCAAACAAATCATTAATACTAACTTCCTAAGATTCGAGAGTCTATTTTGCTAAATAGCCATTATTACAACACACACCTCACCAAGACTCAAGCTCACTTGATCTAATTTAGAAACACAATGATAATCATAAGTTTTGTTTTTTTTCCCAACGCCCCTGCATCATGGTCTCAGAAGATTCCTCGTCTCCCTAGCAAATAGAATCTCTCCACGTGTCGAATAAGCGACGGATTTTGAGGGTTTGGAAGGGACGAATTTAGACTTACTGCGCCCTTGGAAATTTTAACGGAAGGTCCCTCGATCACTGCCAAATTTAGCGGCCTTATTGATGATCCATTGCAAAGCGTTCTCCATCCCTGAACCTCGTTGTGCTCCTCCAGAGGTGAGAAAATTTTGCTTCCTGCAATAGCCTGCATTTTCTCCCCGATTCTTTTTCTTCTTCCTACAAATCGTAACAATTTAGAGGCCAAAATCTCCGCCAAATTTAGAGGTAGACCGATCAGAAAGAACGCAGAGCAAGTTTAAAATAAGGATGGACTTGGCGGAGGAAGAAGTTACGCGGAAAGAATACGAACATACAGAATAAATCCTGAGCGTTTTCAGAACGCGTATTTAACTGATCAACTCCATGCCGCCTTCTTCGGTCCCTACCAGATCACGTGATACAATAACTAGAAATTTTAACCATGGGCGTGTTGTACCTATTTAGGTTGTTCCCCAAAGGAGATTTTCAAGTTATGTATTGGTACCTTCTAGATGTTTGACACGACGATGCTTTGCTCTTTTTCTACTAGCATAGATTAGTGTTTCGCTTCTTAGATAGATTGATACCTATTTCGATTTCCTTATCTATGCTTTAACTCTTATATTTACCCCTTTGTACTCTTTCAATTAATTTGTACCCTTTATGTGTGCCTATTTTGGTCCATTAATTTATTCTTATTTATTTTTGTAACTAATTATAAATGTGTTCTAATGTGCTTTTGACCATAATACCATTTGTAGGCATGAATAAGAGTATTTTTTTTAACATTTGGGAAGGTTATAAAATAAAGGTTAATGAAATGTTTCTTTTTGTCATATTAGTAGAGATTTTTTTACAAAATGAAGTTGTACATAAAATATCAAAAGACAAGTCTTGGCTCGATGGGGTATGTTGACTAAGCCAAAAGCATGTGGTGGATGGGGTCTTAAAGACCTTGGAGTATTTGGTAGAGCTCTTATGGCAAAGAATATGTGGCGTTGTTTGTTTAATCCTGGACTGTGGCATCGGGTGATTTCTGCTAAGTACATTGGGGGCTGGCCGATATCGGAATGGATCCGGTTGACAGTTTATGATCTGCGGCATATCTCGAATATTTGGCGGGCGCTTATGAGGGCATTGCCTATCCTTAAGCGGTGGCTGGCGTGGAGACCTGGGGATGGCTGGCGTATTAGAATTGGCAGAGACCCAATTCTGGGTTTAAATGGTGATTACAGACTTCCGGATCCTCTATTATCTGTCTTACTTGAAAAAAGAATATAGTTTTTGGCACAGGCAGTTATGAATTATGATGATGAATATTTCACGGTTTGGAGGGTTGCACGTGATCTAAATCTATCGGGTTCTTTGGCTACTGATTGGAATTTATATATTTACAAGCTTCGAAACTCTGGTTTAAGATTGCAACAGTGTAAAGATACATTGATCTGGAGTAAGAATGTGAGAACCGGTACTATCTCTGCGGCACTGGCTTATTCTTCTACTGTACCATCCACTTTTCCGGATTGTATTCCTTCCTGGTATAAGGCGGTGTGGAGATGGAAGTTACCTCTTAAGACGGTGATTTTCACCTGGTTGTTGTTGGCTGAGCGTATACTTACTTGGAATATGCTCCAGCGTAAGGGCTTTGAGGGACTTGGCATATGTTCGTTATGTCATGCGGCGGAGGAGTGTATTACACATTTGATGATTGAGTGCCCATTTTCAATGCAGGTATGGTTGCTTATTGGTAAGTTTTTTGGTACTGATCTTATTTGGCATGGTAGACATATCACTGAGGCCTTTGGTAATTGGATTACCGGTGATTGTGAGCTGAGAACCATCCCGTTTCATGTGTGTAGACTTATCTGGTTGGCTAGGAACTTATTTATTTTCAGGAATATGTCTACTACTCCACTTCAGATTGTTAATAAGTTACAGATTTTATGGAATGGAGGAACCTTATTATACAAGAAGAAACAGCCTCGATATATTCAGCAACCATATTTTCTACATGACAGGCCTATTGGCTATTTTGATGGGGCATCACAGACTGGTGGTACTATGTGTGGAGCTGGGGCAATTCTCATTTCGCCCCTCCTGGGCAGATATAATATTAAATGGAACCGTGGTGTTGGAACAAACACTAGGGCTGAATTACTGGCATTGTGGAGTATCCTACACTTTGCCAGATCATTGGGTATTGATACTATTCAGATTGCTGGAGATTCCCGGGTTATAGTTGAGTGGTTTAATGGTATATTTCATGTGGAAGCGATCCTTCTTACCTCTTGGATGGATCGTATATTACAGCTGAAGAGTCAATTTGTGGATATCAGCATCCAGCATGTATATCGGGAGATCAACTATGATGCTGATCTATTATCTAAGCAGGCTTTGGCGGTGCCGGTGGGACAATTTTTGGTGGCTCGTGGGGATGGATGTGATCCATCCGCTTTTTACCTTTTTGGGACTTTTTAGTTTATTTTGGCATATAATATGAACGCATAAGATTGTTATATCTTATGGTTCATATGGAGGTAACTATCGTGCTATATTATGAATAGGACTATACATAATATGCTATGGTAGGATACTTGCTGGATGATGATGATAATAGGTAATTTTAGGGAAAAATGGTCTGTTATGGTCAGTCTCTTGACTTAATGTTGTGAGTAACATTTTATGGAATTGTAATGACGGATGTCATGGTTATATCCTATATTGGTGATACCTTTTTTATATAAAATATATATAAGATCTTTTTTATGAAAAAAAATAAAAAAATATCAAAAGGCTATATATGCAAGTGCTTTATATTACTATTTTGTCGAGCTTATGCATTTTTTAAACTATTTAAGTTGTTTATATTGTGTAATTTCACTAGTCAATTTTAGGTCTAAAAAGAGTTTTCTTTGGAAAATACTAAAAAAAAGTTGTCATGTTAAAAATAAAATAAAATGTACTATGTTTAATCTATATTTTGTCATTAATGATATTTGACTAATATGTTGGGATAATATAGAGTTGAGAGTTGAAAATAATAATAAAAAGTTTATATTCTTATGCACACATAATAAATGATGTAATGATATATCTATATATTTTTTAATTTATGTTATCATTTAATTAAAATAATTTGTCTATGGTTAAATATATCATTATTTTTTATATATTTAATAAATTCTAAAAAAAATCGAAAAATCATAATACAATGGAATACATACAGGATGATATAT
>LPNX010674841.1:351014-372144 GCA_001517045.1 Pseudotsuga menziesii
ATTAAATCATAAATGTGTAAATTCAAATTATCTTAGTTATTAAATATAATATTTCAACATTATGTGAAAAATTAATATTATATGATAATATTTACCACTAAATATTAATGTTAAACTTTAAATAAAATGCAATTTTCATTTAATGAGTTTATATCAATGGTGTAAGGAGTTTTTGGTCCTTTAATAAAATTTATTTTTAAAGCCTTTGTTTTCTCTACTTTAAAGTGATTAAGAAATGATCTTATATAAATAAGTAATAATAGGAATGCAAACAACTCAACTATTAAAAGTTAAAAAATAATATAACTTGTCTCAATTATAATGAATAAATATTTATAAATATGAGATTTTAAAATATAATGATAAAATAAATATTAAAATGGAGAAGCGAACACTAGGGTTTAGGGATGGAGAGTTTAAGCAGTTTTTTTGCAAGATCCAGCTTTGGACTTGCTTGACTACATAGTAGATTCATCAAAAGGGATCTTAATTTGGTTGACCCCTAGGGCTTGAGAGGGAGAGGAAGGTATTATGTTAGGTCTTGGTTCTCATGACAAGATGTGACACACCTTATCGTCTTTCAATATTTTGGGTAAGGTTTTAATGGAGGTTTCTCATGTAGCAAATCCGAAGGAAGGTGGAAATGACATATGCATTTCAGTGGACGGATATAGGATAGTGGTACGAGAAGAAGACATGGAGGCTAGGAGGATAGTTGATCAAGTGGGGTGGCATAGGGTAGTAAAGAATTTCCCTCCATCGTATGATGTGCCACAACTATATTTTGTTTTTTCACAAAAAATGTTTAAGTATGGAGTCCTTTGGTGTAGTCCAAGGTTTGACATTGGAGTAACCAGGCAGTGAAGTGATGGTACAAATCATCTTCATTGGGTTGATCACACATCGCACAAGCTTGCAATTTTCACAGCCGAGATCATAGCGTGGCATCTCTAGCAAGTTTTTGGATTGTCTGGCACTTGGGGTGTTTGCTAGAATCGTAAAATCTTGGTTGATTTTTAATTTTGTTGATGTGAGTTTTCTTACTATGTCAAAAGTTTATAATTTCACTATGTCAAAAGTCAAACCTAAATAAGTTAGAGGTAGGTTATATGTATATTATTTATATGTATTAACATGTAGACTATTTTTAATTGGTAATTCAAATTTATTAAAATTGGGGTGGGGAAAGAAAAAGATAGAGATTGGGGTGGAGAGAGAGGATAGGGTTTAGGGATAATTAGGGCAATTAAAGATAAGGAGAGGTATAGGATGCGAGGAGAGAGAAAGAAAGAGAGTCTACAGGTGGTAAGTGGTAGGAGAGGGTGATTAGGAGGGAGAGAGAGAGAGAGCGGGGAGAGAGAGAGGGAGAGAGAGAGGCAGAGGGAGAGAGTGAGGGAGAAAGAGGGAGAGAGAGGGGGGAGAGAGAAGGGGGAGAGAGGGATGGGCAAGGGGGGGAGAGGGGGAGGAAGAGATGGAGGGAGGGAGGGAGGGAGGCGCGGGCAGAGGGAGGGAGGGAGGCACGGGCAACGAGAGAGAGGGAGATAGGGAGAGAGAGAGAGTTAGAGAGAGAGGGGGAGCGAGAGGAAAAGGGAGGAGGAGACAGGGAGAGGGTGAGGGAGGGGGTGAGGGAGGGAACAGGGGGAGAGAGATATGTTGATTTTCCGATCAGGGATGTCATTGATGTATTTAGTCATGAATGTCTTGAGGTAAAACCTTAGCTGTAAGTCGGGTCACTGGTACCCACAAAAGTATTATTAAAATGTAATTTCCAGTCTCCCAAGGTAAGTTAGAAAGGTTCACTTACAGAAAATCTCAATATTTTTACCCTCTCGACGTTCTTTTGCACCTCTCAGTGCAAATGCTAGTTAAATATACTTTTCAATCACCACATATTGATAAGGTCCATGAATAATTAAATTCCCATAATAAGGTTTATTAAGGTATACATATAATTATAATGTATTAAACATTATAATAATTAAAATACTCAAAAATAGTTTTACATTATAATAAATAAAATATTTAAGGAACTTGATAATTAGTTTTATATTATAATAATTAAAATAATCAAATCAATAATTAGTTTAATAAGTTAATATGAATAATTTAATGACTTAATACGGTATATTAAACTATGAATATAATTATAATGTATTAAACATTTTAATAATTAAAATACTCAAAAATTAATTTTACATTATAATAAGTAAAATATTCAAGTAACTTGATAATTAGTTTTATATTATAATAATTAAAATAATCAAATCACTAATTAGTTTAATGAGTTACTATGAATAGTTATATAAATCATATTAATGACAACGAAAATAATAAATAAATAAGTAGAAGTTACTTTTATTTTCATAATATTGCACTTAAAAATATGTGATAGTATATCTGCAAGTGTTGTTGTTAACAAATTTGTGATTGCAGATATGCAGGTGGAACTTTAGATAACTGAAGTTGGATCGTAACTGGTAGAACGTCACAGCCAAAATGTTTCAGCTAGGAAGAGGCTCTTGCATAACTGATTCAGGTCTCTTAACAAACAGAGATTGCAGGTACAGACACGGGATTGTGGTAATCAAGAGAGATTGCAGGCACAGACAAAGAATTGTGGCGAGGAAGAATAATGGATTTGCTTCAGCCCGAGATCATATAACAAAGAGAGATTACAGGTACAGACAGGGGATTGTGACAACAAAGAGATTGCAAGCACAAGCACAGACTGGAGATTGTGGCAACCAAGAGAGATTGCAGATACAAACAAGAAGGAAAAATGGATTTTTTTCAAGGGGAGAACACCACCATATTTGCATCAACAAAAAATAGTGATACTCTTCTCTCTTCCTCTTCATCAACATTTGTTTCAGCCTCTCAGTCCCCATTGATTTCCCCAAAATCTTCTCAGTCCCCATTGTTTTCCCCAAAATCTCCTCCCCCTTTAATCAATGACAATTTTCAATCCACTGTGTTATTTGATTACAACAAATCTGATATGCCCAACAGTGACTCTCAGCCCGTCAAGATCAAAAGGAACAATTTTTCTCAAATACCCATTTCATGTCTGCCTCAGAATTCATGTTTAAACAGCGCTAATGACATACCAAGTTCATCCTATGGCCCTTCATTCATCAGAGCGAAGCAGTTGAATGATATTCACAAGTCTGGGTTGTTATGCAAGGAGTATTTATCAAACAAAACACATAGCAATTCAAGGCCCCATAATGACAGGTGTCCAATAGACCTCAACACTGTCGCAGGTCACAAAAATATATTGCGAGCAAGCAACCCATCAAAAAATATTTCATTTACGAGGACCTCGGCCTCTCTGTCGTCATCTGCAAGGCTCAGAAGCTGTGATGTGTACATAGGAACACATGGGCAAAAGACAACTGTTCTTCGCTTCACCAAATGGCTTCGTGCAGAGCTAGAGATGCAGGGGATTGCTTGCTTTGCTGCAGACAGGGCTCGTTACAGAGACTCTAGAAGCCATGACATTGCTGACAGGGTATTAAGCTCTGCAACATTTGGTGTTGTTATTGTTACTAGAAAGTCTTTTGCAAATCCATATAGTATAGAGGAGTTCAGAACTTTTTTGGCTAGGAAGAATTTGGTTCCTTTGTTCTTTGATTTGGGTCCCGAAGATTGCCTAGCCAGAGATATTATTGAGAAGAGAGGGGAGCTGTGGGAGAAACAAGGGGGTGATCTATGGATGCTGTACGGCGGGGATAAGGAGGAATGGAAGGAGGCTGTGGAGGGGCTAGGCAGAGTGGTTGATGAGTGGAAATTGGAGGCACATACTGGGAATTGGAGGTGTTGTGTTATGAGGGCAGTTAGCCTTTTGGGCACCAGGCTTGGGAGGAGGAGTGTGGCAGAGAGAGAGAAGGTGAGAAAGGCCGGGATTGAAAGTGAGCAGTATCCGTTTTCAAGGAATACAGGATTTGTGGGCAGGAAGAAGGAGCTTCTGGAGTTGGAAGCAATTATGTTTGGGAAAGCAGATATAGATGGTAGTGATGATGATGGAGTCTTGGACCTTAAGATCAGGCCAAGGAGGCATGGCTCTGTTATTGGTAGGAGGAGAAGTGGGTGTGATAGATCCAAGAGATGGATAGATGCAGAAGAGGAACGAGGAACAGAGAGGAGAAGAATGAGTGAAAGTGATAGGTTAAAGGATGCAGACGAGGGGCTGAAGGAGAAGCGAAAGAGCGACTCTGACAAATGGAAAATGAAAATAGAGGATAACGATGGAAGGGCAGGGGACGAAGACGGAAACAATAAAGGGAAAGAGTTGGTGGTATGGAAGGAATTGGAAAATGAAATCGAGATACAAAGAGGCAGGGGTTCTCAGAGAAAGAGGGATAACAACCATCAGCGTGCAAGGACACTGCATAAAACAAGGTATGCAGAGAGGAGAAAGGATTTAATATTATCATATGATAGAGGTATTGCATGTGTATCAGGGGAATCAGGGATAGGCAAAACTGAATTAGTGCTTGAATTTGCTTACAGATTCGCACAGAGGTATAAGATGGTGTTATGGGTTGGTGGGGAAGCTCGTTACCTTAGACAAAACTATTTGAATTTGTCTCGCTTACTTGAGTTGGATGTGAGTAATGAGACACATATTACCCTAGAGAAAGGTAGGAATAAGACATTCGAGGAGCAGGAAATGGAAGCCTTACAGAGAGTGAGAAAGGAGCTTGTTAGAGACATTCCTTATTTGCTTGTGATTGATAATTTGGAGTCTGAGAGAGATTGGTGGGACGGTATAGACCTTTTGGATCTTCTTCCACATTTTGGTGGACCAACACATGTGATAATTTCTACTCAACTCTCCCGTGTGAAGAATCTAGATTCCCTGAGACTCTCATACTTATCAAGTGCGGAAGCTATGTCTTTGATGAAAAGAAAAAGGATGGATTTTTCATTAGTGGAACTTGATGCACTAAGAACAATTGAAGAGAGGTTGGGCCGGTTAACATTAGGCCTTGGAATTGTTGGTTCAATCTTGTCAGAGCTTCCCATTACACCTTCAAGACTCCTTGATACCATTAACAGGGTCTCCTTGAGAGAGATGTTGTGCGGTGAAGATTCGACTCTGAGAAAATATCCATTTCTTATGCAACTTTTTGATGTATGCTTCAATATTCTTGATTATGCAGATGAACCAAAGAAATTAGCTAGCAGTATGGTTTTGGTTGGTGCCTGGTTTGCTCCTCACCCTATCCCTATCTCTCTTCTTTCAATTACAACCCACAAGGATCCTGAAAGAATAAGTGGCTTGGGACTACGAAATAAATGCTTGCATGTGATTCGTTGCTTGTGTAGAATCCCTCGAATAACAAAATCAGAAGCTGAAGCATCAACTATGTTGATGAGATTTAGCATTGCAAGAAGTAGCACAAGGCAGGGATGGATTATCATGCATGAGATGATTCAGTTATATGCGAGGAGAAAAGGAGACAACTATATTGCCAGAGCTATGTTCCAAGTTGTTGGTAGACAAGGGACTATCTCCCTACATTCAGAGCATTTATGGGCAGCTTGTTTTCTTGTATTTGGATTTGGAAATGACCCCGCTATTGTAGAACCTAAGGGAACTGAGTTACTTTCCTTCATAAAAAAAATAGTAGTTCCTTTGGCGCTTCATTCTTTTACTACCTTCTCAAGGTGCCATGCAGCTTTGGAACTTCTACGTCTTTGCACATGTGCCTTAGAGGTTGTCGAAGAGTCCTTTGTTTCTCAAGTGCAAAACTGTTTGGATAAATCCATCTGTTGGAGAATGCTTGGTCGTGCTGATACTAAGTTGGATGAGCTTCTCTGGAAGGATGTAACACTTCTGAAGGCTTCACTTTTGGAAATAAGGGCAAAATTGATGCTCAAAGGTGGGCCATATGATGCAGGGGAGGATCTCTGCAAAACCTGCATCGATATCAGAACAGTGATGCTGGGTGTGGATCATCCTGACACCATGGCTGCTCATGAAACACTGGCCAAACTTGTCAGATACCAAACAAATACTAGAGTAGGGTAGATGGTGAGTTTGATTAACGCATCCATCAAACTGTGGAATATGCAGACAACACACTGGTGCTCACCAGGTCAACGCCAGATTATACAGCCGTAAAATATATACATTTCAAACGTTCCAGATTTCCAAAATTTTCTCTTGTCTCGTGAGAGCTACAAACCCAAAATGTTTCTCAGCTATTAAGACTATAGCTGCATTAACATTCTGCACAGAGAGTATAAAGCTATAGATTCTAATATACTGGCCTAACAGTAGAAGACAAGAAAAACATATTTTCAGAAGACTAATAAAAGGTATGACTGCTGTGCGTCTCATCCACTTTCTGTGCTGCATTGACTGGACCCTGAAGGTTCAGAGTACCTGAGTTTGCCTCACCAGCTTGCTGTATTGAATTACCTTCAAGCTGCTGGTTTTCAACAGAGTTGTTGCAAGAACGATACAAACACTCATACCAAGGGAAGCGAGCGCTCTCCAGCTGTAAACCATGAATTCATAGTCCATGTTTAATGCAACGCGAGGAAGACCTTGCTTGATAAGTGGCATTCCAAATACTTAGGGGTTGGACCCCATTTTTTATACAAATCCCATTGTCCAAAGCAGCCCCTTCCTTAGCAAATTGATCTACAACGACATTATTGTGTCCTCTGAACGTTGACGTGAAGAAAACTAGCCTCCTTGATAAGCTTGAGATCCTCAATAATCCTTTGTTGGATTCTACCAGTTGCATATCCTTCTTTCTGGATGCCTTTTCTAGCTTGGCTAATGATGAGAAACCAATCGCCAAAGATGAAGACTTTCTGGATGTTGAGGGAAAGGATAATCTCTAATCCCATGTATAAAGCATACCATTCAGCCTGGCTGTTTGTCGCTGGCCCCATTCCCCAAGCAAAAGATACTTCTTTGTTTCTGTCGGGATCCAAGAAGATGACCCCCTGCACCTGCTGCCCAATATTGTTCCAAAGGTTTCACATGTTTTATTTTGTTCTTAATCTTTCATCATACAAAACTAATATGCTCTTGTGTGCACTGTACAAGAATTTGTGATAATGTTTTTTTCTTCTTGTAAATGTAGGAATGTTCTCTACAAATTGGAATATTTCAAGGAAAAGAACGCTGGACATTGGTGGATGTACAATAGCAGTTACAGATCATACCTCCTTAGCTGCACTGTACTTTATTATGCCCAACTGGCCAAACAAGGAGGTTGTATTAATTTCTTTGCTTAACTTGCAAAAATGTATGATCACAATTTTTGCTTTATTAGTATATTTAGATAGGCTAAGGGGCAAGGTATTGCATATACAATTCAATGCCTTGTTAATCAGAATTTGTCGTCTTCATAATTTTATGTCTATACAGGAACAGGTGTACTCAATGTGTCTCCGACTCTGGAGAAATCCCTTGTGTCACCATAAACACTGAATCACACAGATATTCATAAGGTAATCTAATCTATATGTTCATCTGTATATGTCGATCATTCATCCTTTGAATACATAGATGCCAAATCTTTAAGGCACTGAAAGTCATACATGTTTAATTCTGGAGCTCTGCTCAAAACAATTAGTGATAGCATTTACAAGATCAACTGAAGTTGGGTGACTTATTATAAAGGCTATTGTGAAAATCAACTTCTCAGTGGAAAATTGCCAATCATTCTATTGGACAGTGTTGATGTTTATGAAGTTGTGAACCTTCCCCATCTTGCAGTATCCATCTTTGATCTAGCCAACTTTGTTTCCACAATGGATTCGAAAGGCATCTCATGAACTGCCCTGTCTGAAAAAGTCTCTATAGTGTTTGAGTTGTTTAATTGTAACAACCATTTGATCAGCACCATTCTCATGTAAGTAAATGCCTATTGTTGTTGTTTGAACAAACTCATTCTCATTTTCATGTAATTAAGAACCACCCATATTAAATTAAGTTGAAAAGTATTGCCCTTTTTCAGATTGTTGTCTTTGACATGAGTTTTGGTTTTCGGCTATGTTACACCAAGTTTCTGGTATGTGGAGACATGCACCCAAGCTTGTGAAGCTCCCTTATATTTTAAATTTTAGAATACAATTAAGGTATGGTGGAGGTTTTGAACATAGAGACCCTATCCCAAATATATCAAAATATACTAATCATTAAAATTTCAAGTTTTAAAATAAACATTGTGATGGAATAATGAAGTTTGAACAATGAAAACCATAAAAGCACATCTTCATTCTCATTCTCATGTAATTAAGAACCACCCATATTAAAATAAGTTTAAAAGTATTGCCCTTTTTCAGATTTCTGTCTTTGACATGAGTTTTAGTTTTAGGCTATGTTACACCAAGTTTTTGGTATGTGGAGACATGCACCCAAGCTTGTGAAGGCTCCCTTATATTTTAAATTTTAAAATACCATTAAGGTATGGTGGAGGTTTTGAACATAGAGACCCTATCCCAAATATATCAAAATATACTAATCATTGAAATTTCAGGTTTTAAAATAAACATTGTGATGGAATAATGAAGTTTGAACAATGAAAACCATAAAAGCACATCCTCATTCTTTTTCACATGTAATTAAGAACCACCCATATTAAATTAAGTTTAAAAGTATTGTCCTTTTTCAGATTGTTGTCTTTGACATGAGTTTTAGTTTTAGGCTATGTTACACCAAGTTTCTGGTATGTGGAGACATGCACCCAAGCTTGGGAAGACTCCCTTATATTCTAAATTTTAGAATACCATTAAGGTATGGTGGAGGTTTCGAACATAGAGACCCTATCCAAAATATATCAAAATATACTAACCATTAAAATTTCAAGTTTTAAAATAAACATTGTGATGGAATAATGAAGTTTGAACAATGAAAACCATAAAAGCAATAACATGATAACATTGTGAACTCAATTCAGCTCCTAAGTAAAGCTCAATACCAAACAAACGCTAAACACTAATAACACTCCAGTAAATAGTGAATATGAATCGACCTAGGGTTTGTAAGAGTTAAAGATATGGCAGGAGGGTTGGCAGCATCCATTAGGAAAGGGTGGGGGAGGTTTGGTTAAGTGCTTCCTTTTTAATTGGAAACCATATCATCTAGGCACCAAATTGTTTCATTGTCTTTTGCTCTTTGTAAAACCTTTGGATTAGTTAGTAGCCGTATAGAGAATCAGGCTACATCCCTCCAAAGCTAAAAATAAATGTGTTCAATAGTTTATTTATTTCATGTTTGTGCATGGTCAATCATATTCTCTCGAAACTTTTTTCTAATATTGACAGTCTGTAGGTCTATGTTATTCATTTTCAGTCATATCATCATATGTCATCTTATTTTGGAAAACAAATTATTGAAGTGGATCTTATTTAGTTTATTTTATTTCTCTTTTAGCTTAATATTTTGGGGATTATGTGGACACTTCTAAGTGGCTTCCGAATGTTCAGTGGATTTTTTTAATGACATGGCACACTCATGTACATAGGGCATTGGTTTAGAGGAGAATTCATGAGATTGAGACATGGCACTTATGTTGAAATTTTAGGATTAGAGGAGTTTTTAACATAAATAGTAAAAAATGCATGAACATGTAAACTCAGATTCAGAATAGTACTTGCTTAGTAAAATTTGAACTGTAATAAAAACAATCATAATTTTCATCTCTTTCAACTTAACGCTCCATTAGTCACTGCATTAGAGTTGGTCCTCGAGAATCATCAAATGCCATGTACACTAACAACATGATAAAATAATGTACCGTAGAAATCAGCAGTAAGGAATCATAACCAATATTTGAATCAGCCTTATACTTAGATACTTTAGGTTGATCTTGTCACCGAAGGGACAAGTCAATTGAGTAAATAAATGTCATACCTTGAGAGAGAGGGTTAAAGCAGTAGGATATGGACTTCAGACACTTAGTCAATAGTAGGAGAGTCATACCCAGTATAGTCACGTTGCACATACGCTGGGTAAGAATACAGTCACACTGTGCAGAAACACACAGTCATACTCTTGCACAGTCAAGCTTCCACAGTCATGCTAAGTAGGACACACATGGTCATGCTGGAAAAGCCACAGTTCATACCCAAGGCTATGCTGAGAGAACAAGCCACAGTTCATACCCAAGGCTATGCTGAGAGAACAAGCCACATAACAAACTCAAGTCACGGTGGGAGAACAAGCCACATAACAAACTCAAGTCACGGTGGGAGAACAAGCCACAGACCACACTCAAGGTCACGGTGGGAGAACAATCCACATACCACACTCAAGGTCACGGTGGGAGAACAAGCCGCAGACCACACTCAAGGTCATGGTGGTAGAACAAGCAACATACCACACTCAAGGTCACGGTGGGGGAACAAGCCACAGGCCATACTCAAGGTCACGGTGGGGAAACAAGCCATAGACCACACTCAAGGTCACAGTGGGAGAACAAGCCACATACCACAATAAAAAACACAGTCATGTAGCAGGGAAGATGACCACGCTAGGGTAGAAACCATCTGTCATGAGACACACTGCAGGAGATCACAGCTATCACACAGACAAGGTAAAGCAGTCACGCAGAGGTGAGCCACGGAAGGACTCAATGAGATATGTCGTAGGAAAACCCACGTGGAGACGCCCAGTCACACGGAGGTACAGACATGTGAACACATAGAGGAATTCACGCTCACGGTCTAATGGGAGAAGAGTGCTCACGGTCACATGGGAGCAGGGTGCTCACGGTCACACTGGAGATGAACCGTCTCGCTGAGAGTAAACACACAGCCACACAGGTGGGCGATGGTCAAGCATCACGGAAAGGAGTTACATGGAGGGACAATCACGCTGAGGAAAGAAACCCACGGTCCACGCTGAAGGAGAAGCTCACAGAGGAAGAGAAGTAACCTCGGGATAACAGTCATGCGAAGGAAACAGTCGCGCGGGAGCAAAGAAGAACACACTCATTCACAGAACAGAGAGACAACCATGGAAGAACTCAGTCACGCGGGTAGTTGTGGAATCACGCGGACCAACGTCACGCGAGGAACAAACAAGGAAACTGTTCGATATATTATGTTTTCGTTCAACCTAGAATTTATAAGGTTTAAACATTAATAAAATGGTCTAAGTAAAAAATCAAAGGTCCAAAGGTTTTATTAAAAACCAAATAAAATAAATAAATGGTCTAAAAGGTCTTTATTAATAAAACCATAAAGGTTTTATTAATAAAACCATAAAGGTTTTATTAATAAAACCATAAAGTAAACTTTTATAATAAAGTCATAAGGTAAATGGTCAAACCAAAAGATAAAAAGAACTTAGGTTAGTGTACCAAAGACTCATAAGGTAAGAGTCATCATAACAAGGGTACACACACAATAAGAGTGCTAGGACCAAGTAGGATAAGGGACCATGAGTCAACAAAGGGGGCCACAATAAAACAACCCACAAACCCACAAGATCAAGGTGAACCATAAGGTGGACAAACAACTTCTTTAGGACCAACAAGACCAATAAAATTTTCTCTCTCTCAAGGTACATTGTTTTATATATTTTTGTCATCATTGTATAAGGGTAAGATCCGAATGGATGGTACGATCCTTTGGTCCTCAATACTGCTCCTAAGGGTTAGGTGCTAGTGACATTATCAAGGGGTGGCCAGTCCCTTGAGAAGCAACCTAGCAGAAACGATTAGGAGAGAGGACATCACATATCATCTCTTCCATTCCCAAAGAATGGCTCTCAGCCCTAGGATGAGCTTCAGTACCAGACTGAAACAAATTCCTGGTAACTGACCAGGTGCCTCCATTTTCCCAAAGAATGGCTCTCAGTGCTAAGCTGAGTTCCAGTCCTAGACTGAATCAAATTCCTAGTAACTGACCAGGTGCCTCCATTCTCCCAGAGAATGGCTCTCAGCACTAAGCTGAGCTTCAGTCCCAGATTGAATTAGATTCTTGGTAACTGACTAGGTGCCTCCATTCTCCCAGAGAATGGCTCTCAGCAGTAAGCTGAGCTTCAGTCCCAGATTGAATTAGATTCTTGGTAACTGACTAGGTGCCTCCATTCTCCCAGAGAATGGCTCTCAGCACTAAGCTGAGCTTCAGTCCCAGACTGAATCAAATTCCTGGTAACTGACCAGGTGCTTCCATTCTCCTAGAGAATGGCTCTCAGCACTAACTTGAGCTTCAGTCCTAGACTGAATCAAATTCCTGGTAACTGACCAGGTGCCTCCATTCTCCCAGAGAATGGCTCTCAGCACTAAGCTGAGCTTCAGTCCTAGACCGAAAGTTGATCAACTACCTGCAGGACCTACTTGGACATCGTGTCCTTGGTCCCAGACCAGAATATGTCTCTGCCTCTACCTACAAGATCTACTTGGACATCATGTCCTTGGTCCCAGACTAGAATACCCTAGAGGCACATAGGAGCCCTAGCCACATGCTAGGGGCTTTTCCATGGCATCAACCTGCTTAGTCCCAGACTAAAAACCCCAGGAGACTATTGGGGGCCCTAGGGTACCTTCTAGGGTATTACTCTGCCCTAGTTAACTGACTAGGGTACCATCCTGCTTGAGAATGGGTCTCGCAGTTGCACTAACTTCTTTGTTTTCTTCACATTTTTGAGGGATATTCATCCTAAAGGGGCACACTTGACTTTTCGTCACACATGCATGGTTGACTCTCTAGGGAGGTGCACTTGTTGGTTTGACTCTGTTGGTTTTTGCACATGGTTTTGGAGATTTCCCATGGTGTTGGCACTTCACATGGTATTTACTCATGTTTTGGATGTGCACATGGTTTTCGCACATGGTTTTGTATCACCCATTATATTCTCACCCATGGTATTGATATAGCTAGAGCTCTCTCCTTAGCTATAAAAGGAGAGGCCACCTTCATTGTAAAAGGGAGAATGGTTTTTAAGAAATACTGAAATAATACTAAGAGCTGTGTTTCCATTTGTGAAATTATGTGTCATTGTGCTTAGATCTTTAGATTATTACAAGGATTTCTCAGTTTGCTTTCCATTGTTGCTAAAAACGATTTCAACAAAGTTGAGGTAACATCTATTTAATTTGATTTTGTTAAAGTAAAAGGTGGTAGGGATTGCTAGTAAACCTCCTTGTTTGATTACCATTTTAAGTAGATTATTTGATTGCTTCTAAAACTCCTTTATTTACTCATGTGTTAATCTTACTTTAATGATCAATCTAACTCCTTTGTATGACTTGTTGTAGAACAGGATTGCTAGGCAAGCCTCATTTTTATTGCAAGTTCTTAAGGAAAGTGAGCGAATTAATGGTTGGAATTTCAAATGGAAAGAGGAAAAGATTGCTAGGTGTTACCTCACAAACTAGCACCCTTCGAGTTAGGTCACAAAGGACCGTGCTAAGATTGGCAACTTTTCAGGAGATGCATCCACTATCACCTCAATGCACTTTTCTCTCTCTTTAGGCTTGCTCCTTGGGCCACGAGAGGCTTCCCAAATATGGTAGAAAGACTTGTAAGATATGCTATTAAAATAACTCTCTATAAGACCTTCCCACTAAGTCAGTAGATCAGTGCCTTAATGGAGTCAAACAGTATGTGCAATTAATACTCAATGATTGGGAAGGCTTAGGAGCAAAAAACATTGATGTTGTTTGATTAACAAGATAAATCAATTTTCTCTGGTAAAAGCCATCAACGTAAACTTGGAAGAAAACCCAAAAATTAACCATAGAAATACCCCGAAAAATACCTCTGGGCAATCAACAACTCAAGGAGACCCAATCCCCCTAGGGCACACTTTTTTTTATGGATGGATGCTGCGTTGAACACTTCAAAACCCCCATAGGTCGACCCCGGATGACATGGATATGAGCTAGGTGTTGAACACACAAAGATACTGAGAGGGGGGGGGGTGAATCAATACCTAGCACAATTGTTACTTTTTACTTTGTCAAACATATGTAGTTATATCATCAACGTTAACCATGTGTGAGATAGACAATCACAAGAATGTACACAGGATGTATATGGAAAACTCAGTAGATCATATTGATAAAAACCATAATATTTTACAACATTATAGGAGGAGACACCATTCTCCAAGATTCTCTAGCTCCAACTGGAAGGAGGCTTCAACCCCCATATTTATTAGCTCCAATTGGAAGGAGGATCCAACCCCCTGATTTACCAACTCCAACTGGAAGGAGGCTCCAACTCCCTAATTTACCAGCTCCAACTGAAAGCAGGCTTCAACCCCCCAGGCTTGTACTTCAGTCCTTCAAATCAAATCTGTCCACTTCCAAATTTGTCAAATCTGTAGCATATTCAATTCTTTGTTCCTTTTAGCACATCTTAAAGACTTCTCTTAAAGGAATTCATCCAGAAATCATCCTTGTAGATCTCTGTCACAAAGTATTTAAGCGTCTCTTCACATGAACACAATAGATTGATATTCCTGTAGTTGCTAAACTTGTACAAGGAGGTAGCTCTGCTTCTCTGCTAATCACACAATCATTTAGTCTTCAAATACTTTTCTCAACAGAGAGTCATCTTATGCACCACATCGGAGATTCTCACTATAGTTATGTTATTCCTATAGATGCCCCACAGTCCTTAAAGCCTCTTCAAATTTGTACATGACATCGAAGTTCTGTGCTTTAGTACCAAGCTTTCATACAACTGTAATGTCATATTCAGATCTTTTTCACAATATATATATATATAAATTTTTTTTTTCTGCAGTCCTTCCCATGGTCTCTAGTTGTGCATAACTAAATCTGTTCATGACCTTTAAGACTATATATATATCATCCTTACCCCACATATGTCATTGAGCTCTTTACCAAATTCCTTTTCTAAATATGTTTACTAATGATCCAGGCATATAAATTAAATAACCCACTCACAAATCTGCTATGCCTCTATGGACTCTATTGACCACGCAAAGCACAGATATAGATTCCCACACAGGCAGGTTCAATACTATGAGATGTTTTAGTATCTTGAGTCTGCTATATGCATCATACTTTAATTTTGAGCTATTGCATCTCCTGGACTTATATCTGAACTCTTATTCAACTCCAACGCACTTTCTGATTTTGCCAATCCATATTTAGGGCTCAGTTTGAGATTGAATTGCTTCACAGACTCTTGTGATCTACGATTTCAAGACATCTGCGCTCTCAGTTCTCACGGAGGAAATGCCATGTGATTTATGCAATTATCAGAGACTCCAAACATGATCTCAGCTTCATTGCTTTCTTTGTTGTACATATCTACAAATTAGACTTGCAAACGCAGAGGAAACAACTGCTTCCTTTCATCGAACGCATTATTGGTCATATTCATCTTATGTTCTCCAATCACCAGCAGAGACAAATTCTTGCAAACAGATCGTGACCAAGAAGCACATCCAAATTCCTGCGTATTTCAGAAGATAGCCCAAAAAATTACTTCAGTGTTTTCACTTCAAAGCTATGTATCCATCTTAGTTCCCTGTCTCTCCACAAAAACTTCAAATCGATTATAGCATTTATATGGATCATTTTGTTTTGTGAAGACCCAAGCATTGACTCCTTGAAGACAAAATTGTGGTTTAAATGCCCAAGTTTTAGCGCCATCTCTCTTAAAAAATGTTTTATAAATAATGTGGACCCATCGTATTCAAGCTTCAATCACTTCGTTGGATTTGGTGTTCAAGAATGACCTCATGTGGATCCAACGCATCAACCACTATGATGCCACATCGATCAATATTGCTTGAGAGAGAGAAAACTTGTTCCGAGATCTCTCAAGGGTGTTGTAGCCACTCTCATCGTGACAAAATGATCATATATTTATATAGATCATCTTGTGTTAATTGTGGACCAAAATATTCACATGAAACCATTAAACATCATGATCACTCCATCCAAGCTCAGGCTTTGTCATCTATCTTTCACACCACTCACTAGTCATCAATGACTCATCTTGACATCAATGACAACACTTATCCAACACTAGGAACCACTTGAAAGTTGAAACCCTTATGGTTTGATCTTCCTATCAAAGTGGACCTACAAAACACCTGCACCAGATCTGCAATAACCTTTAGAGAGTGACATCACCCTCCCTAGGGCCGGCGTCACCCCTTTTAGGGCCTTTTTAGCTTCAAAACAACTTTTTTATTGTATTTTTCACATTTTAATGGATTTTTCAGCAAAATAAATTCAAAAATTCATTACTACCGTAACTACTTTAGAAATTAATCAAGTAAAGAATTTCAACGGCAACAAAATAAATATTTTTGGATTTTCACAAAATATTTGATTTTTAGGGTTTTTATATTTTTTGAAAATTTATTGTATTTTTCAAATGTATAATACAAGGAATATTATAAAAAGGGAGTTAGATGAAGGTGAGGGAATAAAACCTAGGTCTCGTTCCTTCCAGGCATCAAGAAATCGGGTTTAACATTTATTCTAAGAATTGGCAATTCAATATTTGTATCAACTAGGGAAAAGCTAAGAAACCCTAGGTTGTGTTAGCTTTGGCCTAGTTAGGGCAAAGAAAGATGCTAAGGCCCAACACAAGAGATACCCTTCAAGAGGATGTCTCTCTTACAAGACCATACTATTATGTATAAAAAGCCTAGGTCACCCTTACCTCGGATACCTTAGGTAGTGCAAGACAAGAGACTCAAAGATTTTATCACAATTTAAGAGAAAAGGAGAAGAGATTAACGTCTCAAGAATCCTTCCACCTTATACAAGCCTTGAAAGATAGTAAATAAACCTCATGCATCAAATTTATCTTTGAAGAACCCTAGAACTTGCCAAGAAGGGAGGTGCACACCACTTGATTAGCTCATGTACACAAGAAGAAAGAGAAAAATTATCTTATTTAATCCCATGATCTTCATGATCTTCATTACAAATGAAGGTTAGCTCCCATTGGATATGTCACATGGTGATATCGTTGGAATATCAAGCAATACTGAGAGGGGGGGGTGAATCAGTATTAAGCACTTTTATTTATTTTTGTTTTATTATCACTTCATTAAGCTTCCTTAATAATTTATATGTGATTCTCATGTATGCAGGCATAAAACAAGAGTGGACACAAAAGATATATATGGAAAACTCAATATCATGTATTGATAAAAACCACAAGAACATCAAATGATGTTGACAACAATTTCCAAATACATCAACTGCAACTGATGGGAGGCTCTGACCTCCTTGTTTCCTAACTCCAATTGGAGGGATGCTCCAACACCCCACTTCTCTAGCTTCAACTGGAAGGAGGCTCCAAACCCCTAGTTTCTTCGGCTCCAATTGAAGGGATGCTCCAACATCCCACTTCTCCAGCTTCAACTGCAAGGAGGATCTGACACTTTAGTACACAAGCTCCAACCTGTGATCCTTGCACCACCCATCCACCCTTAAATTACTTCATATCAAACTTTTGACTGCAAATTTTCTGTTATTTACTCTATTTCTCTGTTGCTTAACTTCTTGTTCTTTAAATCATACGCAGCAAGACACATTTCTTTCAAGCTATGTTCAAGTATATATATATATATATGTGTGTGTGTGTGTTTAAAAAACTTTTAAATGTGAAAAATTATGACTTTTCACATAAGACACCTCTTTATTAACAGTTTTCCATAACCACAACTCTTCATTTCAGTATTTTGAATGTGAAATGTTATGACTTTTCACATAAGTCACACCTCTTTATTAACATTTTTCCATAACCACATAACTCTTTATTTCAACATTTTTAACACGATTAATATTTCGGCAATCGTAACTCTTTATTTCGGCAACCATATAATATTTAGTTTTTAATTAATTAAGTCATTTTTATTTCACATTTGCAAATACATAAGTAAAAACCATGGCCTTCCAAAACCATGATATTTGACTGCTTTAGTTTTTCACGTAAAACCCTTTTTAATTAATTAACTCATTTTTTATTTCACATTTGCAAATACCATGAGTAAAAACCATGGGCTTCCAAAAACATGATCTTTGATTTCTTAATTTTTTCACGTAAAACCCTTTTTAATTAATTAACTCATTCTTTATTTCACATTCATGTAACTTCTTTTTAATTCACTTTCACCTAACTGTAATTTTTTTAATATAAAAACTCATTTTTAATATTAAAACTCCTTTTTAATATTAAAACCTCTTTTTTTAATATTAAAACCCCTTTCTATAAAACTCCATCTTCACGAGGACATATCTCCTCAACCATGAGGAACCATGAGGCATTCCACATATCACCAGAACCGGCATGACAAGTACTATCCATACAAGAGGATTTTACATGTGTTTGTAATGTCCTCTGTCTTCTTATCTTCATTAAGTGCATGGCTTCTAGACCTCATCCTGAGTCTTGAGTTGACATCAATGACAACAATGACATCAAATTTTCCAACAGATACAACAAAAATAGGTCCAAGGGGTTATCCATGAGATGTGCTAAGGCGGGTGTGACAACCCTTACAAGCGCAATTACCTCTACAAAGCATAAACCATAAGTGTGGCTAGGAACCCAAGCCATGCGTCCTAATGGATTCATCCCAAGGTGCACTGAAACACCCACCCAGGGCATAAATGCCCAACATGATGAGGGACCTCCACCCATCAAGGGGTAGTTAGCAGAGCCACAACGCTATCACTCCTTGAAATCAGAACTAAGAGAACCTACCATGACTAGACCAAGGTCATGAGCCTTGCTAGACCAACACTTTTACATAAACAAGCCCCAACTTGACCTTCACAATGGCAAAAATGTTATATTTTTAATGGTTATACAAGATCTAAAACATTTAGCATCATAACATCATAACCATAAGCAAATGATCACCGAAAGAAAGACAAATGCAACAACACAAGAGAACACAAAGATTTTCCTCGGGGAAACCACAAGGGAGAAAACCCCGCAAAACTTCCTCAGTATAGAATTCGACCAAGACAGTGTAAAACCCCAGCAACAAGAATAGTTGATCATCTTCCACAGTAGACTCTTTCTCTCTCTCTCTCTCCAGCGCAATACCTGAGTGTAAGATGTGTATAAATGAGAGAGACGCCTCACCTATTTATATTCATTAGGTGAGTGCTTCAACTAACTAACTAGGTCGGCCAGGTTCCCTAATTAGGGCTGACCTACTTTGGGAGACTCAAAATATATTTTATATAACACTTCTGTGGGTACTATTGCCCCGACTTACAACGTAGGGTTTACCTCATGACTTTTACATGACCAATTACATCAACGACATCTCCGAATGGAGGAATAACATCTCCAAAGGAGAATACAACAAAAGTACAATAGAATATTTTCCGAAGTTACAATACTTTAACACTCCCTCTTAACTAGGAAGGTATTCTACATCAACAACAACCATCATTACAACTGTACAACTGACTAGTGAATCTCTATATGTCATAGGAAGTTTTGGAACATCATCATACATTTGTTGGTGTATATGTAACTTCGGAATGTATTCACTTGTATTTCTTATCTATTGTAACCCGATGTTTATTCCGGGATGTACTTGTGTTATGTCATGCCCCGATGTTCCGATTGAGAAGATCTATAATGTAAACAAGTCATGTCAAGTCATTGTGGGTAACCCTCCTATTGTTTAATGGTTAAAGTCCCTGCAGTTCCAGGGCAGGATTTTCAGCTCCAAATCCAGATCCGACATTTTGACCTGGTAAGATCTAAATCTTTTGTATTTCCATTTGAGGTTCTCAGTTAAGATGTCTCATCATACCAAGCTTGATGAAAAGCTTGAGGGAGCTGATAACTTCCGAGCTTGGAAGTATAGGATCTCCCTGGTCCTGGAAGAAAATGAGTTGGACTCCTATATCAGTGAGGAGGTTCCAGTTCCAGAGGGAGATGAGGCAAAGGACTTACATAAGAAAAAGTTGGTTATGGCAAAGAGAATCATTGCTGATTCTATCAAGGATCACCTCATACCACAGGTGTCCTCTCTCAAGACACCTAAAGCTATGTTTGATGCCCTAACCAAATTGTTTGAAGGGAAGAACATAAACCGGAAGATGACTCTGAGAAACCAACTGAAGAATGTGAAGATTCAGAATGCAGAAAAAATCCATTCTTACTTCACAACGGTCTCCCAGATCAAAGGACAACTAGAAGCTATAGATGAAGAAGTGGAGAATGCATAAATTGTGATGACAACACTGAATGGCCTTCCTAGGCCATGGGATTCATTCATCCACTCCTTATAATCCACAACAGAATGGGATTGCGGAACGGAAGAACAGAACTATCATGGAAGCTGCAAGAGCTATGCTTCATGATCAAGATCTTCCTATGCATCTTTGGGCGGAAGCTGCCAGAACAGAGGTGTATATACAGAACCGTACTCCACATAGAGTACTCGAGAACAAGACTCCTGAAGAAGTCTTCTTCGGCAAGAAACCAGAAGTCAGCCATCTCAGAATATTCGGCTGTCCTGTATACATACACATTCCAAAAGAGAAAAGAACAAAATTAGATCCTTCAGGAAAGAAGGGTATATTTGTGGGATTCTCTGAAAGCTCGAAGGCTTACAGAATATATTTCCCAGGATACAAGAAGATTGACATCAGCAGGGATGTGACATTTGATGAAGACACAGCTTACAACAAATCCAGAAAGAGACCTGCTGAAGAACCTAAAGAAGCAGAAGCACCCAGAATTCATGATACAACCATGAATGAAGAAACTCAAGAAGAAGATTGAGAATTTGAAGAACCACAAAGACCTGTAGATTCACCTTTGGAGAAGAATCCTCATAAGAGGAAACCTGCTTGGGTACGTGAAATTATCCAAGGTGCAGAAAGATATGGGGCTCCAAAAGAGAATCACAGAGAAAGAAAGAGGACCAGATCCTGCTCCGGGTATGTAGCTTTACTATGTGATTTCATTGATAAAGAACCTTCCAGTTATGAAGAAGCAGCAGAACGAAAAGAATGGAAGGATGTTATGATCGAAGAATATCAATCGATAATGAAGAATGATGTTTGGGATGTTGTTCCAAGACCAGAAGGGAAGTCAGTTGTAACTTCCAAATGGATCTACAAGATCAAGCATGCTGCAGACGGTAGCATTGAAAAATATAAAGCAAGATTTGTGG
>LPNX010674841.1:372331-387678 GCA_001517045.1 Pseudotsuga menziesii
TTGATACGAAGAGAAAGCTTGTTGCCGAGTTCGAAATGAAGGACTTGGGTATGATGCATTATTTTCTAGGTATGGAGGTGTGGCAGAGTGCAGATGGAATCTTCCTTGGACAAGGGAAGTATGCAGTAGAGATTCTGAAGAGGTTTGGGATGATGGATTGCAAGGCTATGGCCACGCCTATGGCATCGAACCTGAAGCTATTGAGCGATGCTTCATCAGAGTTGGTTGATGCTACGATGTATCGTCAGATGATTGGGTCCTTGATGTACCTGACAAACACGAGACCAGAAATTTGCTTTGCTGTGAACACCTTGAGCCAGTTCTTGACAGATCCGAGAAATGTTCACTTGATTGCTGCAAAGCATATTCTGAGGTACCTGAGGGGTACAGTTGATTATGGGCTCAAGTATGAGGCGAATCAGAAGATTAACCTGGAGGGTTATGTTGATTCAGATTGGGCAGGCAGTGCCATCGATAGGAAGAGCACTTGAGGGTGTTGCTTCAGTATGGGATCAGGTGTGATCTCTTGGTTTAGCAGGAAGCAATCCTGTGTGGCACTAAGTACAGCTGAAGCAGAGTATGTCGCAGCTTGTTCAGCTAGTTGTGAGGCAGTATGATTGAGGAAGCTACTGTCTGATTTATTTGATCTTCAATTGGATGCTACTTGTATACATTGTGACAACCAGAGTTGCGTGAAGTTGTCAGAGAATCTAGTGTTCCATGACAAGTCGAAGCATATTGAGATCAAGTATCACTATATCATGGATATGGTGTAGAGGGGAGCAGTGAAGCTCCAATATGTTGCGATGGACGATCAGATAGCTGATGTGTTGACAAAGCCATTGGCTAGGGTGAAGTTTGAGTACTTCAGGGAGAAGCTTGGTGTTCTCCGGATCGAGGTTCCCTCCAAAGGGAAGTGATGAGTCCGTGAGCCATTCTGACATGGTGAGAGGATTGGTTCCTTCCATGGTTAGATGTAAGGGCTGAGCCATTCTGTCATGGTGAGAGGATTGGTTTCTTCCATGTCAGATATGAGTGCTGAGCCATTCTGATATGACTGTAGGATTGGTTCCTACATGATCAGATATAAGGGCTATTTCCATTCTTGGAATGGAGGTACCGAGAAAACTTAGTCTGAGACTGAGGGCCGTTCTGATATGACTGTGAGATGTGTTCTCATACGATCAGATATGAGTGCATGGCCATTCTGATGTGATAGAGGGATGTGTTCCCACTTGATCAGATATAAGGGCTGAGACATTCTGTCATGGCTAAAGGATTAGGTTCCTTCCATGTCAGATGTGAGTGCTGGCCATTCTGACGAGCAGGTCAGATGTGAGTGCTATGCCATTCTGACGAGTAGGTCAGATGTGAGCGCTGTGCCTTTCTGACGAGCAGGTCAGATGTGAGTGCTGGCCATTCCGACGAGTAGGTCGGATGTAAGGGCTATTGCCATTCTTTGGGAGAATGGAGGCACCTGGTCAGTTACCAGGTAGCTCAGTCTAGGACTGGGGGCCTTTCTGATGAGACTGTAGGATTGGTTCCTACAAGATCAAATGTGAGTGCATGCCTTTCTGACGAGTAGGTCAGATGTAAGTGCTGAGCCTTTTCACAAATGATAGTAGTTGTGTCTTATCATGCTGGTGAATGTGAGTGCTGGGCCTTTCTGATGTGATCGTAGGATTGGTTCCTACATGATCAGATGTAAGTGCTGGGCGTGCCTTTCTGACGAGTAGGTCAGATGTAAGTGCTGGGCGGGCCATTCTGACGAGTAGGTCAGATATAAGCGCTGAAGAAAGACCTACATGGAGGCTAGGCCTACAACCAACATGAAAAATGGCTGGCTTTGTAGAACTTCCTGTGATGAGAAGAATCATGAGATAGCACCCGTGATGATCTAGTGATAATGATCCAGCAGTGATGATCCAGATCGAGTGATGATCCAGATCTAGTGATGATGTCCAGTGATGATCCAGATCGAGTGATGATCCAGATGCAGTGATGATGTCTAGTAATGATCCAGATCGAGTGATGATCCAGATCCGAAGATGAAGATGACTTGAAGATGCAGATGACGAGATGACCCAGAGAAGAAGACCAGTAATGAAAATTGTGTCGAGAGAATACCTTCCTAGTTAAGAGGGAGTGTTGATATATATGTAACTTCGGAATGTATTCACTTGTATTTCTTATCTATTGTAACCCGATGTTTATTCCGGGATGTACTTGTGTCATGTCATGCCCCGATGTTTCGATTGGGAAGATCTATAATGTAAACAAGTCATGTCAAGTCATTGTGGGTAACCCTCCTATTGTCTAAGGGTTAAAGTCCCCGCAGTTCCAGGGCACTAGGGTTATTAGACTCTCCTAGAGAGGTCGGCCCTAGTAGGGTTTTAGTCATGCCGAGATTAGTATAAATAGAGAGCTGGACTCTCTATTTAGCACACATCACTTACACACTCAAGTGTAGCGCATAGTTGAGGAAGGAGAAGACACTGGGGCTAGATAAGAAGAAGGTTACTGCTGTCGGGAGATCACTTACTGTTTTGGGCTTTTCTATTTTGGTGCTGATTCTATCTCTGAGGAAGTTGCGGGGTTTTCTCCATTTATGGTTTCCCCGAGGAAAAATACTGTGTTCATTGTCTGTTGTGTTTGATTGCTATACTTGTTATTCTCTCAGTTAAAGATCCTAATAATGCTAGCTTAATGTTGAAAAACTAACAACATTTTCATCATCGATCTCAGTTGGATCATCTTCTGCAATTTCAGTATATAAATATTGAATCATCTTCTGTATGTGCTAAATCATCTTCTATCAGTATATAAACATTGATTCATCTTCTAGATCATCTTCTGTAGTATTAGTATGTGAATACTGAATCATCTGAATCATCTTCTGTAGCATCAGTATGTAAATACTGAATCATCTTCTGTCATGTCAGTATATGAATACTGAATCATCTTCTGAGTACTGAACCTTCTTCTGTAACACCAGTATGTGAATACTGAATCATCTTCTGTCACATCAGTATGTGAATACTGAATCTTCTTGTAATGTCCTCTTCCTGTTAGGCCTTAAGGCCCAAAACTGCTAACCTATGTGATTCCTGTGGGTTCGAGCGGTTACTGACAGCTAGGGAATCAGCTAAGGACTGATGCCATCCATAGAAGATCTAGGGCATCATCATTTGGTCAAGAAGGGCCACCGGGGCCAAAGGCCACCTTCGTGCATGCCATCCTAGCATTATTTAATAATGCATGCACTCTTTAAGTCTCCATCCGCATGCATACAAGTCAACGGCAAATTAGAAGATAAAGTGACCTAATTAGGTCAAAGATTAGGTTTTGCGCAGTTGAACTTTATAAATAGAGGATAAAGCGAAAGGAGACTTTGCTTTTGATTATGATTATTTTGGGAGCTCTTGGATAGCAGCACAGCAGTTGGGGTTGGAGACGGAGTCTTCAGCTAACAGGATTTCGGCAGTGAAACATCTGTCCTAGTCTTATTCCGGGTAAGCCATACAGGTTCACCACTTGTTCTTTATTCATTCATCAGTTATCTAGTACGTGGTATAGATCGTTGCAGGGACACGTGTGCAGCCGTAAGAGGGGGTTTTCAGCCAGAAAGCCCAAATCAGCTGTTGGACCTTCAGATCTCAGTTTCCTTCCGAAACTCAGGCACCATTCTCATCATCAGCTTCATACTCCGGTACCCGGTGATTATCAGATCCATCAGGGCTCATCCGAAGCAGTTATTAGCAGTTTTGGGGTTCCAGGGGTGTGAGTAGCTGCCTCTTTGAAGCAATTTGCTACCCTGCCTAGAGGTCTCAGAACCTCCGCATGCATCAGGCATTCTCTCCGGCACTGAAAAACTATCAACCCGGCAAATTCGCAGTTCCATCGGACACCTCCTTCCTTGAGGGCGTCACCCTTTTCTGACTGGGGCGTCTTGCTGCTGGGGGTTCACCTGAAGCAAAGGAGATCCGCCTATTTCCGATCCAGTTCTCAGTGCTTGCATACTTTCTCCGGAGCAGTTTAGCCGGCTTATCAGTGGTAAGTGTTCATTCTATCTCGCAAACCCTAACCCTAATTTTTCCTATAAAATAGGGATTTTTGCATGGCAGTTTGCATGCCCCGTTGTATCAGCATATTTGTTTAGAAATAGAAAATATCGGGATTTGGGATATTACACTTCTTCTGAATCATCTACTTCCCAGCATTAGTGTGTAAACACTGAACCATCGTCTTTAACATCAACATCTTCCAAATCATCTACTTGCTGACATCAGTGCTGAATCATCATCTGAACCATCATCATCTGCATCTTCAGTATGTGAATACTGAACTATCATCATTTGTATCTCTAGTATGTGAATACTGAAAGCATCATCATCTGCATCATAAGTATCATCATCTGCATCTTCAATATGGGAATACTGAAACATCATCATTTGTATCTTCAGTATAGAAATACTGAATCACCATCATCTGCATCTTCAGTATGTAGATACTGAAACATCATCTATATCTTCAGTATGGGAATACCGAAACATCATCATCTGTATCTTCAGTATATAAATACTGAAACATCATCATCTGCATCAACAATATCAGCATCTGCATCTTCAGTATGGGAATACCGAAACATCATCATCTGTATCTTCAGTATAGAAATACTGAATCACCATCATCTGCATCTTCAGTATGTAAATACTGGAACATCATCTATATCTTCAGTATGGGAATATTAAAACATCATCATCTGTATCTTCAGTATAGAAATACTGAAACATCAGCATCTGCATCAACAATATATAAATATTGAAACAATCAACAACTTCATTAGCATGTTAGTACTAAAAACCAAATCATCTGTAATGTTAGATCATCATCTGCATTACCAGCATAGAGATGCTAGAACATCATCATCATCATCAACATAAAAAATGTTGAAACATCATCATCATCAACACAAAGTGTTGTGACTTCAACTACATCAACATTAACAGCACAGGGTGCTGAGACCATAATCATATCAGCAACAACACAAGGTGTTGGGACCACACCCACATCAACATCATCAGCACAGTGTGTTGACACCACAATATCAACACAAGGTGTTGGGACCATAACCACATCATCAGCATCAACATGCTGAAGCAACATCAGTATAGAAATACTGAAATTGCCTTAGCAATTATTTCAATAATCAACAATCATCAGTGTAGTAACACTGAAACTTCAACAATCATCAGTGTAGTAACACTGAAACTTCAACAATCATCAATCATCAGTGTAACAACACTGCAACTAACTCAACAATCATCAGTATAGTAATACTGAAGCACACATGTCAACAATCAATATAACAATACTGAAGCAATCATTCCATCAAGCATCTCAGCAAGCATCGGTATAACAATACTGAAACAATAGACTCAACCATCATAAAAACATCTTGGCAACCATCATCAACAATCATTGACAATCAACAGTATAACAATACTGCAACAATCATTAAACATCAACAACAATCGTCAACAGTATAGCAATACTGGGACAACCATCAAGCATCTCAACAGTCATCAACAATCAATCAGTATAGCAATACTGTAACAACCATCAAGCATCTTAGCAATCATCAACAATCAATAGTATAGCAATACTGAGGATACATCTTGCCCTTCATCTTCTTCGAAGCTGCATCACGGTGAGTTATTTGGTAGATCCATCTAGGCATTTTGTTTAGCTTACTAACTCTTTCGAGCCAAACAAGCCTAGTTAGACAGATGGATCTCCCTGGGGACCAAACGAGCCTTGTTTGGCTTACTAACCCTTTTGGGCCAAACAAGCCTAGCCAAACATACTAATCCCCCTAGGATCGACAGGCCTTTAGTCTGGCTTACTAACCCTTTCGGGCCAAACAAGCCTAGCCAGACGTACCCTCCTCTAGATTGACTTACTCACCATTGCATCCAACATTAACTGTCACTCCCTCTTTCGAGAGAGGCCCCTTTCGGACTACACCAAGTTTGTCTCGAAAGTATTCAAGCTTTACAGGAGCCAAAGGCTTAGTCAATACATCTGCTACTTGTTCCTCAGTGGGAACATACTTGAGCTTTACAACTCCCTTCACCAACTTGTTCTTTAACATTCTCTTCTTGTACATCTGCAACTGTATCGTACATCCATAACTTCATTATTTCTTCTCTTGTAGGTGATTGCATACAATCCTTCCTACAAGTCAAATACAATTGTTATGATTAGAAACATTTTGTAACATATTCAAAATGACAACTTCCCATGCATAAAGATATATATATAATCATGCAACTATTTCTGCTAATGCAACAATCATCTAAGCCACTTACCCATCACCTGCATGTTAGTAATAAACTACAAATATTCTACTATACATTTCCTAAATCTAGAAACATATAATGTACACATCTTTGAACATCTAAATATATAGGAAATGATTATTCAAATGCTTATCTTTGTTTGTTTGGTAGAATCCATCTTGATTTCTGTCTTCTTGAATTACTGGAGTCTCTGCCAAATGTGTTCAACTTCATCGTCTGATTCTGAGGACCCATTCTTATCTTACTCATGATCGAAAATACTGAGCAAGTTTTCTTACACCATAGATCACATAGAACTGTGTCTGTGTGTTCTACCAGTGCATTTCCTTTTATCCAATGATGAAATGGATAAGAGTATAATCTTCATCTTCATCGGTATAATTCTTTTGGATCATATTCCTCATTACTTGAGGAATCTTTACTTGCTTTCTTCTTAGCTGCAATATATTCATCCTTGGTTGCATTTAGAGAAATACTTTGCTTTCTGCAATATGTTGGAGTACATAATACTACCAACTCAATCAAAGTCATCATACCTTTGCAGTACCCTTTAGGTACCACACCATTTGCTCTGCATATTTTACTTGGATAAGTAAAATGTCTTCTGGATTTCATCATTCTTCTAATCTCAAGAATCATGTCAAGATACTCGAACTTTGAGATCTACCGTAGTCACTCCCTCTTAGGTGGAGCACCATCCTCCCTCTGCATCTGTATTAGGACATTGGGGTGACAGGTAGTCTCCTCCATTGTTAGTCTTCTTTGTATCCATCTATGTCAGTAGATATTAGGATCATTCATCTCGAACTTTGTTGCAAGTTTTCTTTTGTCCTTTATAGAATCTATCTTCAACCTTGTATTAAAGGCTGGGATCTCCATCACTCTAGTTGATCCTCGAGTTTCTCATATGACTGTATGTGCTATCCCATGGGTGCCTACTGAGATTGTACAAATCCTTCTGTACATAGGTGGTTCTCTGTAGAGAGTCTCAAACTATATAGTTTGCTTGATTTGTTCTTTTACTTTGATTACACCAATTGTCTAGTGTAATATCCATTACTGAAGAGGTGTGTCTAGCACCTAGAGCAATGTCTTTCCAAAATTGAATCTCTCTTTTGATAGAACCCACGAACCTTGCTTCGTATCTTTTGATACTTTGATCGGCGATAGACTTAGTTTTGTAGATTTACTTGGAAGACTTTACAAAACTTCCCTTCATGTTTCGAACTCATATCCAGACATCATTAAGTATGATCGACTAGTACTTCTTAGATCATATCATCCTGCCATTCTTCCTTCTTGGGACATTCTTTCGCAAGGTGTCCTTTCTCATCACAACTGAACTATTGAGTTGTGAGATGTCCTTCCTTCTTCTTCTTGGTCTGAGTTGTTAGGGATTGATTATCATCTCTTCTTCAATCAATCGTGCATTTCTTCATATGTGATCTTCCTACTAGGACAAATCTCTCGACTGAATTTGGAAGACCATTCAAAGTTGTAATTTATACTTTTGCTTCTTTGTCATTGTCTTCAACGGCTTCTAATTGCTCCTTGAGATGAGGTCTTCTTGTGAAGTAATCATTGAATGTTTTCTTCACATTCTTTGAGTTGAGTTTCCAAGGTCATTTTCGTACATACTGTTCATTGCATCGAACATATCCTTGGGAGTCTTCAAGGATGATACTTGTGAGATCCAATGGAGGCGGAAATACTCATCTTTGTTTTGACTAGGTCCTTCTTGGCTTCAACTTCATCTTCATCTAGATCTGTAGCTTCTTCTTTGACATAGTTCTTCATGGCATGCTTTGTCAAGTATGGTAAGCACTCTATAATTCCATGCTTAGAAGTTCTCAACTCTTTCAAGCTTGTCCTCAAGCTTGGTACTGTTTGTTATTATGATAAAAATGAGAACCTCAAATGGAAATAGAGAGGATGAAACTTACTAGTGAGAATGCTTCAACTTGATGTTTGCTTGAAGGATCTTTTGAAAAACTGCTTTTGGTGGATCTAGGGTTTGATAGAGAAACCCAAATTTTTTGACTTAGGTATCTTTCATATTTGATTGGATAGAAAGATGCGCCTCCTCAAGGCAAGCTGAGCTGTATACTTATTTTCCCAAAACTGTGGACGAAACTGCAAAATATTTGATGCCCTAGTTTTCTCCGGCAGTAGTGTTAGGTCAAAAAATGAAAGTTCACGGAATGAGAAACTTCTTACATAGAGAGATGCACCTTCCTAGGGCAAATTTGATGGTCCTCCTTCAACTGATTGGTGGATGGAAGTGCCCGGAACAGGAAGCCCTAGATTTTTTTCTGGTTTCTTCTGCAGAAATGACTGATCTTGTTTCTGCGATATCTCCGAAAGTACTGCTCCTCTGTGTTTGAAAATTTGCACCGAGGTAGCCTCGCCTGTCCTTTTTCCAACACCGTAGGATAGAGCAGAATTGGTTTCACCAATTAGGACTTATGCTAATTTTCCCAAGGTGACTTATTTTAGGACTGTTCATCATAGCGAACTAATACAGACTTCCACGTGTCACTCATTCATCTTCGGGGTCTGAAATTTTTACCACAAAAACTACAGTTCGTGTCCTTTCTGGAACATCTTACGAAATCTCATTTGGACCTTCCTAGCCCGAGATATAGCGATTCTCCCTAGGTCACCTGTTTACTGTTGAAATCTGGGAGAGGCTAGAACCCTGAGTTGGAGGAATCATATCTCCTAAATTATAGTGAATCTGATGTTGAAACTTTTACACAGGGTACATCAGGAATTTATCTTCGGCCTGTAAAAGTTTCGGCTCCTGAGAGTTCTCCAATATCGAGATATGGCGAAAGTCCCAATATTACTAGTTTTGGTTTTTTAGGGTTTTCAAGCTTGAAACCCTAATCTTCAATAGCTAATCTTCAATAGCTGTAGCTGTAGCACTGTTTCGGCTGCACAAAGACTTCTTTCAGGGTAGCTTTGATACCATGTTAGATTTTTAATGGTTATACAAGATCTAAAACATTTAGCATCATAACATCATAACCATAAGCAAAGGATCACTGAAAGAAAGACAAATGCAGCAACATAAGAGAACACAAGAGAACACAAGAGAACACAAAGATTTTCCTCGGGGAAACCACAAGGGAGAAAACCCCGCAAAACTTCCTCCGTATAGAATTCGACCAAGATAGCGTAAAACCCCAGCAACAAGAATAGGTGCTCATCTTCCACAGTAGACTCTTTCTCTCTCTCTCTCTCTCTTTCTCTCTATAGCGCAATACTTGAGTGTAAGATGTGTATAAATGAGAGAGATGCCTCACTTATTTATATTCATTAGGTGAGTGCTTCAACTAACTAACTAGGTCGGCCAGGTTCCCTAATTAGGGCCGACCTACCTTGGGAGACTCAAAATATATTATATATAATACTTCTATGGGTACTATTGCCCCAACTTACAACGGAGGGTTTACCTCATGACTTTTACATGACCAATTACATCAAGGACATCTCCGAATGGAGGAATAACATCTCCAAAGGAGAATACAACAAAAGCACAATAGAATATCTTCCGAAGTTACAATACTTTAACAAAAAGGACCCTCTTCTTTGATACATTTGGTAGGGTGCAGTGTAGAGAACCCAAAGGGTATCGATTGGCTCCAGCTGTGGAACATGCGCTTCTTTGGATAGTGCATGAGAACCTCTGAATCTTCTGGGACTTGTAGACCTACACACACTTCAATCAACAACTTCATTAAACGCATTGGGGCAAACACATCTGTCCTCCCTTGTTCAAATCAAAATATGAAATCCATACAACTAACACAACAAATGCAATATATGGGTAAAGCAAATGACACATCAAAATTCCTATGCAAGAGATTATGCTCCTACCTACCTACGCTAAGCATGGTAACATAAATAAGTCAATTGAAATCATATCACCAATGAAGCCACCTTAGCATAACATTCATGCTAGGGCTTCTTCCCTTGTTTTTGATAATAGTCTAAGACAAAATCACGTCAATGATAAGGTGAGTAGATGTCATTACCTTCATTGAGGTGGGGTTGAAATAATAGAAGAGATCATGGACCTAAATGCCTTCAAACTCCTACCAAAGAGAAGGACCCTTTTCGCAAGCCCCCTCTATCCAAGCTTGGATAGGGCTCAAGTACAAATTGCCTTTATCATGTGTTACATGTACTAGTACCAGTGCACCTTCAAATGGGTCCCTAGGGAGAGAGGGTCATTTTTTTCAGACCGTGATGGGTGTTATCCATCATTTTCTGAGTTGTGGTCATGGTCGAATCCTTTGGTCCTTCCTTTAGGAGTACTATGGCTTAATGGCATTGTTGATTGCCCTTTGTTCGGGTTTTTAACCTTGGGGTTGGTGTCTAGGGCTCCTAGGGGCAGGTCACTAGGTCACATGACCCCCCACTTGTTTCATTACTCCGGTGACATTTCTTTAAACTGTGAGTCACCTCAGGCACCCTCCTGGTCCCTCTGCAAACTAGCGCCCTCTCTCCTTCGGCCTCTTCCACTCATGTCTTCATCATCTCCACCCTGCCATATTTCTTGTTTTGGGGGGGGGGGGCGTTGAGGGATTATCAACATTGTTGGGGTTATATGGGGCATGACGCCCTCCCCTTGCTTACTCCAGCCTTCAGTGCAGAGTATTATTTTTACCTATTTTAGTCATTTTTGGGTAAACTCTGGGGAAAATGCCTCAAGCTACCCACATATTTGATTATTTTATATTATTTTATGTTATAATTTTAAGTTGTCATTTTATAATTTCAAATAGACATTTTATAAGCCATGTCAGTCTGATTATATTGTAAAAGTGAGTGTGAGAGGCTATAAATAAGCTTTTCTCACTTCATTTCAAAACACAACTTATGGGATAAAACTCAGTATGTTACCTTTTTACCCAAGATAGCCTCTTGGAACTGATGCGCACCTCTTGGAGTCTTTTCTCTTTGCTCTTGTGGATGAAAACTGGATGAATTCTTTGGTTATGCTCATGCTTGGTGGATGCTTGGATTTGTTGGAAGAATACATAGCTCAAGTAAGTGAGCTATGTATTCTTGGTGTGAGGTGGGGGAACTTCTATATCTTGAATGGTTGAATGGTTGCCCTAGGGCTGCATTTTGCTTGAATAGAACCTCTTATCTACCTTTCTATCCTCTTTGCATGGTGGAAAACTCTCCCAAAGAGGAGGTTTTCCCTAACTTAACCTTGGATCTCCATTTTTGCCCTAGACTAGGCTCTTATAACTAACCCTAGGGGTTGTTATAAGAAGCCCTAGTTTAGTAGACAAGGAAAATACTGCAAGAGGAAGGTTGGTCACCTTCCTCTAAGGCTAGGGTTTAAGGGTAATATCCATGAAAACCCTAATTTGTCATCTTTTACCAAATTACTCTTGCATATTCATGTGTAATTATTGCATTTTGCATGGTAGATTAGGTTAAATTTAGGTCTGTAATTTTATGTCTAAAACACACAAAAAAACAATTTTTGGCCTTTCTAAAATTTCAGCCTTCTATTTTAGACCCTAAAATACCTAGGGCGGAATTTGTGGAATCCCTAAAAACCCTAAAATCTGAAAATTTCTAAACAAGGGGCCCTAAAAAGCCTAAAAATTAAGAAAAATAAAAAAATATTTCATTTTTGGTAATTCTCGGCCTCCCTTTAATTTCGGCCCACCCTTCCTAAACCCATTGTTACCCCTATTCATCTTTTTGCTACTATTGTAACCCTAGCAGTACCTAACAACCCCAACTTACCCCCTTAAACCCTCTCTCCCTCACCTTCTCTCCCTTGGCCTTCCTCCACCCTTGACCACCTTCTTCCTCATCTCCTCCACACTTGGGCCTGCTCCTTGGCTACTCTACAGCCCTCGGGCCCTCTCTTTTTCCTCTCCAACACCTACTCCTACATCCTCCCAGCCCTTGGTCACCCATAAGCCCCCCTCAGCCTGCGGGTTTGGCATCTCGGCTTGCCTCTTTTGAGCTATACCAGATCATGACCAACTTTCATTTTGTCTCGGCCTTGCCTCTTTAGGGCTGCTTCTAATGGCTCTTTTAAACTATCCTTTAGCCTCTAAATGGCCTGGTCTTTCTCCCATTGCTCCTTTATCCTCATTCACTGTGGTGTTTAGAGGCTGTTACAACCTATTTTAATTAATAAACTGTCTGATATTTCATTTGCAGACTGCCTATACACATTACCCCAAGGCTCTAGTTGCATCAAACAAACAAATAGTTAGTTAGAATGTTAGTGTATCAAGGTTAGGGCTATAATTTGTGGAAACTAATACAAAGGACTGTCATTAACATTGTTTATATGCATATATGATATATCAGACTGTAAATATTGAACTTGCTTTGCATACTATCACAGTTTCAAGCGCTGATTTGTTGACATAAAATTGCAAACAGTACATGGTTGGTTGTCTCACTTTGTGTGGTAGTGAATGATCACTTAAAGACTATGTTTTCAGACTTTATTTGCAGACATACATATGACATACTGTTTTCTTTCCTTGAATGGACAGTCTCTTAATTAGCTTTCAATTGCTACAGAAGTGACCAATATTCATGTCTGAATTTAGTAATGTATATTGATGAAACACGGTGGATGCTGGTACATTTTGTTGGCTGTCCTACTGCTTTATTTTATACCAGACCTATTGTTGCTTATTGGAAGTATTTGGCTGCTACACTTGTAATGAATGATACCTTGTTAAATGGTAGAGGCATGATCATAAGTTGAAAGTGGTCACTTATTTGTCAAGAATTAATGTACTACTGAAGATGATATCATGATTGCACTTACAAGATTCATATTTGTTTATATATGTCTTTTTCATTCCTTAAATTGACTCCATAAAGGCACTGGTCTCTAACTCATTTTTGCTTAGAAGACATATTCTCTTTGTCCCTAAGTGTTTTGTAGGGTATCGTAAGGGCTCTCCCTTTGGACTCTGGAGGGTCCGATTTCCAAATAAGTTTGGAGAAGTGACTAAGGTCGGTAGTGGTCACTCTCTCCATACATTGTTTATCGGTGACTAGCCCTACTAGTTCATCCGGTAAAATCATGAACCTGGTCTTCAAACTCTGTTTGTTGCCCCAAATGACCTTCAAAACCAACAAGGAGACCTGGAATATATGGCTGGAAGAGAGGCCTCAAATCTGCTCTGGGAGAGAGCACACGAGAGCACACTTTGTTGCTCTAACCCTGCAACAAAAGCACCTTATTTCTGTCCAAAATATGCATTAATCCCTAAGAAACATGGATGGAAATGATGTTTGAGATTTGCCTTAGGAGAGGGTAAACCCGGACGCTCAACATCTGGAATAGATATCTCCATATGTAACCCCATATCATCATTAATGGTGAATGAATATTGCTGAGCCAAATCCTGAGAGATCTCACCGAAGGTAGCTTTACAAGGTCTTCGAAATTGACAATTCCCTCATTGGAAGAATCATATATGGGATTTCCAACAAATTTCCAGTAATCCATACCCACATCATGCCCATCAGGGAAATGCACATCATTGTATCTGTGACAACCATCTTTATTAGCAAATAGACCCTAAAGCCCGTCATCTTCAAAAACATTGTCTTCAAGAGAAAAAAAAGAAGGAAGGCTCACCAAACCTTCATTGTGATGGGAACAAGAAGAAACATCAACTACACCTTCATTAACCATGCACTCAACATTTTTTTAAATGGGAAATGGTTTTTCAAGAGCTTCTTTATTTTGTTCTAGATCTGCATAAAAAATTAGCTTTGATTGATCGAAATTGAAAACCTCTTCACTCCCACACAGTGAGAAAGGATCATGGAAATTTTCCTTGGAACATGTGTGATCAAAGTCTCATGTACAACACTCCTGACCCTTGAAGAATCATAAATGGGAGGGCCACCAAATCTCCAACAATCATCGCCTTCTTCATCATGCAAAGGAATCCTGCCATTTTCTTCCAAAAGGACCAAGACATCATAGGAATCTTTGAAACAATGATAAGGATAATTCACCATTTCCTCGTTTTCTTCAACTAGGCCTTCTTGATCTTCATGTGCTTCTTGATTTTCAACATGGATTTCCTCGGCTTTGTTTTATAGGACACCTTTGTTTTCATCTTCAAAAGTATCATCCTCTTCAGGAATAGGGCTCAAGATGTTTCCTTCCTTGACTTCTTCAACAAATCTTGAACGACAAATTGTTCAACAATGGCTTCTTCGTGAGAGCTTTCTAGATGTTGATCTTCATTGCAGCACCCTTTGACCATATCATCATCTTTTATCAATGGACTAGAAATCTAGAAGCGTCTCTTTCCTTGGTTTCCTCTTCTACCTTCAATGGTGGTCCGAGACCCTTTTCAACAATCTTTTGTGCATCACACAATGTCCTGATATTTTGAATTATAGGTAGTCATTGATCAATCTCATAGGAACACCAACATTTACAAAATACCTCCATAAGGACTGTGAACGGCGTAATTGTTCTTTTTCCAAGACATTTATACCAATGCATGGCATTGTCCTTGAATCCAAATGAGAAATAATTCATCATTTCATTTTTATAGAGTGCATTTTTTCCCTTTAAATTCAAGAAAGGATACAATATAAACTAAACTTGAATCTTCATTTCTATGAAACTTTGGGGTTTCCTTTATATTTGTTTTTGGTTCTTCTTGAGCGAGTGCCCAAATATTTGAAAAATACAAAGGGCCATAACTTTCGAGAAGCCAATCCGGAAATTATCCAAAATCGAAAAAGATGTTTTTCATATTGAATAAATTGCTTTAGTGGACTTGCCAAGATGAACCTTTTCTTCTTAATTAGCGGATGTGTTCACCCTTTACACCCAACAATGTCATGAATAGAATGTTGATGAAATTGTCATTGATGCCAACATGGTCTTGATGTCATCGATGCCACCACTTTGTTGAAGCTCTTGAAGAAGCCCTGCTGATGATGCTGAAG
>LPNX010674855.1:10870-24806 GCA_001517045.1 Pseudotsuga menziesii
TTCCTCTGCCATTGAGAACCATCAAAAGAGTAGTCTATCATGCCTTTGCAGAAGAAGCCCTCCACCATTAAACTATCGGAGGCAGGCACTGCAATGGTAGCAGGAGCCGAGGGAGGTACCATGTCCTGGGTGTAAAACCAGAAGTCTGCTTCAAAGGGAACTGCGACTCTGGAATTTTCTGAGCAGTACTTGTTTTTGTTTATCGGAGGGGGTCCGCCCTTGGTGTTCAGACGCTGAATGTAGGACACCCGATATGCAATCCCAAAGTTTTTATGGAAGGTGGCCTCTGCCAAAACTTGTTTAATGCTTGCAGAATCTGAACCAAACTTTGACGCTATCTCCATTCCTGAATCCGGACACAAACAGACTTATGAATACTAGAATCCATGAAAAGAAAACATCTATAATGAATTTAGACATTTTATACCCTGAACTTCAAAAGAGCAATCTGGAACCACTATAATGTCTTATGATCTTAGAAAGCTGAAACAAATTCCAATTAAAAACAGAGCAATGAATTGTTTTGTGATATACAGAATGTGTACACAAAAACTTGATGCAGCAGAAGCGTGTAAAAATCTGATAAGCACAAAAACCATTTTCAGAAATGAACAGAAAATGATAGAGCAAGAAAAATGGTAAGACACTGATGCAAGGCAAAAAGTCTGAATTGGAAAAATGAGCATGCTGCAAGAGTTTAACTAAAAAAAGTAGATTGAAACCATAAATGGAGTGTGCTGCATGCTGGATTCAATACGAGATGAGAACTTTCAAATGGTCCGCATTACATCACACAGATCTTCAAATGAAAATCACTGTTTTGAATAGTATTTTATCATAACAAAGAAAGCAAACCGCCATTGGGGCACAGTTGATGGTGAGATTGACAGAGTAACAAAGAAAGCAAACCGCCATTGGGGCACAGTTGATCGTGAGATTCGCAGAGTTTTCAGGATTTCATTCTTGCTGTGGTCTTCCCCACCCAAATATCATGAGTTTCAGAGGGATAAGATTTTAGTGGAATAGTTACCCCTCCGAACTCACACCTATGCCAAAAGAGGTCCACTATATCACGGGAGAAAGGAAGAGATTGAAGGAAACTAAGAATTTGTTCTCTGAAAATAAAAGGGCCATTCAATAGTTTGATATGTGTTTAAATCCCAGGAGAAGATCTCTTACCCCTCAAACCTGGCATAGGATCCAATCAATGAGAGAGAAAGGCAGAAACAAGGGAACTAAGAATCCAAACTCTGGACATATAACGTTTCTAGAAGACATTGATTTGTGATGAATTTCCAAGAGGAGGTCTGTTACCCCCAAGACCTGACACCTATGCCAAAGAAGGTCCATTAGTGAGAGATCGAAAATCTGCCTCGATAACAAGAAATGGAATAGGTACCGATGCTTTTCGGATACTCTCAATCTGCTAGAAAATAAACCAGTTTATTAAATTGTGAATTTGGTAGTATGCTTTAACAATAAAAGTGTAATTTGTTTCAAGTTTAGTAAATAGTTTTTTTTGTTAATGATTAACGAGCTGATAATGTCCATTGAATGTAGCTTAGGTGATTGGGAGGATTGATTATTACACTTCCTACTCAGATTTTATTAAAAAAATAACATAATGCTTGAATAATAGATGTTGGTGTTTTGTCTAAAATAAAAATGATAAACCATATTTAAAAAAAAAACCGACCAGAATCTATATGGACTTTCTTTATCATACCTCAACCTGTTAAACGCAGGCAAAGGCAGGCAAGAAGTTTTCAGAACCTATTGCTTTCGATCACAACATAGCCAAACTGAATAAAATTTCCATACATGCATAATCTAAGCATCGTTCTTAGAGAAATACCTGCCACAATGCTGATGGGTGTTCCTGACTCTGCAGTATCAGCATCATCGTTTCTGAGATACCACGTCCCAACCAACATGGAATTGGCTGGAGCGTACTCCAAAGAGTAATTGCCAAGAGAAATCTTGGAATCCGAGATGTTAACCAGCATCGCAGTGGCTGAGACCGGTACCCATGTTCTGTTATTACACTCGTACACATATTTCCCTTGGTATGTCCTGCTTTTCATCTTCAGGCTGGGAATCCAATTCAATGAAGCAACAGCCAACATACCGATCAACCATATTCAGCAGAGAAGCCAAATAACAGAAAGCATAAACATGAAAACAAATACTAGATAAAATTTTCAAAACCCAAATTAGGATCACCATGAAGGGCAATTAAACTCTCGTCAGGAACTCAGAGTATACAGTTGCCAATATGATTCAAAGCTCACTGAGACCATACGAGGGTTAACAACATACCTATTGCCCTGGGGTGGCTCCAAGGTTGTTGTCATTCCATGGCAGATGTTGATGCTTAGCAGGACAAGGCAGAACAGAGCTACACATTTCGTTTTCAGCAGAGTGCCCATTCTTCCAATTCAGTCAAAAGTTAAAACCTCTAGTGAAACACTGTAAAGGGCTTGAACTCTTATGGGCAATAGGCGTTTATATAGGGTAACCGCCCACGGGTTGTCCTGTTTGCCACTGCCACGTTGGCAGGGCAGGCATTTGTCCGTTCAGTGTTCACACGGAGTCATAAACATGATGTTCAATTTTGAATAGTATAGAGGGGTTAAAATTGACGCCGTATGGACGTATTTGGCCATTTTTCTCGTAAAATACACCTGGAATTGGCCATTTTTCTCGTAAAATACACCTGGAATTGAAATTACCACGTCAACCGAGAAGCTTAATGTCTTTTTCCAACCATCAAATTGACGGGCAGAGCAAAAACTAGGCCGCAGGGTTGGAATTTCAAATGACGAACACCCGTCAAAATTTCCGGTAACAATCAAAATCTGAAACGTTTTTTGTATTTCAAGCCAGATTTTGAGGGTTGGAATTTCAGATGACGGACACCCGTCAAAATTGCTGGTAACAATCAAAATCTGAAACGTTTTTTGTATTTCAAGCGAGATTGTGATGATCTCGATAAAATCTTGGCTGGGTAAATTGACTCATGAAGAGCATTTACGGGTCAAATTTTTATACTTTACATATATTAAGTGTTGTTAGATGTAGAATTATAGGTTATGAATTGAAAGCGGTCGGACTAAGGGTAGTGGTTGGGGCGAGAGGTAACGATTGAGCTCCAGAGTCTTAATGACTGTCAGCTTATGGATGCCATCCATGATGCCATGGAGCTTCGACACCTACACCTTTCCGGCAATGTACTTTGCATGCGTTGACTGATTGAACGTTGAAATATTTAATGAAAACTTGGTGGTGTATTTCTCAACGCGTTATCTCCTCAACTGCACGCGTAACGCAGCATATTCTAGACAAAGCATTTTTAGATTATTATTTTAAATTTTTAATAATCTAGGTAAAGGTTTTTTTACCATTTTTTTAAATAAGTCAAAAACAGTTATAGTTTAAATTAAGTAACTGTTTTGGATTGAATTTTTTAAATGATAAAATATATCATAATTTAGTTTTATAGGTAATGGCTATAGTTATCAATATTATTAATTAATATCCAAAATAATATATTAATTTTTAATTTTTAATTTTTATTAAAAATAAATAAATCACTTGATATGATTTGTTGATGGTGTATAAATTGGTTTGAGCGGACCTTAATTAACCATCATGATAATCATTATAATTTATTCAGTAAAAATTTACAAATCAATTTTAAGGAGATTTATTTATTTAGTAACTATTATTATTATTTTAAATAAAAAACATATGTTCTTATTACATTGATTCAAATTATATACCATATTATATATGTTCTTGAACCACCGTAATATTATTTTTATAACTATTTTAATATAATTATATATATATATATATATGTATTATATGTTGGAAGTGATCTTCAAAATAGTTTTGTAAATTGAAAATTAACATTGTTATATAATTTTGATATAAAATGAGTTTATAAGCGGATAATTATGATAAGTTTTGATTTTTTTCAATAATAAATATATTTTATTCTCTAAATGTGATTTTTTAAAATTTAGATTAAATAAAAATTTTAAGACACTTTCATGGTCAAAATTATTATTAAACATTGTCACCTATAATTTTCAAAATATCCTACTAAATTTAGAAAAAAAATCAAAATAATTTTGTAAAATGAAGATGAACATATATATACATACACACACCGAGTTTATAAGTGGATAATTATAATAATTCATTTTCTTTAAAGATGTCTTGTTTTCTTATTATAATTTTTTAAAATTTAAATTAAATAGAATTTTGAAAACAAAGTTTCATAGTCAAAATTTTCACCAATAATATGAATTATATCTTTTAAAATAAATCTTTACTAAATTTAAAAAAATATTCCAAAAACAAGAATTTACCCACCTATTAATTTAATTTAAAAATATATATCCCAAAAAATATTGTATTTAAATAAACAATGATGAATGTTTATTAATTACTGAATAAGTCAATAAAGAAAGAGTTCTAGATTATTTTAAAAATTTTGATCATAAATATCATCTTAATTTTTTTATTATTTTAAAATAATTTAAATTGTAGATTTGTTTTTAAATAATCATGAAATAAAAAATAAATTTTGTTTATTTAAAAAGAAATAATAAATTTTAACCATTTTAAAATAATTTACATTATTAAAAAATTCAAAAATAATTAATTCAAAAATAACTTTATTAATAAATTCAATTTTCTAAATTACATTTATAAAACTAAAAAAGTTAAGTAAAACATCACCTCATAGCTTTGGTAAATGTGATTTTTAATTATTTTTTTAAGTACATCCAGATAATTGAATTAACAGGAGGCGGTTCCTCTCGAGGTAAGTCAATGGCTATCCTGTCAACGCCTGAAAAGTACATCGCCGAGAAGGTTAAGGTGTCGGATCTCCATGGTATCATGGATGGATCATTGGAGACCCATGAGTTGACAGAGTCATTAAGACTCTGCAGCTCTATCGTTAGCTCTCATTTGGCGAGAGCTAACGATAGAGTTGGAGAGTCTTAATGAATGTCAGCTCATGGATGCCATCCATGATGCCATGGAGCTTCGACACCTGCACCCTCCCAGCAATGTACTTTGCATGCGTTGACTCACTGGATGTTGAAATATTTAATGAAAACTTGGTGGTGTGTTTCTCAACGTGTTATCTCCTCAAGTGCATGCGTAAGGCAACATATTCTAGATAAAGCTTTTTTATATTATTATTTTAAATTTTTAATAATCTAGGTAAAGTTTTTTTACCACTCTTTTTAAATAAATCAAAAAAAGGTTATAATTTTAATTAAGTAACTGTTTTGGATTGAATCTTTTAAATGATAAAATCTATCATAATTTAGTTTTATAGGTAATGGCTATAATTATCAACATTATTAATTAATATCCAGAATAATGTATTAATTTGTAATTTATAATTTTTATTAAAAAATAAATAAATCACTTGATGTGATTTGTTGATGGTGTATAAGTTGGTTTGAGTGGACCTTAATTAACCATCATGATAATCATTATAATTTATTCAGTAAAAATTTCCAAATCAATTTTAAGGAGATTTATTTATTTATTAACTGTTATTATTATTTTAAAGAAAGAGTTTTAGATTATTTTAAAAATTTTGATCATAAATATTATCTTAATTTTTTATTATTTTAAAATAATTTAAATTGTAGATTTGTTTTTAAATAATCATGAAATAAAAATAAATTTTGTTTATTTAAAAAGAAATAATAAATTTTAACCATTTTAAAATAATTTACATTATTAAAAAATTAGAAAATAATTAATTAAAAAATAACTTTATTAATAAATTTAATTTTCTAAATTACATTTATAAAACTAAAAAAATTAAGTAAAACATCACTATACAAACCTCGTAGTTTTCGTAAATGTGATTTTTTAATTATTTTTTAAGTACATCGAGGTAATTGAATTAATAGGAGGCGGCTCCCCTCGACATAAGTCAATGGTCATCCTGTCAACGCCTGAAAAGTACTTTTCCGAGAAGGTTAAGGTGCCATATCTCCATGGTATCATGGATGGATCATTGGAGACCCATGAGCTGACAGAGTCATTAAGACTCTGCAGCTCTATCGTTAGCTCTCGCCAATGGTTGGGGCCAAGGCTGGTAGCCTGTTAAGTGTTGTTAGATGTAGAATTATAGGTTATGAATTGAAAGTGGCCGGACTAAGGGTAGTGGTTGGGGCCAAGGCTGGCAGCCTATTAAGTGTTGTTAGACGTAGAATTATAGGTTATGAATTGAAAGCGGTCGGACTAAGGGTAGTGGTTGGGGCCAAGGCTGGCAACCTGGCTCGACTCAGTCACTTCAAAATTCCAATTAATGCATTATGTAGCATTGAAGTTCCGCACTTGGAGTAGTTGATCAGTCACTCAGACAGTAGGATAGTTAATGACATTGACAATTTGGCATCATTGTAGGCTTGTAGCCTAGCTCGACTCCATAACCATTCAAAATTTCGATTATTCGTCATATGCCTTAAAGTAGATGAATTATTTTCACTTTGGTATCCAACCCTAATATGGATTTAGATACTCTTCGAATTTCGAAATGAAATGTAGGAAGATATAATGTGACCTATTCATGGGGATCAATACAAAATGCAGCCTTAAAAGGGAAATATATTAGTTATTGGTTTTTACTTTAAAAAAAAGGGCCACTATCAAAACACAGAAAGGTTGGTTTGCAGTTTGGTCGGATGCATAATTATATTCAGACCTGTGTGAAACAGTTTTGCTTTTAAAAAAAAGGCCACTGTCAAAACACAGAAAGGTTGGTTTGCGGTTTGGTCAAATGCATTATTATATTCAAACCTGTGTGAAACAATTTTGCTCTTATCTATTTAGGCTGACTTGCCTACGAATCTAGACACTACTTCTCATTCCACATTCTGCAAGTTACAACCTCTTCAAGTCATGAGTGTGTTACACTTTGAGTTGGGTTCGAAACCCTGGAGCCTTGAGGCTGGGTCTTTTCTTGACGTTGTGAGTTCAGACTCCAGAGTATGGTTAGTGTGTCACGTAAGACCTATGGGAGTGGAGCTTTCCAATCTTTTGGACCTGTTTATGGAGGAACCCTTTTTATGGGATGGAGCCCTAAATTGAGGAGTAGTTTTAAATCATCTGCTATACCCGGGAGGTAAAATTATTTTTCACTTTTTAGTGGTGGTGGAAGTAATCCTTTCCCATCAATTGAAATGTCGGCAGGGGACAACCCTTTCCAAGCAAAATGGATTACCATGGAAGGGGTCTTCCCTTCACAAGGAATGGCAGGGCTTCGCACCTCCCAATCTTTTGGAAATCCAGTTGGAATTTGGAAGGATGGAGCCTGGAGGTGTAAGACCCTAGAACTTGGAAGTTAGAAGGATGGAGCCTAAATGCTAGACAGGCTAGTTTAAGGGTGCATCACAGCATAAGACAGAAAAATCCATGTGCTTGCCACCCAACATTCATTAGCAATTTAGCTAGAGCCTAGCTGCTGAATCTGGAAAGGTTAGTACTCTTAATCCTGATCAGTGATGATACAAATAGTTATGCATCCAACCTGATCATGAATAGAAACGAAGCACTCATCAATTTTTTTTAAATTCTTCTAATGAAACACCCACCCAATTGGTTATTCGTAATCAGAGCATATGAATCTTCAGTTTTGCAGATAGGTGGAGACTTGACTTGAGACAGTCTATGAATTAAAAAGGACTGTAAAACCAAAGGACTAAAAAAAACCCTAATCTGTTTCACATTAATACAGTCCTACGAGGCTACCATAGAATCACTTATCTTCTTCCCCTTCCTGACCCTACTCCTTTGGAATTTTCCAAACCCAAGAGCGAGACCTCTTATAATTTCTATCTGGACGACTCTCCAGTGCACTGTCTTGGTTTTAGGTGATATCGAGGTTGGTCCAACACTTTGAAAACCTTCATAGATAAAGATGGTTATGATTCCTTCACACCCTCAGTGTAATAAAGAGCTTTAGTGTTTTCTAAAACCCTCCCATCTTTAATCTTTCCTATAGATGTTTTCATTTCATAAATGTAGTGGCTAATCCATCATGTTTTTAATCTTTCCTGTAGAAGATTCCATTTTTTTAATCTTTCCTATAGAAGATTCCATTTCAGAGATGTTGGGGCTAATCTCCATCAAGATTTTAGGGCCATACTTAGGGCCATACTTCTCTGCAAATAATGAAATATATTTATATATTCCAAAATTTATCTATTGAGACTTATCTATAGACTTACAGTGCATTTCAAAATTCAAAGAGGATGTAGGATAGCTTTTACACTTACCCCATAATTCAGAGAGGTTTACTTTTTCCTTATTCCTTATTTCTTCTTGCCAAATAGTTGATTTTTCTCTTATAAATGGGATTTTTGCATGTATCTCAGCCTATATGCTTTACATTTTTGGATTTGGATAGGCTTCCAAGGCAAAAGTAAATTAAAATTTTAAATTTATATGTTTTCGTAGCTTGTACTTTCTTCTCTTCTTCAAAGGTATTGAGTGGCTCCCTGTATTGTTAATTGTATGAGATCTTGAAATAGACATTGGAAGATAGTGAAAATTGATCTATTCTATATATTTTATTTCTTCTTAGGTTCTTAGAACTAAGTGACTTTACTTGATTGCAAATTATAGTATTAGATGTTTTTTTTATAATCAAAGTTATAGAAAAAAAAAAGTATTCTTACAGTTTTAGTTCATTGTTTTTATGGCTATTTTTTTTATCAATTTAAATTAATTACATTATAACAAATTAGTTTTCGTTCTCATTTCTTGGTGTAATAAATTATTCATAAATGTTAACATTCAAATATCATGCTTCCCTGTAATAAATAACACTATTTTATGGAGAACTTTAAGGTCTCAAACACTTTTTTACTTTATACAATCTTGATCATATTGAAGATTTTGCTACTTTATAGCCTACAAATATATCAATTGAATATGACCTTTTCAATCTTAGTTTCCATAAATATAAAGTTCTTTCTCGCAAACTTGAGTAGGTTTATATACTCAAGGATGTTGTGGTACGAGCTTGAAAACCTATTAATTTTGTGTATCTAAGATTTTTCTCCATAGATGCTTTAGCACCACTCCTTTGAGAGGAGGAGTATCTTAGGGATACAACAAAGCCTTCCAGATTAGAGTTAGGATAATCACAAGAGGTCCTTATAGAGGATATGGGAATGACATGTGCAAGCAGCCCAATAGCACCGAAGAGGTTAAGGAGAGTTTAAATATTTATCAAAATAAAAATGATTCAGTGGATTATGCTTTCATTGATAATAAGACTCATTGGTTGATGGGAAGACTGTTTACTACAATTAATTTGATAGAAACTTAAATACACTTCATTTGGCCTTGAAAAAAATTGGCTTTAGGCAGATGCCAATTGTTGTTGGAAAGGTTAGATGGCCAACACATGGGGGGTTAATGCAACCATAAACAATGCAAAAAGATTCATTCAAGGAGTGATAAACCATGTTATAAGCAACAAGGGCACCCAATTCCGCTTGGAAACCCCAATAGAAACATATATTTTTAATCTGTTAGATGAGGACCAAAAATCATTATGCATGGAAATTTTGAAAGACAGTGGGGTATATTTACATTTGATGGTCAACTTAAATATGAGATTGACATAGGGCAAGGCTGAAAGGGTCTAGTGAATGCAGAAAATGTTCAATACCTCTCTTCAAGGTGGTATGTTGAAAATGATAATCATGATCTTACTAATGTATCAAGGCATCTATAATAGGCCAGGCCTGCTCAACTTCAGATTGTACAACCCTCTTTCTGGAGGTTCTTGCAATCATATTGGGTCACTAGAATATATTTCTTATTCTTTTAACAACTACTATCAACTCCACAATCAATGAGGTGAGCAACTAGTGAGCCATATGCCTCTAGTTTGTACATCAGTGCAATGAAACACTAGATAGTCCAATAGACCTTTCTAGTATGTACTCTAACTTTTCTTGGCAGTACATTGTAGAATGATGCACTTTTATCTATTATTGTTTTGGTTCTATTTGTAGGTTTTTATGATATCTTGTCATAGCAAAAGGTGTCCAAATAGTCTATCTGCAATATTAAAGTCATGTTGATGGGTACATTTTTTTATTGAAAGTTATATGCAAGGCAGTTTTACAAACCAAACCGTAAAAAAAAATTCTCTGATGGGTGGGGGTGCCCGTCAAATTTAACCCTTGTTAATGTCACATTGGAAGATTTTTCAATTTTTTTAAAATTATTTTAATAGTATTTTGTTTTACAATAATAAGTAATTTAATTTAGTTTTATTTTTTCACCATAACAAAAATTATTTTTATATTTTTTTGTTTCACCTTGAAAAAACTATTAAAGTATAAAATACTTGTGAGCTCATAACAACACACCACAATTAAATATTTTCCTTCCTTTCCCACTCAACGTTACATTCTAGTTCTATCTCTAGTTGGAAAAATAGCTGTGAATGTTACTACACAAATCCAACGTATTAGTACTATGAAAAAGAGATTCTAAAATGATTAAGTACAATCTTCCAAAAAGGAAAGAGAAATTAATGATTAAGAGTCTCGCTAGAGCTATAAATTATAAAATTTGAGTATTAATTGTCATTTCAAAATATAGTAATTGTGCTTTCTAAAATTACATTTTGAATCACACAATTCTTTATACCATTTATATTCAAAGCTTGTTTGTATATTAAATCAATTTCGCCATTTCATTTTCTAAATATTTACATGTTGAAAAGTATCTCTTCAATTTATGCTTGTAGTTTTCTATTTTTGTTCTTCCAACCGTTGAGGACAACCACTTGTATGTGACATTTTTTGAGAACCTAGTCAAATCACTTTAGAATCTCCAACTACTTACAAGTGTACAATTATTTTAGATCAAACAAAGTATAAAAGACCTCAAAGAGAAAGTAACTCACCTTATGTATTGGTACCCCTGCCACAATTTAATTTAAGTTTAAACACATGAAAATATCTCAAATTCAAGTAAACACTAAATCCACATCTTGTACCATTATCTTGAGATGCACCATCAAAGAACCCTATTGGCCAATTGTGATTGAAAGAAGGATCCCTTACTACTCTATAGTCCTGTCTACTTTCATTCTCTTTATAAATTTCCCCATAAGCTCCAATTGCATTAAGACTGACCCTCAACATTATTTTGCTTACCCTCAAATAGAACACCTTTCCTATGTTTCTAGATTTCCCAATAGACGAAACAAGGAGGCTCTCTCCATATGTTTGCTTCTGAAATCCAGTTATGAAAACAAAGTTGCAATGTCTAAAAACCCCAATTTTGAGTTATCTTAAGTTGCTTATGTACATCCTACCATACCAGCTTAGTAAAGGTACAATGAATCATTAAACGAATTACATAATCTACTTCATTAGTATACATGATGCATATATTAGCATTGTTACCCCCTCTCTTTACATAATTATCCTAGGTTAATATCCTTTTTTCTAAATTAAGCCAACATAATTGTATTTGTTTAATGAATCATGACCTTCCAAAGTGAATTAAACCACCAACTTTGTTCTACTTCTATGGCAGAAAAGAAAATTGCTTCATAGGCAAGCTTAACTATTAACTTTCCATTCTTCTCATTCCAAGACCAAGCTACAATATCATCACCATTTGAGAGATAAATGCCATCGATCTCTTTGAATACTAGATAAATAACTATTCCATTCTTCTTCAAAGTCCCTAGTAACTCCAAAGCATTTGCATGTTTCCATCTCTGAAAACCTCAGATCCCATTTTCAGTCACTCCCGCTTGTGCTAAATAATGAATACATTTGGATCAAAGATAATTTTTCAAATAGAGGATAATTTATGGACCCCAATTCCACCAATGAATGGGTCCTCCCCAACTCTAATAGAACGACCATCCCCTGATTTCCAAGCCAACCAATCCCCTAGAATATGATAAGAACTAACCAAACAATCATAAATATTTGATGCCCCTTTTATTTTTTTTATCATTTGACCTTATATATTTAATAACCAACCTATGTTTTAAATTTTTTTTTTGTGATCACCCTACTTCACAAACTTGTAAAGAAAAAGCTCCTCCATAAACTTTTGACAACCCATGCTTGGCAAAAAATGAAGAAATTTTTGATTCCCCATCCACCAAGTTTCTTGCACTTGGCTAGCCTTTTCAAACTCATAAAGTGGACTTTTTCCTTTTTCTTATTTCCAATCCATAGAAAACTAACTTGACTCATTTCCTGATCTTATCCAAAATAGTTTTTGGAATCTTGGCCAAAGATAACCAATATACCAAAATATTCTCAAAAACAATCTTCACTAGAATTAGTCTCACACCTAAGGAAAGCCATCTATAACTCCAATTCCCAATCCTTTTTTCAACCTTTTTTAGGAGCCACACCTAGTCTTCTACTAAGTAATTTTTTGGCTTCAAATAGTAGCCAAGATATTTCACTCCAGTATTAAGTGCATCTAGTTGGTAAGGAAATAATTGGCCAATTTGGGATCAAGTTTCCTCATCAACACCATTTTCCAAAAAACAAGACTTTGATTCACTGGCATCTATAGATATAGAACCACAAAACTGGTCTAGAATTTCCTTATATACTTGTCATTCTCCCCAAAAAAACTCTACCAAATAGTAACACATCATTTACAAAAAGTAAATGAATGATTCTAATAATGGAAGATATTTTGACTTCTTTCGGTCTTCCTTCCATCTTCGCCTTTTCAATCAATATGCTTAATCATTCAACAGTTAAAAGGAATAAAAGAGGGGACAATGGAGACCCTTTTCAACAATTTAATTTAGATTTTATTTAAATTGCATTTAATAAGAAAGTTAATTATTAGGAGTTGATGAGTTCTACTATATGTTTGGATAGTGCGAATCAAAGTATCAGTTGAATGTACAAATCATAACATTTTCCTCTTTGCATGGATTTGGTTTGTCATAGATATCCANTAGGAGTTGATGAATTCTACTATATGTTTGGATAGTGCGAATCAAAGTATCAGTTGAATGTACAAATCATAACATTTTCCTCTTTGCATGGATTTGGTTTGTCATAGATATCCAAGAAGTAATCTTAAGTCAATGATATGCATTATTCATTTAGTTCATTATCCCCCTTTGACTTTGCATGTAACCCTTTAGGCATATATGGAGACTTGGAAATAGAGTGAGTGGTAGACTCTTAACCATTAAACCCTATACACAATAATACTTAGATAGCTCCTAATATCTAATTCGTTGGGAAAATTTAGCATGTAACCCTTATATGGAGACTTGGAAATAGAGTGAGTGGTAGACTCTTAACCATTAAACCCTATACACAATAATACTTAGATAGCTCCTAATATCTAATTCGTTGGGAAAATTTATTAGGGTAGAGGATGTAACTTGTGAGAAGTTAGTCATTTACTCATAGAATGTTTGGTCATTTATTAGTAAAATGTTTTGGAGCATGTTAGCACTTAAATTTGCCAAACAATAATAAGTTTGTTTCTTTTCCGCAATGCCATGTCACAACATTCAAGTAGATTTTTTCTCCAATGATTCACCTCTTACAACACGTTCACAAGTTTTTCCTCTAAATTTCATGAACCACCAAACCAAGAACAAATAACATAGTAATTTTAATATTGTTTTCTCTTAACTTCATTAAGAAGGGAGCATAACAACTTCACATAAAATTAAGATACAAACATTGCACATAGCATAATCATTATAAACATTATTCATAAACCAATTCACATGGATATGGGTAGTGCATAACATACCTAGTACACTACCTTTAGAGGCTGTATAACCTACAAATAAGGATGATCTTGTTCAAAAACTAGGTTTGCAACAATTACTTGTACACTGGACTTACCCTTCCTT